>CM070513.1:31389360-31831819 GCA_036346375.1 Guadua angustifolia
GGTTCATTATACAACCGGCAGTGATATTCGACTATCTCTGCCGGTTTACACTAGAATCCATTAGTGATACTCGAATATCTCTGCCGGTTCAACCTAGAATCCGGCGATGATATATGTATATCTCTGCCGCTTATCTGAAGAACCGACGGATGATCTATGTATATCCGTCGATTCTTGGACGAACCGGTAGTGACAACCGAATTCTGAAAAAATTTGTAGATGTACTTCATAGATTACTCTACCTCTCTCTCTCTCCCTCTCTCTCTCTCTTCTGCTCGCCTCTCTCACCGCCGCGTTCCCAAACTTGCCTTGCCGCCTTGCCATGCCATGCTCCGCCCGCCGGCCGCCGTGTTGAGGCACCCATGCCCGCACACGCCTCGCCCGCCGCCGCATTTAACGCACCGCAACCCCACCAAGACGAAATTTGCGGTAAGCGGATGCAGGTGAGGGCCGACTCCTCCGACCGGAGGCGAATCCCGCCCTCGCAGTAACTCCACCCCAACTCGCCGCCCTCTTCTCGATCTTCCTGAAATCCTCCGGCCGCCTAAAACCATGCGATTTTATGAAGCGGCCACACAATGCGTCGGCATCGGCAAGTCCAAGGTGGTGCGTCTTCGCGGATTCACGGACAAGTGCTTCCTCGCCGACATCGCGTCTCTGACGTCGGTAAATCCCACCGTCCACTCTCCGCTCACTTGCTTTGCCTAATTGCTGCCGCATCGATGAGGACATCACCAACACGGATCGACCAGCGTGACCGCTGCCCTCCTTCCTCTCGGCCGCCAATGACTACCAAGCGCTGCTCCATCTTCGTCACAAATGATTGACCTGCGGGAACCGTCGCCGAGAGGCCTTAATCCAAAAGCTCGGCTATTCAAGCCCACATCAACAGACAAGGGCCTCAAGCACACACCCCCAGAACAGCCCACGCGTCAAGGAAGGCCCATATGGAAGCCCAAGATGCCAAAAAGCCCGGTTCGGCCATCCAGCAGCATGCCAACTTCAAACGGGCATAACTTGGGCTCCCGGACTCCGTTTTCAGCGTGCGACCACCCGTTTGAAAGCTTAGGAGATAAGCTTTCCAATGGATCCAGGCCAACTTCGAAATTCACTTCAGAATGACGGGAAAATGCAGAACAATGTCACGGGCCAGAAATTCAGGGTGTTGCGTCACCTCACTTTTGGGCCTATGGCCCATGTATCTTAGGGTTTTGGTGGCCACCACCCTTTTGGCTGCCCAACACCTCCTGGCCGCCGCTATATATGTGGCCGCCACCGTTTCTTTACGCTTAGGTTTTGTTGTGTTTTGGTAGACCCCTTGTGCGTCCCTCCTCGTGTTCGCGTGTGTCGACTAGACCACCGTGACGAGAAAACGAACCTCACCTTTGTATCTTTGAGATTATTGGATTGAAATTGCTCTCACCTTGTTCTTGCTTGTTCTCGGTTGCAGCAGGTACAAGGATCGATCGAGTCTTGATTCGGTTGATCGCCTCGTGTGGTGACATTGCGATTGTTAGGTTCTTGATCCGTGGATTGGTAGCGTCGTCACTACACCAAATCGGCGTGTCGTTCTCATCGAAGATCGGGCCGACCCGTCGCATCAAGTGGTATCGAGGCGACGGTTGCTGGTGAGAACACCCTTGTCTTTATTTAGTTCATCTTGTTAGTCCTAGAGTCGGAAAAACAGCCCAAAAAAAATCTGTTCGTCGTGTGTTTGATCTAATCCGAGCCCTTTTGGCCTTTACTATTACTGCCTAGTTTAATTCTTGTTGAATTTGCGTTGCATCGTCGTGTCGTTGCTGGTCTTAGTGTTTTGATCTTTAGAGTTTCGAGTTCTTGTCACGTTCTTGTCACTGAGTTGAACTCCATCACGTCGCCGCGTCAATTCGTATCCTCCTCTGTCCAGTTCGGTATTTTGGTCATAACTCCCTCATACGAACTCGGATTTTTCTGTTCTTGTACTTTCCTGAAAGCTTGGGAAATTCTCTACAACTTTGTCCATTGTGAAACTTTCCAAAAACATCGTCTTCTTGCCCAAAATCCCGTCGGATTGGAATCTGTTTTCGTCCTGGATTTTCTGAGCAGTCTGTATTTCGGGGTCAATATCTCTGGCTTCCCTTATCCAAAATAGACTTTCCATATATGCAAATTGATCAGCTCGAAAAGATCTACAACTTTCCAGTTATACTTTTTTGCATTAGAAGCCAGTAAAAACCCGAAAACAGCGTTTGAAGTTTCTGCATAGTAGATCTGTTTTGCAGCAGGAAAAAATTTTGAGTTGTAATTCATCATATGTGCCACTTTGATATAAAAGGAAGAAAAAAAAAATAAAAAAAGGCAAGTGCATATAAAAGAGCCGCACTAAAAGGTGGAAAAAGAAGCCCTAGCTATTTGCTTGTGTGATGTGGTCATTCAGTTCTTGTTTACGTGACTTCATTGGTGTCGGGCTCGCGTCTCTAGTACGGTCTAGCCTAGGACCAGCAAAGTACCGCCGTTGAATGTTCTTTCAACTTGTTTTGGCTAGTGTGGTTCTAGTTTATCCTTTGCTACATATTATACCTATCCAAGCTCCACCTACTATTAACCATAGGAGAAGCACCTTGCAATCGCTTTGTCACCCCTGAGTGCAGATTACTATCATCCACCGATTGAAACTTGAAAAATTGCGGGTAAAACGGGTAAGAACTTGGTGTAAGCTTGGCGTGTGAGATCCTCCATTGTCCACATATTAGTAGTTCATAGGAACTAATTCTCTTGTGAGTTCTCTGTTTGTTGCCCTAACAATGGCGAGTTCACATAGCAAGACAACTTACGAGGATGATATTGAGGATTGTCCATGCTTGTGAAAGAGAAAAGAAATCTTGGCGAAAACTTAAGCGACTTGAGTCCTCGCGAGAAATCAAAGGGTGAGGCGAGTCGAGCATGGGATTATCCTTCGACCGAGAATGAGAACACACCGAAGAAAGATTTAAAGCCTACCTCACCCAAGAAGAAGGATAGTAAGTGTATTTCAATATGTAACGATAAGAACGTGCTTGCTACTCCTGCGACTAACCCCAGAGGCAAGAATGATCAAGATGGTGTGCACTGAGTCTTTGCAATGACGGACAACTACATGAGCCTCATGTCTCATCGCCTACTTAGTGCACCATTGGAACATGCCAATGAAACTCAACGCAACAACTTATTCCAAACTAAGTTTGTTGTGCAAGAACGCAGCAGTACCGTCATCATTGATGGAGAAGCTGTACCAACCTCGCAAGTCTACACATGGTCGAGAAACTTGGCTTGACCACGACCCCACTTCAACAACCTTACTCAATGGAATGGTTCAACTCAATTGGTAAGGTTAGGGTAACACTAAGCTGTGCAAGTTCTGTCTCCATTGGTTCATACCATGAGCATGTTTGTTGTGATGTCATACCTATGGAATCATGTTCACTTTTATTAGGTAGACCTTGGTTATATGATGTTGATGCTATTCACTATGGTAGAACCAATCAATATACTTTCAAGTTTAATGGAAAGAAATTGGTTTTGAATCCAATGACTCTCTTGAGCTAGCCAAAATTAGCATAAAAAGAACTAATGGTAAAGAACATGAGGATGACAAACTTGTTAGTGGAGTACAACAATCTAAACCAATGTTCAAGAAAGAAATTCTTTTAAATAAGATTGTTTCCTCACATGATATTGCTTTGCAGACATCTGTTTCCTTGCCTCCTGTTGCCACTAACATTTTGCAGGATCATGAGAAGGAGTCGAGGACGACTCCAATTCAAGAAGGGGAGGATGATGAGGACATCACCAACATGGATACGACCAGCGTGACCGCTGCCCCTCCTTCCTCTCCGGCTTCGCCAATGACTACCGACGCTGCTCCATCTTCGTCACAAATGATTGACACTGCTGGGGAACGTCGCCGAGAGGCCTTAATCCAAAAGCTCGGCTATTCAAGCCCACATCAACAGACAAGGGCCTCAAGCACACACCCCAGAACAGCCCACGCGTCAAGGAAGGCCCATATGGAAGCCCAAGATGCCAAAAGCCCGGTTCGGCCATCCAGCAGCATGCCAACTTCAAACGGGCATAACTTGGGCTCCCGGACTCCGTTTTCAGCGTGCGACCACCCGTTTGAAAGCTTAGGAGATAAGCTTTCCAATGGATCCAGGCCCACTTCCAAATTCACTTCAGAATGACGGGAAAATGCAGAACAATGTCACGGGCCAGAAATTCAGGGTGTTGCGTCACCTCACTTTTGGGCCTATGGCCCATGTATCTTAGGGTTTTGGTGGCCACCACCCTTTTGGCTGCCCAACACCTCCTGGCCGCCGCTATATATGTGGCGCCACCGTTTCTTTACGCTTAGGTTTTGTTGTGTTTTGGTAGACCCTTGTCGTCCCTCCTTGTGTTCGCGTGTGTCGACTAGACCACCCGTGACGAGAAACAGAACCTCACCTTTGTATCTTTGAGATTATTGGATTGAAATTGCTCTCACCTTGTTCTTGCTTGTTCTCGGTTGCAGCAGGTACAAGGATCGATCGGGTCTTGATTCGGTTGATCGCCTCGTGTGGTGACATTGCGATTGTTCGGTTCTTGATCCGTGGATTGGTAGCGTCGTCACTACACCAAATCGACGTATCGTTCTCATCAGAAGATCGGGCCGACCCCCGTGCGCATCAAGTGGTATCAGAGCGACGGTTGCCTGGTGAGAACACCCTTGTCTTTATTTAGTTCATCTTGTTCGTCCTAGAGTCCAGAAAAACAGCCCCAAAAAAAAATCTGTTCGTCGTGTGTTTGATCTAATCCGAGCCCCTTTTGGCCTTTACTATTACTGCCTAGTTTAATTCTTGTTGAATTTGCGTTGCATCGTCGTGTCGTTGCTGGTCTTAGTGTTTTGATCTTTAGAGTTTCGAGTTCTTGTCACGTTCTTGTCACTGAGTTGAACTCCATCACGTCGCCGCGTCCAATTCGTATCCTCCTCTGTCCAGTTCGGTATTTTGGTCATAACTCCCTCATACGAACTCGGATTTTTCTGTTCTTGTACTTTCCTGAAAGCTTGGGAAATTCTCTACAACTTTGTCCATTGTGAAACTTTCCAAAAACATCGTCTTCTTGCCCAAAATCCCGTCGGATTGGAATCTGTTTTCGTCCTGGATTTTCTGAGCAGTCTGTATTTCGGGGTCAATATCTCTGGCTTCCCTTATCCAAAATAGACTTTCCATATATGCAAATTGATCAGCTTGAAAAGATCTACAACTTTCCAGTTATACTTTTTTACATTAGAAGCCAGTAAAACCCGAAAACAGCGTTTGAAGTTTCTGCATAGTAGATCTGTTTTGCAGCAAGAAAAAATTTTGAGTTGTAATTCATCGTATGTGCCACTTTGATATAAAAGGAAGAAAAAAAAATTAAAAAAAGGCAAGTGCATATAAAAGAGCCGCACTAAAAGGTGGAAAAGAAGCCCTTGCCATTTTCTTGTGTGTTGTGGTCATTTCCGTTGGTGTTTCTGTGACTTCCTTGGTGGCCAAGGCTCGCGTCTCTAGTACGGTCTAGCCTAGGACCACAGAAAGTACCAGATTGAATGTTCTTTCAACTTGTTTTGGCTAGTGTGGTTCTAGTTTATCCTTTGCTACATATTATACCTATCCAAGCTCCACCTACTATTAACCACAGGAGAAGCACCTTGCAATCGCTTTGTCACCCCTGAGTGCAGATTACTATCATCCACCGATTGAAACTTGAAAAGCTGCGAGGTAAAACGGGTAAGAACTTGGTGTAAGCTTGAGCGTGTGAGATCCTCCATCGTCCACATATTAGTAGTTCATAGGAACTAATTCTCTTGTGAGTTCTCTGTTTGTTGCCCCGAACAATGGCAGTTCACATAGCAAGACAACTTACGAGGATGATATTGAGGATTGTCCATGCTTGTAAAGAGAAAAGAAATCTTGGCGAAAACTTAGCGACTTGAGTCCTCGCAGAGAAATCAAAGGGTGAGGCGGTCGAGCATGGGATTATCCTTCGACCAGGAATGAGAACACACCCGAAGAAAGATTTGAAGCCTACCTCACCCAAGAAGAAGGATAGTAAGTGTATTTCAATATGTAACGATAAGAACGTGCTTGCTACTCCTGCGACTAACCCTGTAGGCAAGAATGATCAAGATGGTGTGCACCTGAGTGCTGCAATGACGGACAACTACATGAGCCTCATGTCTCATCGCCTACTTAGTGCACCAGTGGAACATGCCAATGAAACTCAACGCAACAACTTATTCCAAACTAAGTTTGTTGTGCAAGAACGCGCGGTACACGTCATCATTGATGGAGGAAACTGTACCAACCTCGCAAGTCTACACATGGTCGAGAAACTTGGCTTGACCACGACCCCACTTCAGCAACCTTACTCAATGGAATGGTTCAACTCAATTGGTAAGGTTCAGGTAACACAAACTGTGCAAGTTCCTGTCTCCATTGGTTCATACCATGAGCATGTTTGTTGTGATGTCATACCTATGGAATCATGTTCACTTTTATTAGGTAGACCTTGGTTATATGATGTTGATGCTATTCACTATGGTAGAACCAATCAATATACTTTCAAGTTTAATGGAAAGAAATTGGTTTTGAATCCAATGACTCCTGCTGAGCTAGCCAAAATTAACGCAAAAAGAACTAATGGTAAAGAACATGAGGATGACAAACTTGTTAGTGGAGTACAACAATCTAAACCAATGTTCAAGAAAGAAATTCTTTTAAATAAGATTGTTTCCTCACATGATATTGCTTTGCGGACATCATTTTCTTGCCTCTGTTGCCACTAACATTTTGCAGGATCATGAGAAGGAGTCGAGGACGACTCCAATTCAAGAAGGGGAGGATGATGAGGACATCACCAACACGGATACGACCAGCGTGACCGCTGCCCCTCCTTCCTCTCCGGCTTCGCCAATGACTACCGACGCTGCTCCATCTTCGTCACAAATGATTGACACTGCGGGAACTTCGTCGCCGAGAGGCCTTAATCCAAAAGCTCGGCTATTCAAGCCCACATCAACAGACAAGGGCCTCAAGCACACACCCCCAGAACAGCCCACGCGTCAAGGAAGGCCCATATGGAAGCCCAAGATGCCAAAAAGCCCGGTTCGGCCATCCAGCAGCATGCCAACTTCAAACGGGCATAACTTGGGCTCCCGGACTCCGTTTTCAGCGTGCGACCACCCGTTTGAAAGCTTAGGAGATAAGCTTTCCAATGGATCCAGGCCCACTTCCAAATTCACTTCAGAACGATGGGAAAATGCGGAACAATGTCACGGGCCAGAAATTCAGGGTGTTGCGTCACCTCACTTTTGGGCCTATGGCCCATGTATCTTAGGGTTTTGGTGGCCACCACCCTTTTGGCTGCCCTACACCTCCTGGCCGCCGCTATATATGTGGCCGCCACCGTTTCTTTACGCTTAGGTTTTGTTGTGTTTTGGTAGACCCCTTGTGCGTCCCTCCTCGTGTTCGCGTGTGTCGACTAGACCACCCGTGACGAGAAACAGAACCTCACCTTTGTATCTTTGAGATTATTGGATTGAAATTGCTCTCACCTTATTTTTGCTTGTTCTCGGTTGCAGCAGGTACAAGGATCGATCGGGTCTTGATTCGGTTGATCGCCTCGTGTGGTGACATTGCGATTGTTCGGTTGCTGATCCCGTGGATTGTTAGCGTCGTCACTACACCAAATCGACGTATCGTTCTCATCAGAAGATCGGGCCGACCCCCGTGCGCATCAGCATCTATGCACTTAGTGCGATTATTTCGACCTAGGGGATGTTCGATTACATTTTTAGAGGATGCAGTTTTCCTATCCTGGAAGCATAAAACGAGAGAATGCCAAGCCTTGTTGTTTAGACTTCAATGCGATTTGTGTTGCGGAGAATAAGCTTTGGTACACCCCCCCAAAGGCGTTTCACATATATTGTTGTTATTGATCGTAACATGTTCATCTTGGCAAATAGCTTCGAGGGCAAGAGGTGTGCAATGCATACAACTATATTCTAAAGTTTAAAAGCAACACATAAATAATTTCCTTATGTTGTTTTATACAACGCGGACTTGGCAGGTTAGGTGATTTCTGGATGCTCGACACTGGTAAACCTCTCTGTTTCGTTAAGTTCTCTAAAATCCCCTTTTCCTTGTTTGTTTGCACTTATACGGGGGGGTTTCTACAATCACTAAGCACTTTTGTGATGCTTCTTTCGTATTCAGACATATGGTAGTTCAAGTGATATAAAACAAGCTTTAGCTGACAATAAATCAGACTTGGATGATTCTTTGTCTCACTGTCTGGGCTTCTTCAGAATTCCTGTACGCCACAAAGTCCTCCCAAAATTCCCTTATCTTTGGAAACATGTTAAAATTTGGCGTGACATTCTTCTTCACATAGTTCTTATTCAATTTGAGTCTTCCAATTCTTCCAAAGATGTGCACATGATACTTAGTGCGTTTCTTTGCAACCAACTCGACCCTTGGGGAAATGGAATACTTGTTTTAGCTTGCCCCATAGCGAGTCCTTCAGTCATCGGGAACCACCCTTGATCACCTTGGGCGGTCCATGATCTATAGCTGATGGGCACGTTATCCCTAGCAAGTACTCATGCAGTGTCTGTCTGGTACGGCGCTAACGCCGACGCTGGTATAGCGAGTTCCCGACTTCCGAGAGCTGGACTATGTTGTGAACACCCTTAGGCATCTTGCTTGGAGCACGACTGCTGCCGCCTTTGTTCACCAGACGTTTGAGCCTACAATTGGATCTTGTTATTAGTCGTATGACCCTACAATATTTTGGGAATCTGGCGTACTAATACTTTACCTCGCCCATGTTAGTCGCGTCGGCTTGGTCATGGCGATGGCGTCGACTTGGTCCATAGCAGGGCGTCGGCTTGGTCCATGGTCGTGGCGTCGACTTGGTCCATGGCAGGCGTCGATTTGGTCCATGGTGTGGCACCGTGTTGCTCCATATCAATATCCTCAGAGGTTCAGGTAGCCACTTGGGCTACCCATTCCTACTCGTCTACATTCGAGGGCGAACTCCTCTAGCACTTGTCCCCGATTCGAGGCCATTCCTAGCAATCCGAAATGTTATTGGGTTAATTGTATTGGATTCATTTATGGTTGCTACATGACATCAAACTTGTGAATTCAAACGATGGTAATTTGCTAGTGTTGAGAGGAAATCAAGTGATGTTGTGACCTCATGCTACAAACATGTGCACATGTAACTTTAAAATGATATTTATACATTAGAAAAAAATCACATGATACATATACATCTCGAAATGAAAAAATAATATGAAAAAATTCATATATTCTTAAGAATATATTCCACACTAAAATGATTTTTAAAAAAATAAGCCCTGCAAGTTCACTCTCATGGATGTCACGAGAGGTAAGTGCCCAGAAGCCATGACATGAAGCAGAAATGGAGGAAGTTCTATGTCTTCTTGGTACCACTTGTCCAAAGAACTTCCTCCGCTCCTCTTCTTCATGATCTCATGGCTTCGCCTCTGCACCGGACGCCTCGTGACATCCATGCTTCTTGAACTTGCAGGGCTTATTTTTTTAAAACACATACATTTTTGGTCAACAAAATATACATACACATAAAATTGTAGATCAAATTCATTATATATCAAGAGTTAGTTACAAAAAAGAGAAGTTTAAACGACAAGTTTGTCGAATTTTCTCTTTGGTAACTCTCGGTATATAATGAATCTTGACTAATATTTACAACACATGTATACAACTATTACAACTACTTACTATTACAATTAGTGGCACAAAACAAATATTTACAACACATGTATACATCTTTACAAAACAAATATTTACAACACATGTATAACCATAGAGCAAAATGATCAAAACAGGACAAGGGCAGAAAAATGAACAAGGCAACTAGCATAAAGCTCAACTTGTTTATTTTGAGTGTTCTCAGATATCGGGTTGCCCAAAGGCCCTCCTCGCCACAAGGGACGAGTAATAGACTAATTTGTGACAACCTTGCTATTTTACCAAGCAATTATTATTCAGATCAAGAGCCAACTAATTAACCGAGCAGAGCAAAGATAAGGACAATGAAGTAACACCGATAGTGAGCAATGGTAGATATGTAGTCTTGATCGACTAAGGAAAATAGAGTAAAGTCTCTTGGTTCAATGCCTAATACTCATCAACAGATAGTGTTTTGATCAAATAAGTGACAATGTATAAAGTGATAGAGAAGTGCTACTAATAGACTAAGGAACTAAACAAAATATAGACAACGGTATAGACATAGAAGTGCTACTAACATCATCAGGTATTGAACACTAATTAGACTAAGGAACTAAACAAAATATAGACAGAGAAGTGCTACTAAGGAACTAAACAAAATATAGACAAAGAAGTGCTACTAACGGATCAAGTAAAGTGACAACAGTATTCAACACTAATTAGACAAATAAGTGGTCATGCAATACATGCAATACAAGATTGTTGAAATAAGGGCGATATGAGCATAATGAGACATATACTTAACCCAGATATGACTAAGCACAACTTATCCACAATGTGCGAGAACATATGAAATGATCATGAATTCAACAGTATAAGCTTATAATCACATAGATTCATGATATGAACACATATATCTGAGGACATTCAAACATGGATAATAAATGAATTAACAAGAACGAAGATACTACTCATGTTTGGTTTTTCCAAGATTGCTCTCGATTTAATAACTTGATGGGTTGCTTCAAAGAAGCCCTCCAACACCAAATTTCAGCAATATATCACAGGGTATATCAATCTGAAATTAGTGACTCTATTCAGTTCAGCACCGTTTAAGAAAAATTGACTCACTAATACTCAATTATGGATGAAATGCTACTGAACAACATAATTGCAATAATTTTGCCTACGACAGTGATGCCAAGCCAGTGAGAATTGAGTTCCATATTAGACCAGGATATCAAAGTTATGAAAGGAACTATTCTCAAGATAGCATATCACATATACAGTAGCAACAAAGAATAAGTTAAAGTATTGATACAATGATCTAACAGTGCTGAATTACAGAATGATTCACTAACCAGCAGATAAATATTGCCTCATTTATTTGTATCATCATCGAGCAGTAGTAGAGAATAAAATCAGTGCCTCATTTATTTGTATCATCATCACAGAATAAATGTCTATCTCATTGATAACCCTAGAATCATCACAGATTAGTTGTCACAAATTGTCTATTGCAATCCCAAATCCTCACTGAACACTATACGCACATGCTAGGTCCCCAAGCCAAATGAATTGACTGGCCCCTTAGCATCTGCACATGCACATCTGAAACATTCACAATCACATTCACAATCACATGCACATTCACATTCACATTCACATCTGCACATTCACATCTGCACAACCACATTCACACATCGTAAGAGCAGTACCAAGGCGACGGCAGGGAGACGGTGGGGAGGTCGAGGCGACGGCGGGGAGACGGTGGGGAGACAGCGTGGAGGTGAAGGCGATGGTGGGGAGGAGACGAGGGCCGTCCTGAGTCGAAGCGACGCGGCGGTCCGAGGCGAGCGAGGCGACGGTAGCCTGAGTCGAGGCGGCGGCGGGGAGCTCTGACGCGAACCGACGGCGGTGGTCCAAGGCGCGGCGCGGCAGGGAGCTCAGAGGTGACTACAAGAAGAAAAGTGAGAGGAGGGCGGGCTAGGGCTAAGGTAAATGAGAGGAAGGCGGCGTTTCAATTTATAAGGGTGGAATATTTACTATTAAAAATCATCTTGCAATATTTACTATTAAAAATCCATATAACAAATTTTCATTAATTAAATTAATTACAATTATGCATAATTGTCCATCTAGCAATTTTTATTACTTAAACATCCACTACAATATGAATTATAATTTATTCAATAATTTAGCTAGATCTTAATTTGAGCAATCTGACATAAACTGTTCTCACACCGTATAATCAGCAATTATCAACATCTATAGCACTCGTAAAGTAAAATTTTACGACAAATATAACATACATCAAGTCAAGAACCTCGAAAAATTTTAATACAATTTTTCAAAGAAGAACTCGCCAAGATAATACAGCTCCTCTTTGTTCTCGGTTACGGAGAAGATGTCGATTCGATGAAAAATATGAATAAAATACTGACACAAAATTTCGGTAGCACCTCTCCAGGAAAAATACACCCGAGCAAAGAGCTCCTCTCTTACGCTTCGCCGGGAAATGCGTCGGTCGGTGAAGATTGCTATATAAATAGCTTATCACTTCGCCTCTGCGAAGAACCGCAAGTGATAAGGTCATATTAAGCGGAAAATACCTTATCACCGCCGGTTCTATGCGTAACCGCAGCGATAAGGTCATACTACGGAGAAAATTGCGTTATGCGGGAAAATACATATCACCGCCGTTGAATATACGAACCGGCAATAAACTTTAAATATCACCGCCGTGTAAATTAAACCAAGAAGAATATATCACTACCGGTTATAGGTATTAACCGCGGTGATAGTCGATTATCCGCGGTTGGTAATATAAACGGCGGTGATACGCCCCACCTTCAAACTGCGCGCCAGCGCCAACGCCAACCCACCGCCACGCTTGCGTTCCTCTCTAGCGTCAATCAATTGCGCTTCACATTCCTCTGCCAACTGTTGCCCTTCCCATTCTGCCTCTATATAATGCCACTATTGTTTCAAGAATGGCACCCCCACACAATCCACTATTGTTGCAAAAATGGCACCCCCCAAGAAGCGAGCACGTGTTGGGCAAAGCCCCGCCCCTCGCCAGAGAAGGAGGAGGAGGAGGAGGAGAAGGAGGAGGTGGAAGCGGAGGAGGAGGAAGAGGAGGCAAAGGAGGAGAAGGAGGAGGAGGGCGACGACGACGACAGCGACGGCGGCGAGAAACTGCGGTGTTGGGGTAAGACCAACTCCGCCACCGAATCGGATTCGGAGGAGAAGGAGGACGAGCACCGCCGCAACTCGATCGATCTTCAAGCGGCAGCCCCATGACGAGGAGGAGGAGGAGGAGGAGGAGGACAGCGACTTTTGGATATAGGGCTTGCGCCATTGGCCTATTATAATTAGGACTAAATATGTAATAATAGACTATATACCTAATTATGTTTTGTAAATGTTCTGTATTTTAATTAATACATATCCGCAAATTACAAATTTGCTTTCATATGTTCTGCTTTTTAACTAATTATGCTTTCATATGTTATGTGCGAGATAAATTACAATGTTTCTTATGTTACGTATTGAACTAATTATGGGGAACGATAATATCTTTGCCGGTCTAGAGTAAAACGGTAGTGAAAATGGTGTTATCTTTGCCGGTTTATAAGCGAACCGGCAATGGTGTTATCACTACGGTTGTACATATAAACGGCGGTGATATCTTCTTATCACTGCCGGTTCTCTATAAAACCGCAATGATATTGCCTCCATTCTGCGGAAATTTATACTATTCATATCACCGCCGATTGAAGTTAGAACCGGCGGTGATAGTATTATCACTTGCCGATTGAAGTTAGAACCGGCGGTGATAATATTATCATCGCCGGCTCACACCTATCCGATGAAGGATGGGGGTCATGAGATGAGGCGATCAGTAGTAGTGATGTACTCTTCCTATCCACTTTGCATCCGGCATAATCCGCATCGGAATAGCCAACTAATTCAAAGGATGAACCTTTCGGATACCATAGCCCAAAATGAGGAGTGTGCACTAAATATCTTAAGATTCTTTTCACGGCCACCATGTGGCACTTCTTAGGAGCGGCTTGAAACCGAGCACATATGCACATACTAAGCATGATATCAGGCCTAGATGCACAAAGGTAAAGAAGAGAGCCGATCATTGAACGATATACCTTTTGAATGACTGGTTTACCTTCTTTATCGAGGTCTAGATGTCCGTTGGCTTGCATGGGCATCTTGATTGGCTTGGCATTCTCCATGCCAAACTTCTTTAGCATGTCCTTGATTTACTTTGTCTGGCATATGAAAGTTCCTTCCTTGAGTTGCTTAACTTGAAAATCGAGGAAGAACGTCAACTCGCCCATCATGAACATCTTGAATCTTTTGGTCATTATCCTGCTAAACTCCTTACACAATTGTTCATTAGTAGACCCAAATATAATATCATCGACATATATTTGACAAAAAAATAAGTCATTATCAATGTGCTTATAAAGAGAGTGGGGTCGGCCTTTCTGACTACAAAACCTTGCTTAAGAAGAAAGTCTCGAAAACATTCGAACCATGCTCTTGGTGCTTGCTTGAGTCCATATAGAGCTTTGTGTAGGAAATAGATATGGTATGGAAACTCGGGATCTTCGAAGCCAGGTGGTTGCTTAACGTAGACCAACTCGGAGAGTGGCCCATTCAAAAAGGTACTTTTCACGTCCATTTGATATAGCTTGAAATCATGGTGAGTAGCAAAGGCAAGTAATATTCTAATAGATTCAAGCCTAGCTACAGGAGCATATGTCTCATCAAAGTCCAAACCTTCGATTTACGTGAAGCCTTGAGCGACCAACCGAGCCTTGTTTCTAGTCACTATTCCATGTTCATCTTGCTTGTTCCAAAACATCCATTTTGTTCCAATCACGTTTTGCTTGGGTCTCTCGACAAGTTTCCAGACTTGATTTCATTTGAAATTGTTTAACTCCTCTTGCATAGCTATCACCCAATCTGGATCTTGAAGTGCTTCTTCTACCTTGAGAGGTTCAAGAGAGGAAACAAAAGAGTAATATTCACAAAAATTTGCAACTCGAGATCTATTAGAAACTCCCTTGTTAATGTCTCCGGGTATGTTGTCGACTAGGTGATCTCGTTGTACGCTTTGATGTACTCTTGGGTGAGGGACAGTTGCATTTATTTTTTAGATAGGCTCTTCATCATCTTGAGAGGTGTTCTAGCCAACTTGAACTTGCCTGGATGAAGAGGGAATATCACCTAGAGCATCACAGTCTGGAGCATCCAAGGTTGCATCTGGGGACTTTGGGCTAGTCCGGATACTCTGGATCTCATCCCGGACATTCTGGGTTGGAGTGCTCGAGATTTCTTCTAGCTCTTGTGGTTTCACCTCCCCAATTGCCAATTTCTTGATTGCTTCGCAAGGAGATTCTTCCCTGTCAATCACAACACGATCAACTTGTTCGACTTGAGAATCATTAGTTTCATCAAATGTCACGTCAATAGAGATCTCAACCACACCAGTGTTGTTGTTGAAAACTCGGGATGCGTAAGCATTTGACCCATAACCGACTAAGAAACCTTCATCTACTTTGGGAGTAAATTTGGAAGACTTAGCTCGTTTGTTAAGGATGTATCATTTGCTTCCAAAGACTCGAAAGTAGGAAACATTAGGTTTCTTGCTGGTGAGCAACTCGTATGCCGTCTTCTTCAAGATCTTGTGGAGATATAGACGGTTGGTGCTATGGCACGCGGTGTTGATAGCCTCTACCCAAAAGATATCGGAGACCTTGTATTCATCAAGCATCGTGCGCGCCATCTCGATGAGAGTACGATTCTTTCTCTCAGCCACCCCATTTTGTTGAGGGGAGTAGGGGGCTGAGAACTCATGCTTGATGCCCTCCTTATCGAGGTATTCCTCCACGCCAATGTTCTTGAATTCGGTGCCATTATCGCTTCAGATTCTCTTGATCTTGACTTTGAACTCGTTTTGTGCCCTTCGCATAAATTTCTTTAGGGTTCCTTGAGCTTCATTCTTTTCACGCAAGAAAAATACCCATGTAAAGCGAGAATAATCATCAACAATCACAAGACCATACTTATTGCCTCCAATACTTATATATGTAATAGGACCGAACAAATCCATATGAAGTATCTCCAATGGTCTTGAGGTTGTCATCACATTTTTGGCGGGATGAAAAGTACCAACTTGCTTTCCGGCTTGACATGCGCTACACACCCTGTCTTTCTCAAAAACAACGTTTGTTAATCCAAGGATGTGATTGCTTTTGACGAGTTTGTGAAGATTCCTTATACCAACATGAGCTAGTCGGCGATGCCATAACCATCCCATGCTAGATTTAGCCATTAAGCACGTTTCAAGATTAAGCCTATCCATAGAAAAATCCACGAGATATAGCCTGCCCTTCAAACGACCCTTAAGAACTATTGAACCATCAACCCTTTTTAAGACATCCACACCCTTATCACTAAACACACAATTGTAGCCTACTTCACACAATTGAGCAACGGACGACAAATTATAGCTTAGTGATTCAACAAGCAAAACATTATTTAGATGGAAATCATTTGTGATATGAATCTTACCTAAACCTATCACTTCACCTTTCCCATTATAGCTAAAAACAATGCTTTCACTATTAGACCCATTGGCATCCAAGTGCGCAAACATCGTCTTTTCTCTGGTCATGTGGTGTGTGCATCAGCTATCTAAAATCCAACTTGATCCACCAGAGATATAGGCCTACAAAAGAAAATTTAGGTTTTGCTCTTTGGTACCCAAACTTGGTTAGGTCCGCGCACGTTAGTAATAAGAGATTTCGGAACCCAAATAGATTATACACAAGAAGCATTTTCTTCTTTGTTTTGAGGGTGCTCCTTTGCTCTTGGACTTATCATTGGATACGACATTCTGTTCATAAAGCTTACAAATATCATTAGTCACTTAATCCTATTGTTATTATTCACCAAAATCCTTAAAGGGCCTAGATGCACTTTCAGCGGACCCGCTCTTCCCTCTGATCTCATAGGACTTCGCGTAAGTCTCGATGATCATGCGAGATTCAATCTTAGAGGTCTCTAGGATATCTCTGGTGGGGGTTCGAGCGAACCATCCTGGAAGCACGGTGGCCAGAACTGGCTATCGTTGACCTTGCTGCTCGGCGATTATCGTAGGATGGCCCCAGCAGCTGGCTCTGGGTGCCCTGTCGGCTTGGCTGTCCGAACCCTGAGTTAGCCACTCGAGCAGTCTGGGCTTATGCTGCATCGAGCAATGTCTTCATCTTGTCGAACACCTACATCATAGGATTGGTCGGGTCTAACGGTGGGAAAGACTTCAATAGCATGTGAGCGCACTGGACGTTGGCCTCAGGGGTGTTGAAGACGTCACCGGGGTGGCTCTGCTGGGATGCTGCTCTTGGGACGCGGTTGGGCGCGCCATTATCCTTACACTGCCAAACAGTCTGCTGCCCCTAGAATCCTGGCGCCTACGGGTGAGGTGTCGAAGGATTGCCTAGGTTGAGGTGCTTTGACAATCTAGCCGCCATCCCTGTGTGGCTGCGCCTGTCGGGTCACGACGATGGTTCGCCATGCCGGGAGCAATATCCGCGACTACATGCGCTGCGCCAATTACTACTCCAAGATCCTAGGGCGTGCCTGGAGGAATGTGACCTTCCTGGTTACCCAAGGCTTCTGCTCCAGAGTCCCTTTCTTGGAAACTTCCGGCAGTTGTGCCTTTGCTGGCTCTGGCAATGAATACGTGGCGATCTGCACGACTGTTGCTTTGACTACTAGGTCATCGCTGCTGCTGTCGCTATCGCTCTCTGTGTCCATGCACTTGAGAACACCGGGCTCCAGAGGGTCAAACTTGATGAAGCACACCTCTCGGCTTGGGTCCTCAGAACAAGACTCGATGAAGCCGATATGCTCGAGGCTACTAGCCGGACCCCATCAGTACACCATGGTTCCAAAAACGATCTGAGAACCCATTGGCGGGGCTTGGCTGATGTCTAGAATTCCCGTGCTGACGCGTGCTGAAGACATGCTTAACCTACAAAAATAGCTGAAGGCCCCTACCTGGCGTGCCAGCTATCGAAGGTTAGTGCTCGACAACACACTTATATTCGGATACCTTCGAGATATGCAGGGTCAAATATGCAAGAGGAAACACGTGATGTAGACAGGTTCAGGCCTCATCGATGAGTAATACCCTACTCCTGTGTCGGCGATGATTGAGATCGATGAAGAAAGTACAGATTGATGGGGGTAAGGAAGAAATACGAATTTGGGGGATGGCTAAACTATGGCTACGCTAGATTGCTAAGGGTTGCAACGGCTTCTACAGGCTTGCACTCACTTCCGATTGGCTTTGGATGGGTTTTGTGGACTTGCTCTGGCTTGTAGTGCTTCAATTGGCTTCATGGACCTCCCCCTGACGACGTCCTCCCTGGTCCTTATATAGCGCATGGAGTACCGAGTCGTGGTCGATGAGGAGTCCTTCTGCCGTTATAATCCCCATATCGTATCTGAACTTACATAGCTGCTGGGCGTATTTGAGTGGGTCTCCTCGTATTAGGAGTAGGATCCAGAGCTTTCCCTGCAGGGGATACCCTTTCGCGTATATCTTGTCCCGCAACTCGGGCTAGAGATATACAGAATATCCTGGTATTAGCAAGTATGTATGTGACATGATTTCCTTCTTTTTGGTGCATGCCCATATTCCATATTTGGATATTTGACATGATTGATGACCATATTTCATGGGTCACAGAGATATGGAAATATATAATCAATAATGTGGACACATGTTGGAGAACATGCGTTGGATAGACCCATATGAGATAATGCAAGAATTGTTATATATTCTTATGTGTTGTCAGTTGGTCTTATACATATTGTATGTATGATCCTTATATCTAAGATTGTCATTGGTGTTCTAGATGTGTACACTACTATAGAATGGTACAAAACTATCTCTTCACCTAGGTCAGTTCCTAACTTTTTAGGAAAAAAAAGATAGTGATAGATGATTTGGAAGTGGGTGCTTATAATAATCACAATCGATTTTGGTTTTAACTTAAGAACCGATTGTGATGTGTATGAGTACATCACAATTGGTTCTTATGTAGGAACTGATTGTCATGTGCATATACATATCACAATCGGTTCTAACATAAGAACCGATTTTGATGTGTATCGTACATCATAATCGATTCTTTTCTCAGAACTGATTGTGATGTGCCTCGTTAGGTTATTTATATCCTCAGGCTGAACTCTCCTTTGTTGTTATTCTAAAGGCAAGAAAAACCACTATCGCCCCAAAAAACACCACATACTCTGGTTGGAAGCAATACATGGGTGAGAAATTATGAAATACTCGAGGTTGGGTGTTAAGAGAGTAAAGTTGAAGCCCTAGCTTGAAAAGATTTCCCCTCAATTGTGATTTTCTTTAAAAAATGAGCATTCATTTAAACCCCTTCAATTTTGCATTAGGTAATTCATTATATCGCAAAGAGAGTTTAGGTTACACTAGAATTGTGTGTATCCTATCAGATTTCACACCTTTTATTTAACAAACATAGATTTATTTAATTCTCTTTGTAGTACACTCGTGTTAATATAGAATTATTGTTGATGTAATTCGTTGAATGTTAGAGTTTAGGTTGCATAACCTACGTCTCTTGTTCGAGGGTACTTGTTTGTGAATATGTTGAAATGGCATATTTAAAAGCAAGCACTATCAAATTGTCTGTGGTTTTTTGGACAGTTCGAGGATATGTGGTTCAGGCTAGTTCGACGGCATCTCTCTGGTGTTCTCCGGATACACACCCCTTTTGTTGAGTTATCAAGACGTGTATTTGGAGAACAGCTTGGAGATGCTACCGAAATTTTCTCTAGAGTTGTACAACAGCATAAGAATTGCCCAAACCACATATCCTCTAATGGGATTTGGACCTAACCTAATTAGAGATTAGAAGCCATTGCTGGTACGTACTTAGCTGATCAACAGATAGTCATTTCTTCAAGATCATTCAATTGTTAATACTTCCACCCTTATTTTCTTTCATTGAAGTCAAAAGGATTTCAAGCTTACTACATTAGAAAATTCAATATCATTGCTGATATTTAAAATGTATGCTTCCAGAGTAGGGAACTGAAAGCCCTTGAGTATGGAAGAAAGTATTAGGAGTAAAATTATATATGCTGGAATCTGTTCTCTATTTTTTAAAAGTAATTAAATAATGTCTCGATATATATTTAAAATAGCTAGTTGTTGCTCTAGTTTTTTCTTAATTTATTATGCATAGTTTAATTGCAGATGGACCATGAAGAATGGATGTATCAAAAAAGTCATATGAGTGCTGAATTTCAAAGGGGTGTTAAGGAGTTCAAAAAAATTACAAAAGAAGACATGGTGAAGAGGGGGTGAGTGTAAACTTCATATATTGTCCTTGCTTTGATTGTACCATTCTTAGGAGATTTAACAACTCATCACAAATTGAACACCACTTGATTCAACACTGCTCTGTGAAGAATTGCATATGTTGGATCCATCATGGGGAGACAAGTAGTACACGTCCGGTATGCAACAAAGACATGCTGAAACCGGATCACGGGATGTAGCATGAAATGTTTGAAGAGGATAATTTAGGGCAAATGTTGTGGGATGTGGAGGAAAATTACACAAAAAGAGAGTTTGACAATTTTAAAAGCTTGATGGAAGACAATGCCAAACCATTGTTCTTAGGTTGCAAAGCGGAATACACCATATTGGGTTCGGTCTTTGCATTGTTCGAATTAAAGATAAAACACCATTGGATAGATACAAGTTTCAATGCACTTTTATTTCTGCTATCAGATGTGCTTCTAGAGGGAAACGAGTTGCCAACAAGCATTTATGAAGCGAAGAAGCTACTATTTCATTGTTTTGCCTCAATGGCATCTCTCCAATGTATGTAGGGGTTTATTGTCTTACGTCGCTGAAGAAGGGGACACGATGACAAACGAGGTGACCAGCTGGAGTGGAAGCGCTTCAAGGTACAAGTGCATGGCATAGGATTAATTTTTTCTTTGTCTCTTAATTTTATTTTCTTGGTTCATAGTGTCATCAACAGGGCATCGACGACCTATGCGGCTTCTACGTCATGCATCACATGCTGGTCATGGTCGGCGGCACACACCTTTTCCCCATGGTATATATGCATGCATAATAATAAACTTAGCCTTTTACATACAAATTTTATAACTTGAATTAGTGCACTCAATTCTATTTTACAGAAGATCGATATCCCTCTCAAGAGCTTACAAGGCAAAGATCTCAACAAATTATGAGACCATTGATGCCAGTGGTATTGGACATAAGTTAGAGCAAAGGATGGTAGGTTTAGAGATCCAACAGGCTCATACTAGTCTATATGTAAACAATATTATATATGTGAATGTGATATGTATACTGACTGTTAAGTATGTTTGTATTCTATATTATGAACACATGTGATATGCGTAATATAAAGTATTTGTGTTCTATATATATTGTAAATGTGATATGCATAGTATTGCGTGTAATCTGTGTTGTTTTCAATGTGTAATATGTAATCTACTATTTTCAATGCACATCACAATCAGTTGTGAGCTAGAACCGATTGTGATGTTGTGCACATCACAATCGATTCTAATCTAGAACTGATTGTGATGATAATTTATCACAATCGGGTGAAAATAGACTATGATAGCGCCTCCTCATCATTGTCTAATGGCTATATATTACTACCAAAACCAATTGTATTGACCAAAAATAACAGATTGTGATGTACGTTCCTGTACAAGAGGAATGGTTTACTTAGGGGCTGCCAAACGATAACACTTTAACCAGGTAGTTGTAAAGGTAGTTTTCGAGTTGACCATGAAACATATTGAGGTACATGAATGATCAAGATGGAATTTGCCACTCTTACATAACGATTAATGAATAGATATCTCTAGACCCCTCGAGGTAGATGGATTAAGAAAGTGTATGGCCATGCTAAATGTGATTAAGAGTCAATCCAGATAAATTAATCCACTAAGGTATGAGTGAATGGATCGAGTTATCATAGCATGACACGACTCTCGCATTGAGTTCGATGTGATATCATGAGGCAAAGGGAACATGACATTATCACACTATAGTAGGTTCGTCCAATGCTTTATGCATCTTTGGGAATCGATATGTACTACAAGGGACTACTATCAATTATCGGTTAGAAAGATGTTTTCGAGTTGTGTCTAAATATACATGAACCTATAGGGTCACAAACTTAAGGGGTTTGGAACAGTTACAATTGGTTATGAGTGTTCGGATTGGATATGTTCTAATGGACCTAATTGAATATGTACTCAAATTGGGCTCAAGAGTTGGGCACCACCAAGGGTTGTAAATAGGGGATGTAGGCTTAGGGTTTGAGGCAGAAGTTGTATGCAAGAGTTGCACAACCACCAAAACCCTAGCTGTCCTCCACCATCTCTGCCATGCATACAGTGCTAGCACCACGCCGATCTTCCAACCCCAGATGTGTCTTTAATGATAGAGGCATTGCTTTATTGTAATGCTATTCGAGGATGACTATTTGGACCAATCCAGAAGTCGAAGGATCAACTTGCTAGTCGGTGATCGTTTAGACCGATCGCACCGTTCGATGGCCATACCAAGATGCACAACGTTGATCTGCTTCGACATCTTCTTCTGCTGCACTATGTATCTAGTGGTAACAATCTATAATCTATGATCATTTACTTGTGTGGCCTCTTGGGATTGGTAGAATTTTTAGTTTGCACCAATGTAGCCTATCGTAACCCTTTAGTGGTATTAGAGCCAGCTCATCTAGTTTATGATCTAGATGATTCGCATATGCACGATGTGCGGTAGTAGTTGATTTGATCTACTGCTAGTTTGGTATGAAGTCCTAGATCAGTTCATGAGATGCATCTGTTGATGAGATCAGTCAATTTTTGGCTTTTGAGTTTTGGGTTTTGTGATAGATCAATCTATTTTGGTTATGTCGACTGTACTTGGTAGCATTGCTTGATTTGCCCTTGTCGGTCGATTTCGGCCATCAGGGTGAAGAACTACAATAAACCATATGGGTCCAACCAAGCAGAGCTATTTTTCAATGGAAATTGAGTCCATGAGATCAATTTAGAATTTTGTTGATTTGATTAATTTGATAAAAAAATTTCCATGAAAATCTATATATTGAATACATACCCCTCGACCCTACGTAGCATGTTTTTCTATATCATGCGCTCATATCGCATCATGGAATTAGATTCTTTGCATAACTTGCTTTTGCAGGATGAGATATGAATAGTATGGCTCTCGTATATGTGATGCTTGTAATAGTCACGGCCTGTGTATCGATTTGTGATACTTGATGATCAATGCAATTTATTAATACACTACTACAGAAATGCTTTTCACAGGCGGGTGGTAACCCATCTTCTCAGGCGTTTTTGCTCGCTGCACTGCTGAAGGTCTGTGGAAATCGCTAACTTTGCACAAAGCGCTTCTCTGAGCCACCAGTAAAATACATTTATCTTGGTGGGCGGCTAAGAAACCGCTTTGTACAAATAAGCACTTGTCTTGCGGGTTCTTAAGCCGTCACTTTGTACAAATGCATTTACCTGAAGTGACGGCTTAAGAACCCTTTGCACAAGTGCTTATTTGTACAGGTGGTTTCTTAAGCCGTCCGTCTGTACAGATCAAGAGAATCTTTTTTTAATAATGTTATGTTAATTATATTATAATATTAATAAATGCATACATTCTATCAATCACATCACTGTTTAGCACAAATCCATACATAACAATGACAAGGTTATATATACAAAGCACATATAAATCATAATTGCATTATGTATATATATATACACAAGGTTATATATATACTCCTCTGATATTCTCCTTGTAAAACTCTCCAGGTGCAGTATCCTGCGCTATGTACTCCTCTGATATTCTCTATCAAATATAAATTACAGCCCTGTTGTCTTTCAAAAAAAATATACACAAGGTTATTATATATACATCAGTGTTCACGGTCCGTTTATCCTCATCTCCCAATTACAAAGTTTAGGATGCTTCGCCACTTCACCTTGAGTAAAAGAAACTACCTCTCTCATGGATGACTTCACGATTTAATGAGCGGCACATGTCCTTTTGCACATTGCAAAGGTCATCATCAGTGAGTGCCAAATTGGTCTTTGCAATCTTCACCTGCAATAATAAAGTAGGCAATAAAGAGGTTAAATAATAGTGAAATCGAGAATCAGACAATAAATAATCTTGAATCACCAATTTGTATAGGCTTACGTCACGGGGTTGCTTCATACCTCCGTTGATCCCGAGGAACTCGCAGACGTAGTATCCACAAAGAACACTGCTTGGAGGTTGCTTGTGGCACTTCAAATCAAATAATAATGTATGGAATTAGTACAGTTGGTAATACCCTTCCTTACTAGTGCAATTATGTTGAAGCATTACAAGTGTCTTCTTACCCATGGGTGGACATAGCAAAGCATCTTATCGACCCCTTCGCAGATCATGTTGCCCCACTTTTGTTCGCGTAATTCTTGAAAGCCCTACTCGAATGTCAACAACAACAAGTAACTATCATATCATAAAACAAATTACGTTATGTTATGTATGTTTGTGTATATATATTTCTTACGCATTTAAGGCGGGTGAATTCATTGTAAGATTCGGTGGGGTCTTGGATGAGTCAAGGACCATATATCCGCTCTCGCTTGGGGTACAAACATGAAACAAATAAAGTGATCGCTGCAGCGAAAACTTATATATGTAAGTTTCACGAGTGATTATGGTGCAAACTAAGCTTTTAGCAACGATTGACGAATGAGAAGATTACTTAAAATTGTAGGAGCCATTATGGCGTCCTTGTCTTGCATCTGGAACATTGCTTTTGATATGTATAGCCCCACATCTACTTGGCGATCTCGGTCGGGGACTTTCGCTTTTCTTCTATCTGCTTCCATCATCCCTTATTCTTCAACGCCTTTTCATTGAGTACTGCTCTTAAGCTCGGTGGCTAATCCGTGAGGGTCAAGGAACCCGACACGTTTTCCCATCTTTTAGCATCGGTATATTGCATTCTACACGTAAGACAATGGTCAATGCGCCAATTTATATCTTGAATCTTTCGGAAACATGACATTTTGGTAAATATCGATTTTGGCAAAATGCATCTTGTTCGACAGATTTGGCGAAGTTAACTTTACTAAAAGGAAAAACACACTAAAATCGCCAACTTACGATTTCTTGAAAATTATATGGATTTCGCCAATTTTTGAATGATCTAACAAGCCATTACTATAAAGAGGAACTCAACTTGGCACTCAACTGCTATACATTTGGGGTTTTCTTTATTATGCTATCGTAATGCAATATAATGATATGTTGTCATAATTAGTTATATCAAGACTTGCTCTTGCAAGAGCCGATATAATTAACAATGTAAGGGTAGGTCAATGGCCAACTTACGGGCACCACACGCCGATCATGTTGATGTCGAGTTTTCCAAAAGCGGAACATCTGTTGCAAGTCACCAAAATTGATCCGCACGTAGTGAGTATCCTCGTGTTTGTAGATATCCGGAGGGACGGCGGCTTGAATGCCCTTCACCCCAAGGCGAGATGCCCTCAAGTACCGATCATGGAATCTCTTCAACTCCCATGGTCCTTTGTTGATCTGCTCCATGGGGAGAAATGGCTTGCCATGCTCATAAGTCTCTAGTGAAGGCATAGTGCAGACCGAGTGGAGTTGGCACTCTGTTTGACTTGGTGGTACTCCGTTGATTGCAATCTACTTCTTTGTTTTTCTTTGCAACCAAAGAACGGAGATCTTGGCGCAGTGAAGGCGCCGTCGGCGAAGAGAAGATGCGTTGTGGTGAAGAAGCGCCGCCCGGCAGAAGATCTTGCGTTGTGGTGAAGGCGCCGCCGGCGGAGAAGATGTGCGTTGTGGTGAAGGCGCCGCCGGCGGAGAAGATGCGGTTTGTGGTGTAGGCAATTTTGGAAGAGGTAGGACGTCTTGACTTGCTGCTGGCGTCTCTGACCTCTCTTGTATCAATGCAATATCTTCCTTGGGCCATACAATAAATGACCCAACTGCATCTTGGATGGTCTCTACATCATCAGGGGTGCTGAATGGTAGCTTCCACAAGCCAAGGCACGGAACAAGCACGATGTCCACTTGCACCTTTGCGTGACCAATCGGGACGGAGTTGGTTGTGTATCACGGTGCGGATATGCCATGCCCTCATAAGCTCGACAACCAAGCCCCTTGCTCCGGATGTGCCTGAGCTTGCACTTGGTTGCCTCTGTGATATCATCCACAGGATATCTAGGCGTTGGGTTTGGTGCGGACCCGACGCTACTCCGGATGCGGGCCGGGCTCGGGTTGTCATCCGACCGCGCTTGTAACTCCCTTTCTGCCTCCTTCTCTTCCCACAATCTTAAAAACTCTTGTTGGGCCACTTGTCTTATTGTATCATCCATGGTCCTCTTATATCTTTGACGCGACTTGTATTGGTCTTGATATTCAGGGAACCCATGCTTGAAGCCCACTCGACTTCCGACGCCACGAGTGCGACACTGGTGTTCCTTGGTTCCCAACGCCGTCGTTAGGTCGTCGTTCTCCTGTCGCACGAAAGATCCCTCCGCTTGCTCGTGTGAGATCTTGACATCTTGGCGAAACTTCCAGACCGCAGGTCCATCGTGCTTTGCGACCCTTCTTCTTTGTTGGGTTGGCGAGCTAGGACCCAATTTACGCCTCGCGCCGCTCTGACTCGTCAATGGGTTCTCTATCCCAAAGACGGGCTTCCTCTTCTTCTTACTCCTCCACTCAACAATCTTAGGGGCATACCCACCTGTGCCCAGGTGATGGGGGTACTTGTTCTTCTTCGCGAGGGCACTGTACACCTCGCTCAATGCTACGGCTTCGCTTGTGGTCTTCTGCCGGACAAACTCCGCCCATTCACCCACGGTGATTTTTCCATATTTTCGGAATGGTGTCCGCCCGTCTTCACAAAATACTTGTTCAGCTCATACCTCCGATTCGGAAGCTCTTCCCCATCACATCCAAGGCATTCTTCTTAGCGATGGCCTCATACTCTGGGGGGAACCTTATGATTTTCTGCAGCTCGGTCCACAGGTGCGCCTTTGTCGCGTCGGCCACCTTTGTCCAGTTATCAATCGTGATGGAGACATTGTCCTTGACAAGACGCGCAGACTATTTGAACTTGGATAGTGCCTCATGAGGTGCTAGGGGCTCTCCTAAAGGACCGACCTCGTGATGTACCAAGTCCTCGCCGGTAACTTGTTCCTCGCCGTTCCCCGTTTTTGTTTATGCGAGGTCGTGGTTGTTGCAGCAGAGGAATCCACGGGAACATGCCCGAAGGTATCTTCAATTACCTCTTGAATTGCAGCTAGTCGGCGTGATTGCCTTTCCGGCCTCTTCATAGAAATAAACACGAGGAATACGCAAACATAAGGAAATGCAATTATGTCCACGCCAAGCTACAAATAAAACAAGCTCACTCTTCTTAATACCTCTTCATTGGGATCGAGTCGAGTCGATCTCCCACGCCGCCGTTCGGTCATGGGCATGGAACGGGCTAGGGCTCTTGTGCGATGATGAGGAACCATCGCTGCCCAAGGACAACGATGGGCTCGGTGTTCTTTCCAGCGTGGTTGCATCATCCTTCTCGGCCAAGTCTTGTCGCCTTCCAAGATCGCCCTCCTCTTGCTTGCGTATTACCACCGAGCTCGCAAGAGGCTCCTCTTCGCCGCCTTCTTGTCGAGCAATTCTTTATCTCCCATCTTACTACAAAGCGAAGGTTTAATCCTCAATGGTTTGATGAGTTTGGGAGTTGGCTTGAGTATAAGCGAATCCAAAGATAGAGCATCTTGCTTTTGTTGTTTCTTATTTAGGGACCGCAACAAGAAGGAAGTGGGTATGATGCATTTGTTATAAATGGTTGGAATAGCTGGAATAAAAAGCAAAACTAAAAGAGCATGTAGGAGGTGTCAATAGTGTTCACAACAATGCATTGAAATATTGCATTGATTTGTTTAAAAGAGACCAAAGCACATTGATGTTGCTAAATGCTATCCACACATAGAGTGAAGTCGCTAAGATTGCTTATTTCGCTCAACTAAGGGCATCGATTGATGTTGCTCGTCATTATTAAAACAAGGATTACCTTTTAGAGGACATGATGAGTCAAAGGAGTCCTATAACAAAGGTAACTTCTTAGAAATTCATGGGTGGAAATATAACAAAGATAAAAATGCCGCTGGGAATAGTCTTATGATATCTCCTCCTATTCGGAAGGAAATTGTTCATTGTTTTGCAAAGGAAATATTGCAGTCAATTCTACAGGAAATTGCGACATGATGTATTTTGTTTGCTAGTTGATGAGTCCAGGGATGTCTCAGGTAAAGAGCAGATGGCAATTGTTCTGCGATATGTTGATAGTTGTGGAATTGTGAAAGAGAGATTTGTTGGTCTAGTTCATGTAAAAGAGACCACTTCTTCCTATCTCAAGTCTTCTATTGACTCGCTATTTGCAGAATATAAGTTAAGCTTGAAGCAAGTTAGGGGCCAAGGTTATGATGGCGCAAGCAATATGCGAGGTGAGTTTAATGGCTTGAAATCATTGATTATGAGAGAAAATAGTACAACACACTATGTCCATTGTTTTGCTCATCAACTTCAGTTAGTGATTGTGGCTGTTGTAAGAAAGCATAAAGGAATCTATCCTAGGTGAAGTATATGCCTTTGTGAGAAATATGACATCCCTAAGTTAGAAATGGAAGAAACCTACATTAATCCAAAGAAGCAACGACAAAGAATTGGAATTACCAATAAGCATCATTATGAAGTGTATTGTTTCAATGATGTTTTTGATTGGCTATGCCAAGAGCTTGACAATCGTTTCAATGAGACCACATCAATTTGCTTGTTTGGTGACTTCTTTAAGTCCAAGAGACTCATTTCATGATTTCAACTTGGATAATCGATGAGCTTAGCTAAACTCTATCCAAATGATTTTAATTCTTTGGAATTGATCGTTTACAACATGCGGTTCAAAAACTATCCGTAGAGTATTCATCGTCCATCCAAACCGACTCCACAAACTTTTTTACGCAAAGATAACAAGATATAAGGGTGGTCGGATGCACTTGCCTTGCTAGGCCGAGCGAGGCGGCGGGCGGCGAATTAGGGAATTGGCGTTTTGGCGACCGGTGGAAAGTTCGTGAGGAGCGAGGCGGAGAGGTCACTGAGCGAGGCGACGTGGACGAAGGGTAGCGGTCTGCGGCGGGACGGTAGTCGAAGCGCGAGCCCCTGAGAGGTCACCGAGCGCCGAACGGTTGTCGGGCGTGAGCCCGAGGGGATGTCACCGATGGCGGCGGCGTGGAGGTGTCGGCGGGAAATTTGGCTTTGCCGCTTTGGACGGGGAGCAATTCGATCTCCGCCTAGATATTTTAGGGGTTAGGAATTTCCACAGCGGTGCACAAGATTTACACAGCGGTTCCAACGATTTCTGATAGCGTCAGATATCAAAGAGCGATTACCTGAGACCGGATGGTCCGTCCATAGTTTGGGGAGAGATTTGGTTATTGCCACTTTAAACATGTGGCCATAAAATTGCCATGGACCTACATTTCATTGACTTATACGGTCCCATATTTCATTAGCTCAAGAGGCATCATATCCAAAAGGTCAAATCTTTAAGTGGCAAATGGACAAAAAGCCTTGAAAATCGACCTCCCGATGGTACAAACGGAAGATCTGTATAGTCAAATCTTTAAGTGGCAAATGGACAAAAAGCCTTCAAATCGACCTCTCGATGAGTACAAAGAGGATGATCTGGTCTAGTCAAATTTGAGCCCTGTTAGTGCGCCGGAGACAACACGGAGACCCCCAAGCCCATGACCCATAGCTTTGCTCCTACGACATCACCGCTAGCCCATCGGTCCGATGGTGGCGAGAGTAGACCATTTCAATATCAAGACCTCCACGAACTGCGGCGACTCAAGCAGAGCGCGAGGTGATCGACTCCGGCTCCGATATTTGGGCATTCCCAGCCCGAGAACGTACGGCCACGTAGTGCTGAGTTGATTTTAGTGGTGTTAGCTCTTGTCGGATCTTCATGTAAGGACGAGTTATCTAAATGTTGCGCCACTCGTAGTTGTTCCTTTCGGTGTAATCGATCGATAGCAGCCTTATTCTCTGTGATCGTAGCAATCGCAGCAGAAAGTGATTGGCCGGGAGACCAAAGCTCTACACCTGTTGTCTTTCTAGGTGCTCTCCTCAAGCACGGGAGCCGATTACACAGACCGGACGATCCGGCCAAGGTTAGGATAACGTACCGGATCATCCCCTATGCGTACAACTTTCGCCGTGGCCTACAACGGAACTACAAATCAGGATGATCCGGTATGTGTAAATATATGTATACCGGACCATCCTACCCGCAAAAAGCTTTCGGTACAGATTGTCATGAAAGAGTACAAAGTTAAATAAAATTGTCATGAAATGCATCGTTCCAATCTAGGCTAACACAGCGAAATCGAAATACGACATATCAAGCAAGTTAGAGTGCATAACAACCGAAAAGACAAGTGGCGCATTAAGCAAAGAACTACTCGTCCGTGCTTGGACTAGTACCAAAAAGATCGGAGCCAGAGCTGGAGTCTTCCCTATCAGCCTCGCGCTCAACACCGTCGGCGTCAGGCTCGTCGAGGTTCTCCTCTTGGGACTTTGTAGCTTTAGTCTCCTCATGAGGGGCCTGTGAACCTGTTGGTGAAGGGTTTGAGCAATCGCTGGCATTTGGCAAGGGGTCGATGGGCCCTCGTATCGTCTTGTCGAGGTTCGGAGGTCAGATCCACAACACTCGTATCAGCAATATTCTCTGTGATTTGAGCAATCACAGCAATGTGTGTTGAGTCCGGAGATTGATGTTCTGTACATGTTGGCACGATGTTATCCTCATCGGGGCCTCGGGGTGGAGGTGAACTCACAGGAGCACACTCGGAGGCAATGGTGGATCGTCGTCAACTTGAGGAGTCGGCACCGCCGATAGGTGCGGAACTCAACGATACTACACTCTGAGCAGCCATCTCGTCAGTCATGTCAGCATGCACGGACGTATGTTCGGTCTCAGTCGAGCACGGGCAAGCATGGTCGATGTGGGTGCATCCGCTAAAGTAGGTGGAGTAGTGGACAACGGGCGGATGCCTTATCATCGGTGGTGCGGAGAACATCCTGTCAAGACCGTAGGAGCTGGTGGGAACGTGGACACGGGAGTGGGCAGGAAGCCCCCAACAGAAGCAAGTGGGGCAGCAATGCCGGTAGCGGGAGGTGGAACTGGAGCTGGCAGCGGAGGTTGTGCAAGACCAACTGCATTGTACAACTGACCAAAGAACCGAGAAGAAAGTGAACATCTGAGCCATTTGCATCTGAACATCGTCTGCTGATGCAACCTCATCTCCTCTAGTAATTGGGTCTGTGTCTTCATTTGTTGGGCAATTGAAGCCGCCGAGACTTCGCAACTCAACAATCGAAGCAAGTACGTGAAGTAAGCTTCGGTGGGCTGAGAAGCGAAGACGAAGTCACCGGTGTCACGTCAGGAGCTGCCGACGGTGCAGGGAAGTCGTCTCGGTCCTCGTGTCTGAGCCCGATCCACTCCGCCTCGTGGTCGTGGGCTCATCTTCTGCTGAAAGTACTCGTGGTCTTCCTCCTCATCGTCGTCGTCATCCGGTCAATATCAATGATCCGCGCCAACCCGGCATGCTCCTCGGCCTCTGCTAGTGCTCGGTCCTCCCTTGAGCGGTCTCTCTCGGTTCCTCGGTATCGCTCCTGAGCCCTCCTCATGGAACGTTGTCCTCTTTCTGCATCGTCAAGAGATGGAGGCATGTATCGACGAAGACGAACTCGCCCTTCCGGTACTCCTCACGATGCTCAAATGCAGTGCGAAGGTCTGCATATGTAAGAAATTATATGCGCAAATGGTTGTTGTCGGCCAAACTCATAGCATCTGCAATAGCATCTTCAATCTCACGATGATTAAGTCGAGAATGTCGAGCGGCTCGTGAGATAGGATCGAATAAAGTAGCCACCGCTGCAAACTAGTGATCATCTCGGCATTCCCAATCCTCGCAATGATGACTTCCTCAAAGCCATGTGGACCGCCTTTGCCTCGAGGAGTGAGGCGGTGCGGATGGCGAAGGGATCAACGAGGCAGGCTGTTGGAATAGAAGCGAATCTGGTCATCTCGTCGAAACACCCTCCAGCCTTAGCACGACGAGGCAGTGTGCTGTCTGCGTACACCACCTGATGCAAAGTTCGGGGCTCCTCCTCAAAACCAAACAACTCAAGCAAAGTGCGCCTGTACACCCTCTGGAGTTCTCCGTCGTGCATGAATTGAATGTATCTGTGCTCTGGGTCGATCCAAACTTTAGCGTAGAAGTCTCTGACCCATGATGGGGACGGGTGATCCCGATCTTTTGGTGAGATGATGATACGTCGATTTGGGGGTGTTGATGGCACCGAATCAAGGGCTTCCTACCAACAGGTCGGGAGCTTCACAATCGCAATGCCAATCCACACAGATACAAGATCCAAGCGATCAATTATTCCTGCAAGAAATCGAGAACCATAAGAACAAAGCATGAAGCAATCTGAATAGATAGTATTGAAATTAAACGAAACAAGTTGAGGTTCTGTTTCTCGGCTCGGGCGGTCTAGTCGACACGCGCAAACACGAGGAGGGACGCACACGGGGTCTACCAAATACAACAAAACCTAAGCATAAAAGAACGGTGGTAGCCACATATATATAGGCGGCCAGGAGGTGTAGGGCAACCAAAACAGCGGTGGCCACCAAAACCCTAAGATACATGGGCCATAGGCCCAAAAGGAAGGTGACGCAACACCTGGTAATTCTGTCCCGTAATATTGTCCTATGATTTCTCGCTGATTCAGGATGAATTTGGAAGGAGGGCTAGATCCATTGGAAATCTTATCTCCTAAGCTTTCAAACGGGTGGTCATACACCGAAAACGGAGTCCGGGAGTCCAAGTTATGTCTGTTTGAAGTTCAGCTGCTCCTGGATGGCCGAATCGGACTCGGAGACGAATTCCCATTAGATTGTTCTATAGTTTCCTGATGCTTCAGGATGAATTTGGCAGTGGGGCTAGATCCATTGGAAAGCTTATCTCCTAAGCTTTCAAACGGGTGGTCGTACGCTGAAAACGGAGTCCGGGAGTCCAAGTTATGTCCGTTTGAAGTACTGCTGCTCCTGGATGGCCGAACCGGACTCGGAGACGAATTCCCGTTAGATTGTTCTGTGGTTTTCCGACGCTTCAGGATGAATTTGACATTGCAACTGGATCCATTTGAAATTTTATCTCGATACCTTTCAAACGAGTGGTCGAACGTCGAAAACGGAGTTCAGATGTGGCCGTGGCGTCCGTTTGAAGTCCTGCTGCTCCTGGATGGCCGAACTGGAATTGGAGACAAACTGAGCTTGATGTTGGGCTTTCCTTGGTGCGTGGGCTGTCCTTGGTGCATGTTATTGACGTGCTGGCCCAGCAAAGGTGAGTGGAAAGGCCTTGCTTCTGGATTAAGCCCTCCATGCGTCGTAGACGAAATAGCGGCCGAAACAACGATGATCGGGGACGAAGTAGCAGTCGTAGGGGAAGAAGGACCAGCAGTTGTATCCTTGGTTGGGATGTCCTCATCATCCTCCCCTTCTTGAATTGGAGTCGTCCTCGACTCCTTCTCATTCTCTGCAAAAGGTTAGTGACAACGAGGAGACAAAAGCAGATGGTTGCATACTTTTGGTGATGTCATCATATATTGTAGCATTGGCAGCTAACAAAACTACCCTTTTAATTTCACGATCAGATTTATCACTTGTTGCTTTAGGTAGATTTAGCTCATTAGCTACACTCTTCTTTTTAGTATCATTACTTTCGTGCTCTCTTTTTGCATGTTGTGCAGCAACCTTACGTAATTCGATGGGGGTCATTGGTTTCAAAATTATTTTCTTTCCTCAAACATGAAAGTGTCTTGATTAGTCCTACCATGATGTGTGGCATCTATATCATATATCCATGGTCTACCCAACAAAGAGAACAAGCATCCATGGGTACAATATCGCAAACAACATGATCATGATATGAACCGATAGAAATAGGGACTTGAGCGGTGTTTGTTACTGAACCTTACCATTAGAATTGAGCCACTCAATCTCGTATGGTTGTTGTAGCGGACTTATGGCCAAACCAAGTTTCTCGACCATATCCACACTAGCAAGGTTGTTGCAACTACCACCATCAATAATAACATGCCTTTGCTTCGTTAGTTGACTACAAACTTTGTTTGGAAGATGGTATGGCGTTGATTTTGATCATCACGTGTGGGCTGCACATGCAATACTCGTGTGACAACAAGAGCTGGATATTTCTCGGATCTTTGCGGACGTGATAATCTCTTCTTTTTGTTCTGCGGTGTTAGTGGCAACAAGAGCATATTCATTTTCATCAATGTCACTAGCACTAGTGTACTCACCATTTTCTCGATTATTAGAGCACGTTGATTAGAGGCGTCTGCATCCGTGCCCCATTCCTTTGCATCGAAAGCATTGTGTTTCCCTTGTTCGACCGGGAGGCAGGCGAGATGCACTCTTGGCGGGTGCTTGAAGTGTGGTTGACTGTTTGCCTCCGAGATACGTGATGGTGTCAAGTAGTGGGAAGCGGCGGGTGTAGGTACACGTCCAGAAATGGGAGATGATGCCTTGGTATGAAACTGACCGACATGGATGTGGAAGAGCCTCCAAAATTACCTCGCGTTGTCGATCGTCGACGCTGCACTTCCCTTTCTGCTTTCAAAGCAAGATGATACAAACGAGCGATAGAATTGTATTCTTTATAATCAAGTATGTCTTGTATCTCTCGGTTAAGCCCACCCAAAAACCTAGCCATTTTTGCATCTTCACCCTCTTCTAACCCATAGCGCAACATGCCAATTTGCAATTCTTGATAATATTCCTCAACTGTTTTATCACCTTGATTAAAGCGCTGCATTTTATTCAATAAGTCACGAGCATAGTATGTAGGAACAAATCTAGCCCTAATGACACGCTTCAACCCATCCCAAGTTGTAGGTACATCACGGTTGGCTCTACAAAGTTCTTTCCACCAAATAGATGCAAAACCGGTAAATTCACTAGTGGCGGCGTGAACCCTTCTATGCTCGAGAGAAGTCATAGCAAGAAAATTTTTGATCTACCGCCAACTCCCAATCTAGGTAAGCATCGGGATTATAAGCACCATCAAAAGGAAGCATAGTAAATTTCATTTTGCCATGGAATCATCACGTTCTTCCCTTTGATCATGTTGATTTCTAGCCATACCTTGCTGTTATTGCGGAGTCGGCGATGAGGTCGATCGTTGTTCACATGTTCCTGTAGTCGTCCTCGTGTCGGTCGTGGCGTAGTTGTTCTCCTCTTGATCCACCCGTGTAAAGGAGCGGTGGAGCACGCGTTAGCCCAAAGCATGACCAGCGGCACCATTGTTGGGGGCAGCACCTTGAAGAAGTTGTGCTAGGCGTGGCTTGAAGCTCGATGAGGGTGCCAATTGCGCTTGAATCGCATCAAGAGTGTCACGAGTTTGCATCTCATGCTGATGGTGCATCCTTTGGAAATGAGTGACCAACGCCGTTCTTTGGGGGTGAGGGTCCTCACGTTCATTTTCCTTGCCGACGTTACTCCCATGATTGCTTGGAATACTGCCATGGTTAGTAGAAACAAAGAAAGCGCACCACGATATGTAGCTCCTATGAACTACTAGGTTTTATGAAGTGGCATGCCTCACACGCTCAAACTTCTACCAAGTTCTTACAAGTCCTCGATGTGGCAGCGATTGCAAATTTCTGAACACTGTGTGGTAAGAAGATGGTGGAGTTTGGACGAGCAATAATATGTAGCAAAGGAGGAACTAGTACCCTTGATCCAAAAGTAAGCTGAAAAGTCGTTCAAAATCAGTACAATGCTGGTCCTAGGCTAGACCGTGCTAGAGACGCGAGCCTAATCACAGACTTAGTCACAGAACAAAGATGAAGGTCCTTGAACAAACAAGATAAATATTGGCTAGGATCCTCAATATGCAGCACCTAAATGATAAAGCTCCCTTTTGTTCTCCTTTGCTCACAGAATTTCTTCTCTTTTCTTCTTTTTTTTTCCTTTCACAGCGCACCTCTTTTGTTGCACTGACCTCTTTTTATTTTGTTCTCCTTTGCTCACAGAATTTCTTCTTCTTTTTTTTTTGCGGTGGATCAAAATTAGCCTAACAAAGATTGCAACTTTTCTCACTGTTAAAGGCCGAATTTGGAAATATCTATATTGTCAAAGACAATATCGGATCTGATAGGAAATTTCGTGATCTTTCGAACAAGTCCAAGAACGTCCAAATCCGAGTTCGTATGTAGAAGTTATGACTGTTTTACTGCAGCAGTCACAAAATTGCACGCGAGAACGAATTGGAGTAGGTTTTGGAGTTTCCTTTTTGGGCTTGGCTGAGTTGGGGAAGTGGGGGGCTGCAGCGCTTGTTGTTAGCGGCGGCGAGATGGTGGCAGCGGCACAAAGGAAGACACGATGAGCGAAAAACACTTGTGACAATTACGTGAACAGAACTCGAAACTCTAAAGGAACTAGACTCTAAAACCAGCAATGACACGATTATGCATCCGACGATTCAACAAACCAAGAACAAGTAGTAAAAGTTAGGGCACAAATTGGCTCGGATAGAAAACCAATCTACTAATTTTTTTGTGGTTCTTTTCTGGACTCTAGGTGAAAAAAATCAGAATTGAGGGGAAATCTCACCGAGCAACCTTGAGCTCTGATACCACTTGATGGGGACGGGTGATCCCGATCTTTCGGTGAGATGATGATACGTCGATTTGGGGGTGTTGATGGCACCGAATCAAGGGCTTCCTACCAACAGGTCGGGAGCTTCACAATCGCAATGCCAATCCACACAGATACAAGATCCAAACGATCAATTATTTCTGCAAGAAATCGAGAATCCGCAAGAACAAAGCATGAAGCAATCTGAATAGATAGTATTGAAATTAAACGAAACAAGTTGAGGTTCTGTTTCTCGGCTCGGGCGGTCTAGTCGACACGCGCAAACACGAGGAGGGACGCACACGGGGTCTACCAAATACAACAAAACCTAAGCATAAAAGAACGGTGGTAGCCACATATATATAGGCGGCCAGGAGGTGTAGGGCAGCCAAAACAGCGGTGGCCACCAAAACCCTAAGATACATGGGCCATAGGCCCAAAAGGAAGGTGACGCAGCACCTGGTAATTCTGTCCCGTAATATTGTCCTGTGATTTCTTGTTGATTCAGGATGAATTTGGAAGGGGGGCTAGATCCATTGGAAATCTTATCTCCTAAGCTTTCAAACGGGTGGTCATACACCGAAAACGGAGTCCGGGAGTCCATGTTATGTCCGTTTGAAGTACAGCTGCTCCTGGATGGCCGAATCGGACTCAGAGACGAATTCTTATTAGATTGTTCTATAGTTTCCTGACGCCTCAGGATGAATTTGGTAGTGGGGCTAGATCCATTAGAAAGCTTATCTCCTAAGCTTTCAAACGGGAGGTCGTACGCTGAAAACGGAGTCCGGGAGTCCAAGTTATGTCCGTTTGAAGTACTGCTGCTCCTGGATGGCCGAACCGGACTCGGAGACGAATTCCCGTTAGATTGTTCTGTGGTTTTCCGACGCTTCAGGACGAATTTGACATTGGGACCAGATCCATTTGAAAGGTTATATCGATACCTTTCAAACGAGTGGTGTAACGTCGAAAACGGAGTTCGGATGTGGCCGTGGCGTCCGTTTGAAGTCCTACTGCTCCTGGATGGCCGAACTGGAATTGGAGACGAACTGAGCTTGATGTTGGGCTTTCCTTGGCGCGTGGGCTGTCCTTGGTGCATGTTATTGACGTGCTGGTCCAGCAAAGGTGGGTGGAAAGGCCTTGCTTCTGGATTAAGCCCTCCATGCGTCGTAGAAGAAATAGCGGCCGAAACAACGATGATCGGGGACGAAGTAGCAGTCGTAGGGGAAGAAGGACCAGCAGTTGTATCCTTGGTTGGGACGTCCTCATCAACCCACTTTTCCACTACCGTGTCGAACTCTGTCAACAGCCTGGTAAGACCTTCGAAATGGTCGAAGTGTCTCTGAACGTCCACCCCACCCGCGGCCCTCTGCAAAGAGGCGAAGTTGAGCGTCCTGTGCATGCTCAACTGGACCCCGAGCTCTCTGTACGTAACAAAGAAGCTCTGTTGAAGAACTATCCAGAACCTCCTATTAACTCCAAATTCTCTGGCTTGCGGAAACCAGACATTGATATCAGAGAAACGAAGGGTCTTTACCCTCCGGGATGAGAGGTTCCGAAGGTCTCTAAGTCTTATCTCAGGGTCAGGATGTGGCACATGGTACTCCTCGTCCTCTTCCTTTTCATCGCCAGTCTCCTCCTGATGCGGAACTATGTTGGGACGAGCACGCACCTGGGAAGATGTCGAACCACCACGAGTGCGCACGCGGCTAGAACGACGAGGAGGTGCCGCACCACCCTCTGTGAATTGAGTTCCCCCCCTCCCTCTCTGACCCCTCTGCTGCTGACTCTGTGTGTCTCTAATCTGCAATTGGCGGCCACGCTGCATGCTCGAGCCAAGTTCGTGATCTGCAGACCATCTCGGCTCGCTCTGCTTCTCAGAACTTGGACTTCTTAGCCTTCTTAGCTCGCACAACTTCTTTTCCCTTCCTTTTTCCTACCATCTGCAAGTTGCACGGTTGAATGTCAAGAACTTGCATCGTATTCATATGCATTTGAATGGAGTCCAAAGAAACCAGAGGGATGTGGATCTCACCGCTTACAAAGTGAAGGAGAGTCGTTCGCCAGCCGCGGGCTCGGATTTGTCGGCGACGACAAAACGGGTGGCGCGAACTGGCGTGTGGTGGCGCCGAGGCGGGTGGAGGATTGGAGTACGGCGTCGCAAGGCACGGAAACGGGCTGCGGCGCAAGTCGGCGTGGAGATAGGAGTAGTTAGGTGCGGTCGATATACAGGGTCCACAGACCACAGGCGGTCCTCTGAATGTACGACATGTTTTGGATAAGGTTAAGATCATCATACCGAATGATCCGTTATCGGAAACATCACCTGACCGGATCGATGCCTCTGTTCGACTCGGTGGCAGGATGGTCCGGCCTGCTGAGGAAAAAAGAATCGGATCATCTTGTCTAGCGGTGTGCAGCACCTAGCAGAGTCACGATAACAGTGAGGGCGGACAATACGAAGACCGGACGATCCGTATAGGAAAAGATAAAGACGCTCTCGAATGCGGACGACGGAGGCCTCGGCTAAGATTCACATACGGGCGTTCGTTAAGTCGAGAAACAACCGTACCGGATTATTGTCCGGACGAATAGTGCTTGGCTTCCTTCGGCCTTTGTTGGCTTCAATTTACAGGATGATCCGGCCTAATAGCGAATTACCTACCGTACCATCCTGCACTTTCACGCAACAGTTTTACTCAATTCCAATAAAAAATATAAGTTTTATTACATATTAAGTTTTTACACAACGTGTCCCTATTTGCCTTTAACAACTTTTCCGACGCAATCATCACGTATATCCATCATTGAAATATCGAGGGTTTCTTCTACAAGTTTGATCCTCTCCGGATCTCCGAAAGGCGGTAGGTCGTCGAACTGATTGTATTCTGCCTCGTCGTGCACTTTGTCAACTCCAACGATCCTCTGTTTTCCAGGAACAACCATGTTCCTTTTCTTATTACCGGGTCACTATGTAGAAAACTTGCGAGACTTGAAGCTAGTATCCGAGGGTTAGTTTTGTGTCCAAGATTGTTGAGGTCGACGAGCCAGAACCTATAGTTGTCCACCTCCACACCATTAGGATGTTTGACCCGCCAGACTAAATACGGGATCTCGCATATCCCTTCCATAGTCGAAGTTCCCAAATTTCTTCAATGATTCCATAGTAGGTGTTCTTCTCCTGTCGCATCTATGGCTTCTACCCGAACGCCATCGCTTTTGGGCCATCGTCTTCTTGTCCTTTTGAATGGTATAAAACGTGTACCCATTGATGTCATACGCTAGCCATGATGTTACCAGACTTGATGGGCCATGAGCCAACATTTTCAATGTTTCTGTTTCTTCGTCCTCACCATCTGGTATGTTTTGGTTCGGAACCATGTGGTAAACATGCGCTTATTCTCTTTCAGGATCCAATCAACTTGGCGTCCTGGATTTTCTCTTTCAAGCTCTTCCAGGTGTTGCTCCACATACGGCTCCACTATCTTTAGCTGTTGCAAGACGATGAAATGTGCTTGGTCCACATTCTTGTACTCATGGTCGATGAATCTTTTCTTTCCTTAGTCCCTTTACTACCAACCTCCCTCATGTCGAGGGACAGCACACCAATCGGCCTTTCCGTGGGCATGAAGTAATCCGTGCAACACTCAATGACTTCCTCAAGATTGTAGCCCTCAATAATGGAACCCTCGGGTAAGCACGATTCCGTTGTAAGCTCTTAAGCAAGCCCATCCACCTCTCAAATGGAAACATCCGATTGTAAGAATATGGTCCCAAAGACCTTTACCTCCTTGACAAGGTGAACCAAGAGGTGCGGCATGATATCGAAAAAGGATGGAGGAAGCACATCTCAAGTTTGTTTATAGTCTCCACTATGTAGTTCTGCAGATAGCTCAAATTGTTCATCATCGATTACCTTTACGTGAAATCGCATTGCGTAAATGACACTGTACCTGTGATGGCCACCTTTACAAATGTTGAGTTGATACCCCGATTGCAATTGGGAGCATTTGTGTCATCATGACGTGGCGATCGTGAGACTTCATACCACTTATCTTTAAATCTTTCATCGATACTAGGTTTTTGATGTTGGATGAATAACGAGACGGACTCGACCCCACGTAAGCACTTGCACATCGATCTTTTCTCCTCACCGTTAGAGAGTAGCTTCTTTGGGGAAGGTAATCTTGTCCATGTGTTCTTTCTTGAGGGTGTAGTTCTTTCCGATTTTAAGTACTACTAAGTCTTTACGAGCTTTAAGACCATCCTTTGTCTTGTCTTGAATGTCCAACAAGAGACCTAGCATGCTTTCACGACATTCTTTATGACATGCATGGCATCGATGCTATGGTGAATTTCCAAGTCCTTCCAATGAGGGCAAATACTTGAAGAAAATTGACATCATTTTGAACAGACAACAAAGGAGGAACCTCCTCATCGGTATTCTTCCTCTTTCGACCCCTCTTTTGGCCCTCAGACGGCTTCTTCCGAAAACCACCTTGATGTTCGGACCATTTCAAACACTTTTTCCCACTATGGCACTTTGGAGCCACACCTTCCTCAACCGTATTGTCAAAATACTTGCCCATCTTGCGGTATTTGTGAGCTTTAAGAAGAAAGCGGCGGTGCCGCATGTACACTAACTTCGTGAGCATAGAAGGAACGTCGACACGCTTTCATCCATGCGTACTACACAAGCTGTCTTCCCTTTAACCTGACCCGATAGGGCTAGCAGGGCGGGGTAATCACTGATGGTAACAAAAATAATGGCTTTTAGTGTGAAGTATCGTTGTTGGAACCGATCCCACACTGACCCCATCGTGCCACAACATGGCCATATCTTCCATCGATGGTTAGAAACACATCAATATCTACTCCAGTCGTCTCGGACCTTGGATAAGAATGGACAACATTAGGTACCTTCTCTTCATACATAGCCATGGAGGAAGGTTGTAGATGGACAGGACTCTTCGCCAAGTGCTATGTGTGGCATTCCATTCACCGAAAGGATTCATACCATCGATTTTCGGCTGAACCTTACATTCTGGGTTCGTTGCGAAATCTGGATACATGCGATCAAAATTTCTCCATTGTCTACCATCGGCTGGGTGTCGAATCTTTCCATCTTTTCTGCGCTTGTCGGAATGCCAACCCATTAGTTCAGAGTCCCTCTCATTCGAGTACAAACGCGTTCAGTGACCAATAACTGGCAAGTACCACATCACCAACATAGGGATTCTTTTCTTCTTGTCCGTGCCTGAAGACCTGTCATCTTCGTTATTACCAGTAGTACTATTCTTGTTCTTCTTATTCTTCGTAGTGCTAGGTGAACAAATCATCATCGTCGTGGGAGTCATCATTCTTCTTATACCGCTCGCCTTGCACGGGCATTGATCCAAGTCCGTAATCTTTACGGAAGAGGATACTGTGGTTCGGACATGCATGTATCTTTTGCACATCCAATGACATCGGAGTGATAAGCTTCTTCGCAAAATAAGTGCTCGTCGGCAAGGTGGGCAATCCATTAGCCTTCGGAAGTATTTCTGCCAAGAGCCTCAACAGATCGGTGAAACACTTGTCCGACCATCCATTGCTAGCCTTCAACCGTAGAAGCATCAGCACCGTATGCAACACCGTAAACTCTGGAGGACAACCCTTGGATTCCTCATATAACAGATCATTCGCTGCTTTGTGTAACGCATCGACATTATCTAAACATGTCATCTCCTTTAAAACCTGTGGTTCGGCATGGCGCAACATTTCCTCTACATCAGCAATGCGACCATCATCTAGCAAACGAGCATGCACGAGAGCTTCATCTCCCAAACCATCAATGTCGCCTCCGGCACTTCGATCATCCACGAGATCGGGATCAACATCATCGGTTGTTTGCGATGTACGTTGCTCGCCATGGTTGGACCAACATGTGTAATCCTCTATAAAACCTCTCATGATCAGGTGTGTTGTGATTACACTTAAATCTCCCCACCCTACATTGTTCTTCTGATCTTTGCATGGACAAAGTATTTCCGCTTCCTTCTTAGTCCAAAGGCCCTTCCGAGCGGCTTTAATAAACGTTTGAGCTCTTTGAGGAATACACCCTTATTTCTTGGGGCATTGTACATCCATACCCTTTCCATCTTGAACCTGAAACAGAAAATCAGATTGAAATGTTAATTATTTAGATAGAACTTTAACAAGAGAACCCTAAGTTAAATACTATAAAATGATTTTATTAAAATCACGAAAGAATGTAAGGTCCTCTCCCTCTAGATCTAGAGAGGGGGACTATTCTCTCCCTCTAGAGAGAGGGAGGGATACAAGATCTGTCTACAGATCTAGAAGGTGAGGGCTTCAACGGAAAATTAAATTAGTCCAGTGACACTCAATTCGTTGGTTTTTGGTGATGTGTCTATGACATGTGGGTCCATCTGAGTCTATGACAGTGGACTAGGGTGTCAAAAAGTGAATCACGAATTTTAAAGAGGGCGCCAATCTCCCGGGCTTCAACCCCTCTCCCATGCACATTCTATCTACACTACATCTTCCTCTCCACAAGATATATAAACCTCTACAAATGTCAGGAATGAGATGCTCTTACCTTAGAGAGTTAACTATTCCAAGGATTTCAAGTTCAAAACCTAGCTCCCCCCTTGTTTTCACAATTTTGGGGCCGCCTGGAACTGCCGCAGAGAACGATCTGTTCGGAGCTTTAAAGCGAAGTTTCCACAGGCGGCTCCCTAAGACAACGGCCTGCAGAAAAATAATAACGATCAAGCAAAACAGCACTACCGGATGATCCGTCAAAGGAAAAAAGAACCATACCGGAGTATTTTCTGGACGTTGGATTTCTCTGTGTAGTGCATTGTTAATGTAACGGATGATCCGATGCGTCAATAAAAACTCATACCGAGTATTGCTCGGACGTTGATTTACGTGTTTTGCGGTATTGTAGAACAAAGGATGATCCGGTACGTACATAAAAACGCATACCGGCATCTCCTTCGTCACAAGATATGCAGACAAACATTTACAAAATTTGGACAGGCAGTTTGTTTAAGAACTACGCCTTTAAAGACTTAACATCACCACAGGGGGTTCCTTAATTAATTAGGACGTCAATATAATTAACTAAGGCTGCTTGCTTAACGTCTGCTGTGGAAGCTGCGATTTCGATGCGACCAGAAGAAAGCCTTACGTGTAAAGATCGCCTCTTCCCCAGGCGGTTCCTTAAGAGAGCTGCCTGGGAAGAGCATAGTTTCCACAGGCGGCATCTAAAGGGCACCGCCTGTGAAGAGATCAATATTTTCACAGCCGGTTTCTTACGAGAGCCGCCTGTGAAGATACCTTTACACAGGGGGTTCTTAACCCCAAGGACCGCGATCAGTCATTTGAGGCGGCTCTCCTTTTAATCCGCCTATGGAAAGAAATCCTTGGTGTCTAGGAAAATCATTTCTGTAGTAGTGATAGCTATTAGGAGTAATAGCTAGGTAGGATGAAGATCTCTAGCTTGATGGCTCAGTGAATAGGTAGCGTGGCAATAGAGATTGTGATGCGCACAAGATGGCATGATCTTCCGATGAAGGGATAACTTTGATTTGGCGGAGGATGACTTTGACGATCTGGCTACGAACCACACAAGAATAAGTGTCTGCGATCGCTAAACCACACTCCTCGTCGTTATCAACCGTGCTAAGAACACGGAAGACCTGACCATGAAGGTCTATTCTTGTAAGCAATCAAAGAACTAGCAAGAACAAGCGTGAAGCACACACTCAAGTTGTTGTTTTGAAACTTGTTTACTACTGCTCTAACTTAGTCAGGAGAACAAGGATAAAGTTCCACACATGTGGTAACTATTCAAAATAAAAACTGAGAGAAACTAAGGGAAGCTTATCCACTATTAAGCCAAGGAGATGGCTGCTAGGAGGTGGACTCACGCCACTTTGATTACATGGGAACTCTGTTCAAAATAATGGTGGCACAACACCCAAGATATTGAAGACTGTTTCTGGACATTGGAGTTTTTTTATGATATCTTCTAGCTCAGAAAGAATTTGATGGTGAGATTTGATACATTACAAAGTGCACGAGATAAGCTTTTAATCAAATGCTCACACACCCCAAACGGACTCTGTTTGCATTCTCTATGCCCATTTAAAGTCAGACTAGTCTTTGGTGGCCGAGTTGGATCATTTCACATTCCCACCTTACTTGATGACTTGTGTTGGCGAATTAAAACTCTCTTGCTGATCCATGCAATGGTTCCTAAGTATGAGAATATTAAAAGGTAGTGGTCTTTTCTCCAAATTGACATTCTACAACCCAAGAAATGAATTTACCTGATAATTTAGTTGACACTCACGAGTTCGGGTAATTGGTCCTTGTTTGTGGGTCGAATGTTGCTGATCACTAGGAGTTTGTTGATCGTTGGTCATTGGTGCCATGGGTGTATCCAATGTAGCTATGTCCTCATCAGATTGCTATGTCAAGGGTCATAATATTTCACAGCTTAATATAATTATCTGTGATTTATTTTTCCTGTTACACTGCTTTACATATGATTGCACTAGATAATTTGATTATTTTAGAGTAGTATCCCTCAAAGAAAATTATGTTAATTTGATGCCTTTCTAAATTGTTGCAACTATCGAGTCTTGATCGTTGATTGTTGCATCTGCCAAAGCAGAATGTGGTTACCTATCATGACATGATAGGGTATGTGTTAGACACGTACATGTGAATATTGGATTAACTTAACAAGGCTATCAAAATAGTTTTAGGCTAGGGTCATGATGTTGAGTCGGTAACATGAGATGTCACACAACAAGAAGAATTACATGCGTTGTAATTAGCAAGGTGTTGCTTACAGAATAACATTAGATAGCAGTGATGCCAAAACTCACAAGGACTTAATGAAATTTGCACCTTGACTCGCTATATGTTGTTAGAGGGAATATGATTTCATATAGTGGGAATATCTTTTATTAAATTTTTTAATAAAAGATCATGTATAAACATAGTGCTTATTTGTTGCATATTTGTGTTGTAGATTAAATGGCACCTTCTACTACCTCTACACTCAGTTTTAGCCTGTGTTCGATTCTTGCAAAGGATAAACTGAATTGAACAAATTTTATCAACTAGTATTGCAATATGAGAATCGTTCTCAAACAAGAAAAGTAGGAATATGTTTTCGAGAAACCGTACCTCGATAAACCAACTAAGAATGCCACTCAAACTGAAAACAATGAGTACAAAAAGCATTAAACTAATTCTGTTGACATTAGCTGTCTCATGCTTGTCACCTCATAGTTTGAGCTTCAAAAGCAATATGAGGACGTGGATGCCCATACTATGATTGTGGGTTTAAAAGGCATGTTTGAGAACCAAGCGAGGGCTAAGAGGTACAACACCATGAAATCTTTGTTTGCGTGCAGGCTAGCTGAAGGGAGTCCGATCAGCCCTCAGTGATCAAGATGATTGGTTATATTGAGAGCTTGGGAAAGCTTGGTTTCCCCCTTGCTCTAAAGTTGGCCACTAATTTGATTCTCCAGTCGCTCCCTTAGAGTTATGAGCCATTCACTTTGAACTTTCATATGAAAAGCATGAACAAGCCCTTGACCAATCTACATGGGATGCTCAAATCAGCCGAGGAGAGCATTACGAAAAGCTCTAGTCATGTGATAATTGATGGTTCAAAAGACTACTAAGTTCAAGAAGAAGAAGTCTTCTAAGACTAATGATCAGGATAAGGGTGCGGGTAAGTCTCAAGATGAGATCTCGAGCAACAAGCCTAAGCTTCAGAAGCAAAAGGCTGGACCTATACCAGATGTCATTTGCTTTTACTGCAAAGGGACAGGACACTGGAAGAGAAATTGTATGAAGTTCCTCATAAACAAGAAGAAAGGAAGTAAGAATTCTACTTCAGATATTGTCAATAATGTTATATTGATCAATATCGTTGCTTCTCATATTGGTTCTTAGGTATCTAATACCGAATCAGCTGCTCATATTTGCAACTCGATGCAAAGACTAATAAAGACTCGAAGTTTGGCAAGAGACAAAGTACAGCTTCGTGTTTGCAATAAAACAAGAGTTGTTGGATTAGATGTTAACACTTATCTATTTTCTTTACCTTTAGGAGTAGTTATGGAACTAAATAATTGTTATTATATTCCAGCTTTGAGTAGAAACATTATCTCGCTTCATGATTGGAGGCAGAATGTTATCACCTTGTTATTAAGAACAATTGTTATTCTATTTATAAAAGTGATATGCCCTATGGTAGTTGTCATGTGGTTAATAGTTTATATATTTTGGAATTTGATCATGTGTCAATCTATAACATAAATGCTAAGAGGCTTTAGCCTAATGATTTGTATCCCACTTATGTTTGGCATTGTCATTTAGGTCATATAAATGAGAAATACATAATGAAGTTCTGTAAGGATGGTCTAACTTCTAGATTCATTTGATTTTAAATCATTTGAAATGTGCAAGTTTTGTTTACTTGGCAAGATGACTAAGACACCTTTCACCGGGGTAGGTGAAAAGGCAAGTGACATATTAGCCATTGTATATATAGATATATGTAGACTGATGAGCAAAATGGCCAAAGGTGGTTTTCAGTATTTCATAACTTTTATCGATGACTTTAGTAAATATGATTACATCTACTTAATAAGGCACAAGTCTGAATCCTTTGAAAAGTTCGAGGAATTTCATAATGAGGTACAAAATCAGCTTGGTAAGATAATCAAAGCTTTACAATCGGATCTTGAAGGAGAATATTTGAGCCAAGAGTTTGGTAATCATCTAAAGCGATGTGGAATTGTTCCACAGCTTACACTACAGGGAATGCCTTAATGGAATGAGGTATCCAAATGACAGAACTGAACTTTATTGGACATGGTTCAGTCAATGATGAGCTAAAGTGATCTGCCATTATCCTTTTGGGGGATTTGCTCTAGAAACTGTTGCGTTAACTACTAATAGGGTTCCATCTTAATCGGAACTACTAATAGGGTTCCATCTTAATCGGTAGAGAAGACACCATATGAGATATGGACCGGGTAGCGTCCCGAATTGTCTTTTCTCAAAGTATGGGGTTGTGAGGCTTACATAAAACATTTGACGTCTAATAAGCTCATGCCCATGTCATAAAAATGCTTCTTTGTGGGGTATTCTAAGGAAATTAAAGGATATTACTTTTACAAAAAAGAAGAGAATAAAGTGTTTGTTGCTCGTAATGGTGTATTTTTGGAGAAAGAATTTCTTTCCAAGGGAGTTAGTGGGGGCAACTCGAAGAGATTCGAGAACTATTGGAAAATGTTTCAGCTTCTACTAAAACTTCACAAGCTATACAAGATATTGTAGAATCTGTAAAGGATACACAGCCTCACGAAGGTCTGGAAGACAAAGCTGAATACCCATAACGTATGGGCACGATGTTCTATCGTTAGATAATGGAGAAACAATGTTGTTAGACAACGATGAGCCTAAGACTTATGAGGAAGCAATGATGAACCTGGACTCTGAGAAATGGCTTGAAGCCACGAGATCCAAAATAAAATCTATGCATGATAATCAAGTTTGGAACATGGTTGATCTACCTAATGGTGTCAAAATCATAAAGTGCAAATGGGTTTTTAAGATTAAGATAGACATGGATGGAAATGTTCATATCTATAAAACTCATTTGGTGTCAAAGGGTTTCAAATAAATTCAAAGTGTTGACTATAATGAAACCTTCTCGCCCAACACTATGCTTAAGTCTGTCCAGATCATTCTAGCTATTGTTGTATATTTCAGCTATGAGATATGGCAAATGGATGCCAAAATGGCATTCCTTAATGGAAACCTAAGTGAGGATGTGTACATGACACAATCTGAAGGTTTTGTCGATCCACGGAATGCTAGAAAGGTATGCAAGTTTCAGAGATCTATTTGTGGATTGAAGCAAGCATCTCAGATTTGGAACATCCTTTTTGATGTGATAGTCAAAGGATTTGGCTTCGTAAGAAATGAAGAAGAGAACTATGTCTATAAGAAGACCAGTGGGAGCGCCCTTGTGTTCTTGATTTTATATATGGATGACATATTGTTAATTAGAAATGATATTCCTATGCTAGAATCTGTAAAGTCTTCATTAAGAAAGAGTTTCTCTATGAAGGACTTAGGAGAGGTTGCATATATTTTGGGAATTAAGATCTATAGAGATAGGTCTAAGAGGTCAATTAGATTATACCAAGATATGTACAATGACAACATATTGAAGAGGTTCAATAAACAAGATTCCATGAGAGGTCTTCATGCCCTAATATACATGGTATTATCCTTAGCAAGACTCGATATCCTTCGACCACTGATGAGTGAGACAAGATGTGTAAGATTCCATATGCTTCAACAATTACGTTTATAATGTATGACATGATTTGTACATGACTAGATATGTCATATGCACTAAGTGTTATGAGCAGATATCAGTCAGATCTAGGTGAAGGTCATTGGATAGCAGTTAAGAACATCCTTAAGTACTTAAGAAGAACTAAGGATGTGATCCTTAAGAACATCCTTAAGTACTTAAGAAGACAGCTCGATCTTCCGGTGAGGGGATAACTTCGATTAGGTGGAGGATGACTTTGACGATCCGGCTATGAACCACACAAGGATAAGCGCCTACAATCGTTAAACCACACTCCTAGTTATTATCTACCGTGCTAAAAGCCCAGATGACCTGATCACGAAGGTCTATTCTTGCAAGCAATCGAAGAACCAGTAAGAACAAGGATGAAGCACATACATGAACTGAGGTTCTGAACTTGTTTACTACTGCTCTAGCCGAGTCAGAAGAACAAGGTTATAGTTCCACAATGGGGGCAACTAAACTTAACAAAACCTAAGGAGATAGAGAGGGAGATTGTCCAGAATATAGCCAAGGAGATGGTTACTAGTAGGTGGATTCACGTCACATTGATTACATGGGAACTCAGCCCAAAATAATGGTAGTGCAGCACCTTAAAAGTCTGAGACTGTCGCACATTTTTGACTTCTGCGGTCAGCTTAAGTGGAGTTTGATGATGAGGCTAGATCCATTGGAAAGAGTATGAAATTAGCTTTCGATCAAGTACTCACTCATCCCGAACGGACTCTGTATGCAAAAGTTATGGATAATTGAAGGTAGACTACTCCTGGGTGGACGATTCAGCTTCCACCTCTGGAATTGCTTGTTCTCTAGCTTCTTTTGATGATGGTTGGTGTCCTTGCTACTCTAAGCCATGATTTTTAAGCACAAGCATATTATTATGCAATGGTCTATTGCCTAAGATATAATTATACAACCCAAGAAACAAGTTCACCTGTTGATTTAGCTGCCGTGCACGTGCCCTTGTGATAGGACCTTGCATTGGGGTGGTGGAGATGAGGTTATGGGTGCATTCAGTATAATGATGTCCTCATCATCCTCCCTCTCTTGAAATGGAGTCACAACTACAAAACAGCACATAGGTGACGCCCTATTTGTGGCGATTCTTTTGGAACCGTCACAAATCCATGCATCAGTGGCAGGTCTACACGGGAATTGGCAGGAGAACCATTTGTGGCGGTTTCATCCAAAAACCGCCATAGATAATACATTATATGTGATGGTTTTTATTTGCAACTGCCACTGATAACGCTGGGACTATTTGTGGCGGTTCCATCCAAAAACCGCCACAGATAAATCACTTATCTGTGGCAGTTTGTTTTTGTAACCGCCACTGATAAGGTTGGGACAATTTGTGGCGGTTTTTAGTTGGAACCGTCAGAGATAGTAAATTATCTGTGGCGGTTTGTTTTTAGAACCGCCACTGATATAATTATCTGTGGCGGTTTTTATTTAAAACCACCACAAATAATTATTTCTATATAAACAATCTGTCACCAGTCACTGGTCATCTTCCTCCCCGAGAAGAAAAGAAGCTCTTTGATTTCAGATTTCGTTTGGCCAAAATATTGTGCTTCTACTTCCAAGAATTGTTCCAAGGTGTGTAAATTGTGTCTCCACCCTTCATTTGTAATGTGAAATTGCAATGTAAGGTTTATTCCTAGCTTTATTAAGGCTTAGATGCAAGGTTCACATTTAGTTTGTTTTTTATTTACTTAGCAATTTGTAGATGACGAATTGATTGCCTTGCTCTATTAGATTAAGTTGTCTACCTTACTTAGATGATGAACTTTTGGTCAAACATATATGAAATTTATTTAATTAATTAAAGATATTGGATATGAATGAAAAATACATTTTAGTTAATATGATAGATGGGTGATCATGAAGTTGCCTTGCATTTTGAGATGAGGAATTTGTTATGTTGCTCTTCCGGAGGATATATTTAAGTTTGGCTAGGTACGAGTATATATAGAAATTACAACACATAAAATTTCTTTTGTTAGTTTCCATTTATTTTTTTCGTTAGCGCGTGCATATACATATTGCTCCATTAGTGGCTATTTTTAGTGAATTTGTATGAAGCTTATATCAAATTTATGTAATTAAGATTGTTGGATATGAATGTTAAATAAATTTTAGTTAATATGGTAGATGGGTGATCATGAATTTTGAGATGAGGAATTTATTATGTTGATCTTCCGGAGGATATATATAATTTTTGGTTACGTATGAGTATATATTAAAATTAATTAATTAAGTTTGCAATATTTACTTAGCATTAATGTTGTCCCGTTAGTGGATATTGTTGAATATTGGAATAACAAATTATTTAATTAAGTTTTTTGGATATTAATAATTGCTTAAATTAATTAACTGTAGATGGACCGGAGATGGATGTACGATGCGAACCGTTGTAGCCAAGAATATATCGACGGTGTATCTATTTTTCTAAGGGCCGCCGAGGAGAACAGCTTGCAAAAGAAGACGGAGTACATACACTGTCCATGCATTGATTGCAAGAATGAGAAGATGTTTTCGAACAAAAACCATATCCATTTGCACTTGATCCGGAGGGGTTTTGTCCCTGGCTATACAAGTTAGACAAGGCACGGTGAAGAGGAGATCATACTTCAACGTGATAACGTCGACGACGACGGAGCCGGCAATGTGGTAGCTGACATCAGTTATGGATCCGATGAGGATAGGTTGGTCGTCGATGAAGATAATAATCTGGCTCAAATGTTGCGCGATGCAGAAGAAAACTACACTAGTCAGAGAGAGTTTAATCAATTCAAGGGTTTGATGGAGGATTCGGAGAAACCTTTGTTCCCGGGTTGTAAGGAGGAATACACAAAGTTGCACACGGTGCTCTCGCTGCTAAAATTGAAGGCAGCCAATGGTTGGTCCGACAAGAGTTTCACGGCGTTGTTACATCTCTTAGCGGACAAACTGCCTGAGGGAAACGTGTTGCCTAAAACCACGTATCTAGCTAAGAAGGTTGTATGTCCCTTGGGATTGGAAGTAGAAAGAATACATGCTTGTCCAAACGACTGTATACTCTATCGCAAAGACTATGCAGACATTCATGTATGTCCGGTGTGCAAAGCATCACGATACAAGCGTAAGGACGATGACAGCGAAGTTATCGAGGTGAAGAAAGGAGCTCCCGCTAAAGTGGTGTGGTATTTGCCAGTAATACCTCGTTTGAAGCATTTATTTGGAAACAAAAAGCACGCCAAATTGATGCGATGGCACTCGGAAGACCGTAAGAGGGATGAAAATCGAGCACCCTACCGATTACGCCAAAGGAGAACCATCGATAGACTCTTCAGGGAGAACTTCGGAAATGAACTGAGGAATGTAAGGTTTGGCTTGAGTACGGATGGAATGAATCCTTTCGGTAACATGAGCAGCATTCATAGCACTTGGCCCGTGACTCTGTGTATATACAACCTTCCACCCTGGTTGTGTATGAAGCGAAAGTACATTATGATGTCGCTGCTTATCCAAGGGCCGAGACAACCTGGCAACGATATTGATGTATATCTACAACCATTGGTGGAAGATCTTGTGATCTTGTGGAACGAAGGTGTATGGTATGGGACGAGTACAAACGAGAGTACTTCACTCTACGCGCATTATTGTTCTGCACCATCAATGATTTTCATGCGCTTGGTAACCTGTCCGGCCGTACTATAAAAGGAGCCAAAGCATGCCCCCAATGCATGGATGAAACTGCTAGTGTGTGGCTCAACAACTCGAGGAAAACAGTGTACATGCGTCACCGGAGGTTCCTTCGTGGGAATCATCCATACCGCAATATGAAGAAACAATTCGACGGGACAAAGGAGGACGGTTTAGCTCCAAGGCGTCTTCATGGGGAAGAGGTGTATGATATGGTTAGGGATCTTAATGTTGTATTTGGAAAGGGGAGTACTGGTAATACATCGCGGTCCCATACTGAGAAGACCACGTGGAAGAAGAGATTCATCTTTTGGGACTTGCCCTACTGGAAGGACTTGGAAGTTCGACATCGCATCGACGCCATGCATGTAGAGAAGAATGTATGTGACAGCGTGGTTGGTCTTTTCTTGAATATTCCTAGCAAAACAAAGGATGGATCAAGGCACGAAGGGATCTGGAAGACATGAAAATCGAGCCGAGCTACATCCTCAAGATATTGGGAAAGGCCGGCTTTACCTTCCCCAACTTGCTACACTTTGAGCAAGAAAGAGAAAATGTAACTCGCAAGTACTTGCATGGTGTGAAAGTTCCGTCCGGTTACTCGCAAACATCAAGAAACCGTATCGATGAAAGATTTGAAGTTAACGGCATGAAGTCTCATGATTGTCATGTGATGATGACACAAATGCTCCTGTTGTAATTAGAGGTATTTTGTTCGACAAGGTCCGAGAGGCAATCACGAGGTTGTGTTCCTTCTTCAACACGATTATACAGAAGGTCATCGATCCCGTTGGACTTTATGAACTTTAGGCTGATGTGGTAAAGACTCTGTGCCAGCTGGAGATGTATTTTCCTCCATCATTTTTTGATATCATGGTTCATCTCATTGTTCACCTTGTTAATGAGATAAATATTTGCAGCCCCGTATTCCTGCATCAGATGTACCCATTTGAAAGGTATATGGGTGTTCTGAAGAAATATGTACGTAATCGATCTCGGCCGGAAGGCTCCATTGTAAAATGTTATGCAACTGAGGTGGTTATTAAGTTCTGTGTCGATTACATGGAGGAGGTCGAACCGGTAGGAGTGCCTGTATCTCGCCATGAGGGTAGGCTAGGTGGGAAAGGTGTAATAGGAAAGAAATCTACAAATTCTTACGATAATATTTTGTTGAATAAGCCCATTTCACAAGATTACAACAGTTATTGATGTGTACCGTATATGAACATACACAAGGGTAAGCTAAGGAGGGAAAACCGAAGACGGTCAGAGCTTTGGATAACAAAAGAGCACAATCGTTTGTTCAGTCATTGGTTTAGGGAGCACATGTCTGGTGAAGAAACAAGTGTTATGTTGAGGTGGTTGGCAAAAGGGCCTTCAGGTACAATCACGACATGGCTAGGATATGATCCCACTGGATTCCTAGGGCAGCAACATGGTGACAGAATGTAAATTGAATTCATGATTACTAGTAATGATACAAGTATACATCAAAAGTAACATACCTAACCAGGCACTAACTGAAGTGTTTGAAATTAGGGGCCTTACCCCGTAGGTATTTCTGAATCTTTCTGAGCATTGCTTTTATTTATCTATTCACAAACCTGAATACATACTGTATTTAATATATTTTTAGTCTTCTCTGGTTAGCTAAATTGTCAATAAACAGTTTTCAAGAAATAGTGCAGTCCATCACATAGTTGACAATCTCGTGATATAGTATAGCAAGTGGTAAAATAAATATAGTGGAGGTTAAGTGCTCAAATATGGTATCAACTTTGTTACAAGATGGTTTGGACGTTTTCTTATGAATGTGTTACAAGATAAGCAGTTAATAATATTTCCACTTTGTTTTCTCAAAAAAATGACCTAGAAGTTAATAATATTTCCACTTCTTATCAATTTTCGGCATCCAGGTAGCAAAAACTAGCTAATTTCATGCTTTGAAGGGAATTTATCACTTTCGTGACCTGACAATGTTGATATGATTCTCTCATTAGTTGGGAGCTTGTAGTGAATTACACAGCGGAGAAATGTGATAAGTTGTATCATTTGTTTTCACACAGAGATCATACATTTGGTTGATTAATCTATGAAATTATCATTTTCTTGTATGATTTCTAATATGCCTAGTAAATTTGTGAGTTGTAATTAGTTGTCTTCAGAAATTTGAAGTGTGGAAGGACCCCAATTGTGCCTTCAAGACGATTGTAATGAATATTTGGATGCTAAGAACGCGCTTTGTTGTTGCATTTTTTACTTAGAGTTGAACCTTTGGTTGATTAATGTGAAAATTCCAATTTGGGCTTTACATATTATTTGAAGTGAATGCACATGCAGCTTAATACCTACATGCTAAAGGAAATATACATGCCTTTTGTCCGAATTATGAACCATAAGTCATTTTCATTTCTTCTCCAAAAGGATCACCATTTATGGAATTTTTTAATACATTCAAGGCAATCCCTTTGGGTGATTAACTGCAAGCATAACGCAAAATGGATAAGTATTGTCTTGTTAGTGTCATTCTGGTTGGTTGTGAATTATGTACTCTCATATATATGCTTAAAAGGGATAAGTATTGTCTTGTTAGTGACATATAAATCTTGTCTGATATATAACATGACTAGAGATACATTGCGAGGATTTGTCATGATTCAGGATATTGTTCTTCATTAGTATCAGAGTTGTTACATGCTAACTGTTTTTTAGGAAAGCAGTAGGGAGCACCCTACTGTATGTAAATTATATTAATAACTATATGAGAGTATATGTACAAGAGGATAAGAAGAGAATGTATGTGCCTAATATGTGACTTTTTATGAAAGAAAAGAAAACTTCCATGCTTTGATTATTCGATTAAAAAATGATTTGACCATTAATTCCATGATTTGATTATCTCATATTTATATATTAGTATTCTGAATTGTTGGTATTCTTATTGCTTCTATCAATTATGCTTCCATTGAGCTTTCAGATTGCTGCCTTGTTGCCTTTGGGTCTGAGATTGGTGTGCTCTATGATGAACTTGGGTATAAGAATGATCAGAACATTTATCCCTATGGTTTAGGCCTTGAACTATAGTCCTGAATGCTAGAAAGAATTGCTTATTTAACTGTCCAAATTATACAAGGAGTTTATACTTGTACCATACAATTTTAAGTAAGTTCCTCACTAGCTAGTTAAATTACTCGTTGATTTCGTTATTTACTTTGATGTAAGGACTAATGGCTATGGCATCCAGATTTCACTGGATTCTCGTAGTAATTCATCCAGAGAAGAGCAAGATGCTGATCATGGATCCACTGGATAAACCTAAAGCAGACTATGAAGTGATGACACGTTTAATAAATGAGGCGTTCAAAAGATATTGTCAGAAGAGCACGAGACACCGCCCATACAAAAAATCCCTTACAATCTGTACTAACTTTCCGGTACGCACGTAAGGAATATTCTTATATCGTATTTCATAATAAATAACTCCTTCGACAACATCTTAGTTCATTCGATTTTTGCAGTGTCACAAGCAGCCGCAAGGAACAAATTTATGTGGGTACTTCGTGTGCCAGTACATGCGCGAAATCTTAGGTTGCACAATAAAAGACAATGACGTGGAGGTCAGTCATGTGACATGACACATCGATTCGCGCCACTCAATTTCTATATACTCTCTTAATTTTGTTTTTCATACTTACAGCGCCTCAAGTTGTCTATGGTAGGACTGCTTCGTTCTGAAATCCAAGCCATTCAGGGCCAGCTCGCCTACTTCACCATGAAGGAAGTACTGAACAAAAACGGCGAGTTTTATGACAAAGACAACAATGATCCACTCCTCCATACTCATGTCTCACATCACGTGTCTCCAACCTCTGAAGACCCGTAGGCTTCTAGTTTAGGAAACTAGTTTAGGCTTTTGTTACTTCAAATTTTTTTCATTACAAAGTGTAAATAACTCTTTGTTCCTTTGAAATGGGAACCCCTTCTTTCGTCAATGCCACTTCTTTTGTCAGTGGTTGTGCTAGTGTAGCATGTACTTTTGTCTTCTTCAGGAACACACACACATGCGAGTGACACTTCTAAATATTTCATGTGTTTGCCTTACATGGTTATTTTTTCATATGAAATTATTTCATGTGTTTGTAATAGCTTGATAAACTAACCAAGTGAAAAAATTACTTGGTTACTTGGTTGGATTTTTCCCCTGTGATGTTTATGAATCGATTAAGATGCTTCAGCTTTTAACTTTAAGATTTAAGATTTCTAGCCCCCCTTCAAACTAGAAAGGCTATGGTGAACAAGAGTGAAGCCGCAATCTCCTTGAAGAGAATGGTTTTGTTACACCGACCCTCGATCGAGGCGGTGAAGCCGCCCAACTTGCTACCCATCAACTTCTCTGGACTTGCCAAGGTAACTTAGTTTAGTGTAATTTATGTGTATTATTATGTTGTATTTACTTTACGCATAGCGGCTGCAAGTAGATCGCCGTGTCTACCTTCTATAGAATTTTTTGTTTTGTCATTATGACAAACTCTCCTTTGTTCTTTGCAGTTTGTGAAACCAGGTTCTACAATATTTTTTGGGCAATATCTGTTCACAGAAAGTGAGACTACTTCAGCTTTGGTTGGAGGTAAAGTCTTTGGCATGTTGCACTTAAACATTATGCATGTTTGATATTTTGTATGTCTCTTAGTAGGATTACGCTTGTTGTCGCATTTTTCGATACCAAAACTCTCATCTAGGTTTCAAATTAAAGGAGATGATGTGGTTTGTGTCATCAAGAACACACTACTACCTGGCCAGTCACTTTTCACATTGCATTGCTCCTGATTCATATTGACTTGCCCACACCGTTCGATGAGGACATGGATGTAAGGAATTCCTCCCAGACTAGTGATTTATATCTCCTTGTGTGATTGTTGTTTTGATGTCTTTCCTCTATCTCGCGAACTTCACTTTGTAACAAGTGTTACAAGTAAAAACCGAGTTTTTTGCTAAGTTGGAGCCCTTGCTCTAACTCATCTTAAGAATTTTGAGCATGTGCTGTTTTTTGAGTTATCGAAAATGGGGTGCTCCAAACCGATTGACTTCCTCTCTTTGTCTTATACAAGACACGCAGAAGATGTTCTGCGCAGCAAGTAACTAATTACATTATGGATGCATTTTGAGTTTCTTCAAACTTCCTTTTTGGGTGTTTTGCTACAAATATTGCATTGCTATATTGAATATAGTACCACCTGTTTCTTTGCATTTTGTACTTGGGAAGAAAGTTGTCAACAAGTGATAGTATTTTTCCGCGAGCACGGAGTTCCTCTTGAAGTTGGGTGATCTCAGTCAAACCCAGATTTTTGCCAAAATTGAGAATGTAGAGGTATTTCAAGATACCCTTTTTAACATTTCTGAGCAATTTTCAATTTGTTTTTCGAACGATTTTCTCCAAATCGATATTGTTAACCATATTTGCTAGTGTGAAAAATTCAAGCTCTTTTGCATCTGTGTGCATATTTTCTTGGTAAGAACCTCACAAATCCATACTTCCAGCTTCCCATGGGAAAGTTTTAGTGATTACGAATCTTAATTATTTTTCAACTTTGTTCAAAGATGCTTAACACATTAAGTCCGCTATGGGCATCAATCTGATTCCTGCACCAAGTTGAAACCATTTCATTATAATCTACAACTTTAAATGGGCAACCACATCTCGATAGGTTCTCAGCCATTCCCAAGGCACATATGCCTTGTGTAATTTAAAGAACTTGCATCCTATGAGAATTCTTGGTGAGTTTGTTTGTCAAACTGTTATGTAACACAAAAACCACTTGTAACTGGGTGTTGCTATTTTGTTTTAGCTTACTTCTCTATAGATAGCTTCCCACTATCTTGTTGTTTCTTCATATTCTTGAAGATCCTATATGCTGTTAGCTCGTATTTCGGCTATTCTGACACATTTTTTGGTGCCATATTGCTTACACAGGTAGTCCATGTGTACTTCCATATTTCTTCTTCTATTGTCTTGCAAGTTATGATGTGATGGCAATACTTTATCCATTGGTACGGAGAAGCACTTTCCAGTAGCAATCCTTGCTTTTGTCATTTGACAACTTCTAAGACTACGCAATAGTTGAATGTTTTTACGTCTATTCAGACATGTTCTCTTTGTACAATGGGCACAATAAACTCTAGACATGAAAATCCATGTGATAGTAGCGATTCACCTTACTTAGACCGAAGTTTCACCATGTTAGGAGATCCTCACATATTTGGCCGTTTTCACTTGCCATGGTGGATTTATGTGTGGCAGAAAGAAAAAATGGGAATAAGCTCGTATGTTTCATGTTATGTATCTTATCCCCATGTTTTCTTAGTTGCTCACTTTGTGCACATGCCCCCCTGGGAGCATGACTTTTGAGACGAAGAAATTTTCCTCCTTCTAATGTTACATTTTCTCAGGTATTCATATTATGGACGCAATGAATAATTCTTGTATCTGTACACTATTGTCTGTGATTATTTTCTGTACAGAGGGCATGTCTAGCACTGCCTGAGGCTAGCCACAAATGCCAGTTTTTTTATTTTCGTGTGTCGGACTATCAGTGACGGTTCTAGCCAAAAACCACCACTGATAATGCTAGTCTGTGGCAGTTTTTGGTTAGAACCATCACTGATAACCAAATATCAATGACGGTTCTATCCAAAAACCGCCACTGATATTTGGTTATCAGTGACGGTTCTAACAAAAAACCGCCACAAATAATGTTATCTGTGGCGGTTCTAGAACCATCACTGATAATCCTCAATTATCAGTGGCACTAAATCTGTGGCGGTTCAAAAACCGTCACTGATGGCAGTTATGAACTGCCACTGATGACCTTTTTCAAAGTAGTGAGTCGTTCTCGACTCAAGCTCTTCTTCTTATCCCAAATAAGGCTTCAAATCTACAATGTTAAAGGTCGGGCTAACCCCAAACTCTGCAGGCAGTTCAAGTTTACAAGTTTATATGCATTATCATTAATTCATTCTAGCACCTTAAAAAGGCCATCTGTGCGTGGCATCAACTTAGATTTTCTCAATTCAATGAATCTTTCTTTGCGCAAATGTAGCCAAACAAGATCACTAGGTTCAAATGTTAAATGTTTCCTACCATGGCTTCCAGCAACTTTATATTTCTTACTCATGCGCTCAATGTTCTCTTTTGTAGTTTCATGCAATTTGAAAATAAAATCTGCACGTTTTTTTGCATCTAAATTCACCCTCTCGGAAGAAGGAGAGCTAATAAGTCTATGGGAGCATGAGGGTTAAAGCCATATACTACCTAAAAAGGGCTCACGTTTGTGGTTGAATGTATTGCATGATTGTAGGCAAACTCCACATGGGGAAGGCATTCCTCCCACTTTTTCAAATTCTTCTTTAAAATCCAAACCGATTGACTTCTCTCTTTGTCTTATACAAGACACGCAGAAGATGTTCTGCAGCAAGTAACTAATTACATTATGGATGCATTTTGAGTTTCTTCAAACTTCCTTTTTGGGTGTTTTGCTACAAATATTGCATTGCTATATTCGAATATAGTACCACCTGCTTTTGCATTTTGTACTTGGGAAGAAAGTTGTCAACAAGTGATAGTATTTTTCCGCATGTGCACGGAGTTCCTCTTGAAGTTGGGTGATCTCACCAAACCCAGATTTTTGCCAAAATTGAGAATGTAGAGGTATTTCAAGATACCCTTTTTAACATTTCGAGCAATTTTCAATTTGTTTTTCTAACGATTTTCTCCAAATCGATATTGTTAACCATGACCTGCTAGTGTGAAAAATTCAAGCTCTTTTGCATCTGGTGCATATTTTCTTGGTAAGAACCTCACAAATCCATACTTCCAGCTTCCCATGGAAAGTTTTAGTGATTACGAATCTTAATTATTTTTCAACTTTGTTCAAAGATGCTTAACACATTAAGTCCGCTATGGGCATCAATCCCGATTCCCGCACCAAGTTGAAACCATTTCATTATAATCTACAACTTTAAATGGGCAACCACATCTCGATAGGTTCTCAGCCATTCCCAAGGCACATATGCCTTGTGTAATTTAAAGAACTTGCATCCTATGAGAATTCTTGGTGAGTCTGTTTGTCAAACTGTTATGTAACACAAAACCACTTGTAACTCGGGTGTTGCTATTTTGTTTTAGCTTACTTCTATAGATAGCTTCCCACTATCTTGTTGTTTCTTCATATTCTTGAAGATCCTATATGTCGTTAGCTCAGATTTCGCTATTCTCGACACATTTTTGGTGCCATATTGCTTACACAGTAGTCCATGTGTACTTCCATATTTCTTCTTCTATTGTCTTGCAAGTTATGATGTGATGGCAATACTTTATCCATTGGTACGGAGAAGCACTTTCCAAAGAGCAATCCTTGCTTTTGTCATTTGACAACTTCTAAGACTTCGCAATAGTTGAATGTTTTACGCCTATTCGACATGTTCTCTTTGTACAATGGGCACAATAAACTCTAGACATGAAAATCCATGTGATAGTAGCGATTCGCTTACTTAGATCGAAGTTTCACCATGTTAGGAGATCCTCACATATTTCAAATTGCTTTCACTTGCCATGGTGGATTTATGTGGCAGAAAGAAAAATGGGAATAAGCTCGTATGTTTCATGTTATGTATCTTATCCCCATGTTTTCTTAGTTGCTCACTTTGTGCACATGCCCTCGAGCATGACTTTTGAGACGTAAGAAATTTTCCTCCTTCTAATGTTACATTTTCTCGTATTCATATTATGGACGCAATGAATAATTCTTGTATCTCAGACACTATTGTCCGTGATTATTTTCTCGACAGAGGGCATGTCTAGCATCGCCCGAGGCTAGCCACAAATGCCGCTTTTTTATTTTCGTGTCGGACTATCGCTGACGGTTCTAGCCAAAACCACCACCGATAATGTTAGTATGTGGCGTTTTGGTTAGAACCATCACCGATAACCAAATATCAATGACGGTTCTATCTGAAAACCGCCATCGATATTTGGTTATCGCGACGGTTCTAACAAAAACCGCCACAAATAATGTTATCTCGTGGCGTTCTAGAACCATCACCGATAATCCTCAATTATCGCTGGCACTAAATCGTGGCGTTCAAAATCGTCATCGATGGCGCTTATGAATCGCCATCGATGACCTTTTTTCAAAGTAGTGAGTCGTTTCGACTCAAGCTCTTCTTCTTATCCCAAATAAGGCTTCAAATCTACAATGTTAAAGGTCGGGCTAACCCCAAACTCGCAGCAGCTCAAGTTTACAAGTTTATATGCATTATCATTAATTCATTCTAGCACCTTAAAAGGCCATCGTATGTGGCATCAACTTAGATTTTCTCAATTCAATGAATCTTTTTTGCAAATGTAGCCAAACAAGATCACTAGGTTCAAATGTTAAATGTTTCCTACCATGGCTTCCAGCAACTTTATATTTCTTACTCATGCGCTCAATGTTCTCTTTTGTAGTTTCATGCAATTTGAAAATAAAATCTGCACGTTTTTTTGCATCTAAATTCACCCTCTCGGAAGAAGGAGAGCTAATAAGTCTATGGGAGCATGAGGGTTAAAGCCATATACTACCTAAAAAGGGCTCACGTTTGTGGTTGAATGTATTGCATGATTGTAGGCAAACTCCACATGGGGAAGGCATTCCTCCCACTTTTTCAAATTCTTCTTTAAAATAGCCCACAACATTGTTGACAAAGTGCGGTTGACAACTTCAGTTTGGCTATCTGTTTGGGGGTGACATGTGGTAGAGAATAGCAACTTGGCTCCCAATTTGTTCAATAGAGTCCTCCAAAAATGGCTTAAGAATTTGACATCACGATCTAAAACAATAGTGGAAGGCATACATTTCAAGCGTATAATTTCTTTAAAGAACAAATCAGAAATGTGAGTGGCATCATCGCTCTTGTGGCATGGAATGAAATGTGACATTTTCGAGAATCTATCAACAACAACGAATATGCTATCTGTCCCCCTCTTTGTCCTAGGCAATCCTAGAACGAAGTCCATTGAAATATCCTCCCATAGAACACTAGGAACAGGAAGAGGTTTATACAAACCATGGGGGTTTAACCGAGACTTGGCCTTTTGGCATGTGGTGCAGCGTGCCACATAGCGCTCAACATCGTGTCTCATCTTAGACCAATAGAAATGAGCAGCCAGCACTTCCTCCGTCTTTTTGGCACCAAAATGACCCATCAATCCCCCTCCATGAGCCTCCTGTAATAGCAAAAGACGAGCAGAGCTAGATGGAATACATAGCTTGTTATTTTAAACAAAAATCCATCGTTATTCACAAATTTGTTCCAACTCTTCCCATCTTTGCAATTCATTAGGACTTCTTTAAAATCACCATCTTGAGCATATAATTCTTTGATTATTTCTAAACCAAAAATCCTACAATCAAGTTGAGACATCATTGCATATTGCCTTGACAATGCATCAGCAATCACATTATCCTTTCCTTTCTTGTGTTTGATGACATAAGGAAATGACTCAATGAATTCAACCCATTTAGCATATTTATGGTTCAGCTTATTTTGGCTTCTAATATGCTTAAGAGATTCATGATCAGAGTGAATGACAAATTCTTTAGGCCACAAATAATATTACCACGTTTCTAAAGAACTACAAGAGCATACAATTCCTTATCATACGTAGAATAAATCAAAACAAGGCTACTCAATTTCTCACTAAAATAAGCAACGGGTTTACCTTCTTGTATTAATACACCTCCAATTTCAACACCGCTAGTATCACACTCAAGTTCAAAGGTCTTAACATAATCTGGAAGTTGAAGTAGTGGTGCATTAGTGAGCTTATCTTTCAAGAGATTGAAGGCATCTTCTTGCGCTTGCCCCCAATGAAAAGAAACACTTCTTTGTTAGCTCGTTTAGTGGTGCAGCAATGGTGCTGAAATCTTTCACAAAATGACGATAGAATACAGCAAGGCCATGGAAGCTCCGGACTTGCGTGACCGTTTTAGGAGTCAGGCAACTCTTGATTGCTTCAATCTTAGCTTCGTCAACTTCAATTCCCTACGGTGTCACAACGTAGCCAAGAAACGACACTCAATCGGTGGAAGGTGCACTTTTCAAGGTTACCAAATAAACGTGCTTCTCTTAAAGCATTAAAAATAGCACATAGATGTTCATGATGTTCAGAAAAAGACTTGCTATAGATCAAGATGTCATCAAAATAGACCACCACAAATTTTCCAATGAAAGCACACTAAACTTCATTCATCAATCGCATGAATGTACTAGGTGCATTAGTTAAACCAAAGGGCATTACTAACCACTCGTACAATCTGAATTTTGTTTTAAATGCGATTTTCCATTCATCCCCAAGTTTCATTCTGATTTGGTGGTACCCACTTCTCAAGTCAACTTTAGAGAACACAATAGAGCCACTTAATTCATCTAGCATATCATCTAACTTAGGAATAAATAAGGTGACGATACCAAACAATGATATTATTGATAGCTCTACAATCTATGCACATACGGCATGATCCATCTTTCTTTGGCACTAAAAGCACAGGAACAGCACAAGGACTAAGGCTCTCACATACGTACCCTTTATCAAGCAATTCTTGTACTTGACGTTGAATCTCCTTAGTCTCCTTTGGATTAGTTCTGTATGCAGCTCGGTTTGGCAATGTGGCTGCTGGAATCAAGTCAATTTGATGTTCAATTCCCCTAATTGGTGGCAGTCCCGGAGGCACCTCAGTTGGAAACACATCCTCATATTCCTGCAAAAGGTTAGCAATAGCAGGAGGCAAGGAAACAGGCATATCATCTAAAGTAAACGAGGCCTGTTTACAAATCAAGGCATAGCAAAGAGAATTATGTGCTTCCAAGTCATGTAATTCTGATTTTGTTGCTAACATAACAGCACCTTTCAACTTGATTTCAGGTTGCCTAGGATTAGGTTCTTTCCTTTGATGTGCACCTATCTTTTTAGCAACAACGGGGTTCTCACTTTGCACACTTTTCCCTTTCTCTCTCTCAGCTCTCTCAAGGTCATCCTTTAAGATGGCAACAGGGGTTATAGGAAGCAAAATAATTTTTCATCCTTGATGCATAAGAGTGTATTGGTTAGTTTTACCATGATGGATAGCATCTTTATCATATTGCCAAGGTCTACCTAACAGCAAAGAGCAAGCTTGCATAGATACAACATCACAATCAGCATGGTCATGATATGAACTGAGTGAAAAGTGCAATCTCACCATTCTTATTACCTTTATTTTTCCACTAGAGTTGAACCACTGAATGTAGTAGGGATGTGGATGTTGTGTTGTGGTCAAGCTAAGCTTCTCGACCACCTCCATGCTAGTAAGATTGTTGCAACTCCCTCCATCAATGATGACTCGTACAGAACATTCCTTGATGACAAATTTGGTTTGGAACAGGTTATGTCATTGATTTTGTTCTGCTTTCTCCATTTGCACACAAAGGAAACATTTGACAATGATGCTCACGTATTTGTCTAAAATTTCAGCACCCAAGTGCTTCTCGCCTTGCTCATCACTTTGATATTCACCTGCAAGGTCAGTTGCAACTAAAGCAAGATCTTCAACATCACTAGCAGAAGTATACTCACCATCTTCTCTTACAATCAAAGCACACTGACTTGGACAATCATGCATGAAGTGCCCAAATCCTTTGCATTTGTGGCATTGCACATTGCGTGTGTGGCCAGAAGAAGCAACCGAAGAAGCGCTCTTGATAGGAGCTTGTACCGAGGCTGATTTTGTTTCAGAAACATGTGATGGAGTGGAAGTAGAGGAAGCAGGATGCCCACAGTTGGAGGGTGGTGATATGGACTGGGCGTCCCGATCTTTCGATGAGAATAGGTAGCGTCGATTTGGTGGAGGACGGTTGGCGCCCGACTACAACGAACCGACGCTATGCCTTAGCGACCCAGACACCACCCTCCCCGAAGGTTATTGATCTCATGAAGTGCGACCAACCTGACCACGAAGGTCTTTGTTCCCGCAAGCAATCAAGAACCAGCAAGAACAAGAGATCACAAGCAACTCAATTGCGAATATGAATGTAGATTGATTCTGGGATAAGAACACTCGAAGTTGGGGTTCCGATGAACAAGTAGATGTGCGGCCTAGTCGGCACGCGCGAGTACAAGCGGTAGCGATGGCTAACCTAATCAAACAAAACCCGAACCCTAATTATGGTGGCGGTTGGCTATTTATAGTCTAAGGGCATGCAGCACCAGGCCTTAACATGGGCCTAACTAATACAACTCGGATTAGAAGACCCGCAGCCCATACTGACTCGGATAGGAAAAGTAGTCTCCATTATTTTGCATTTTCCCGCTGACTCGGAAGGAATTTGAAGGTGATTTTGGATCTGTTTGAAAGAGGACGAGCAGATCTTTCAATCCTGTACTCGTGGGCCTCCAGAAGTGCTCTAGATCAAAAGTTATGAATGTTTTAAGTTGATGCTGTCTGCGAGTCCGAATCTGACTTGGACTTCCTTCAAGCCTCCGACTTGGATTCGAATCTCTTTGTGCCTAGTGGCTCTTCTCCCTGGTTCCTAATAAGAATAACATGATCACAAGAATTGAATAGCATTCCATTCACTAAGTCATTAGTAGGAACACTTAGGAACGACTTCACCTGATAATTTAATTTGCGTGCAACAGGTTCATTCTGGGGAAGCGTGGTTGTATCCGTTGTGGAGATGTCCTCATCATCCTCCCCCTCTTGAAATGGAGTCGTCCTCGACTCAAGCTCATCTTCGTCACCCATGTACGGCTTCAAATCAGCAACATTGAATGAATTGCTTACACCGTAGTCTGCAGGCAAATCAAGCTTGTATGCATTATCATTTATCTTAGCAATTACTTTAAAAGGACCATCAGCTCTAGGCATCAATTTAGACTTTCGCAAATCGAAACCTATCCTTTCTCAAGTGCAACCAAACAAGATCTCCGTGTTCAAAAGTTAATTTTTTCACCTCGACTACCAAAGCTCTATATTTATCATTCATGCGCCAATATTATCTTTAGTAGTCTCATGCAATTTCAGCACAAATTTAGCACGCTTAGCAAAGATTTAAATTTACTCTTTCGTAACATGGTAAAGGTAAAATATCAAAGGGTGCATGAGGATTGAAACCATATACCACCCGAAAGGAGTCATCTTGGTAGTAGAATGTAATGAACGGTTGTAGGCAAACTCCACATGAGGTAGGCACTCTTCCCACATCTTCAAATTTTTCTTCAAATGGCCCTCAACATTGTAGACAATGTTCGCTGCTGACTTCACTTTGGCCATCGCTTTGAGGGTGACATGTAGTAGAAAACAAAAGCTTGGTGCCCGCTTCCAAAGCGTCCGCCTTTAAATGATTCAAAAATTTTGCATCTCTTGCCTCGACACAATTGTGGAAGGCACTCCATGTAGGCTAACTATCTCCTCGAAAAATAAATCAGCAATGTTTGTAGCATCATCGCTCTTATGACAAGGTATAAAATGTGCCATCTTAGAAAACCTATCCACGACAACAAATATACTATCCCTCCCCCTCTTTGTCCTAGGCAGGCTTAAAACAAAGTCCATGGAAATATCCTCCCATGGAACACTAGGAACAGGAAGAGGCATATATAAACCATGTGGGTTCAGCCGTGACTTAGCTTTATTGCAAGTGGAACAGCGAGAGACATAGCGCTCCACATCGAGCCTCATTTTTGGCCAATAAAAATGGTTGGCCAACACATCCTTTGTTTTCTTTACACCAAAGTGACCCATCAGTCCTCCCCCATGCGCTTCCTGAAGTAACAACAATCGAACAGATCCAGCTGGAATGCATAGCTTGTTAGAACAAAACACAAACCCATCATTAATAATGAACTTATTCCAAACTCTTCCTTCCTTACAATTTAGCAAAACATCTTGAAAATCAGCATCATGCGCATATTGCTCTTTAATTGTTTCCAAGCCAAAGATTTTAGAGTCTAGTTGTGAAAGCATGGTATATCGTCGAGATAAAGCATCAAGAATAACATTTTCCTTCCCTTCTTGTGTTTGATAACATAAGGAAAAGACTCAATGAATTCTACCCATGTTGCATGCCTTCGTTCAATTTATTTTGGCTACGAATGTGCTTCAAGGATTCATGATCGTAATGTATAACAAACTCTTTGGGTCACAAATAATGTTGCCAAGTCTCTAATGTTCGAACTAGTGCATACAATTCCTTATCATAAGTGGAATAGTTCAAACGAGGCCCAGATAATTTTTCACTGAAATAAGCAACTGACTTACCTTCTTGGATCAAGACGCCAATCCCGATACCACTAGCATCACACTCAAGTTCAAAAGTCTTACCAAAGTCCGGGAGTTGGAGCAAGGTGCATGAGTCGCCTTCTTTCAACAAGTCAAAGGCATCTTCATGTGACTTGCCCCATTGAAAGCCACGCCTTTCTTGCACAACTCATTCAGCAGCAAAGAATTGTAATCAAGTCTTTCACGAAGCAACGATAGAATCCTCAGAAGTCCGAGAAAACTCCGCACCTGTGTGACCGTTTTAGGAGTCGGCCAACTCTGAATTGCCTCAACCTTGGCTTGATCAACTTCAATTCCCTGTGGAGTAACAACATAGCCAAGAAAAGCAACTCGATCGGTGCAAAATGTGCACTTCTCAAGGTTACCAAATAAGCGTGCATCTCGTAAGGCATCAAAAACAGCACGCAGATGAGCAAGATGTTCCTCTAAAGATTTTCTATAGATCAAGATATCATCAAAATATACCACCACAAATCTACCAATGAAAGCACGCAAAACTTCATTCATTAGTCTCATGAAAGTGCTAGGTGCGTTAGTCAATCCAAAAGGCATCACTAACCACTCATATAGACCGAACTTAGTTTTGAAAGCTGTTTTCCATTCATCTCCTAATTTCATGCGGATTTGGTGGTAACCACTACGCAAATCAACCTTAGAGAACACAATAGAGTCACTTAATTCATCAAGTATATCATCTAACCTAGGAATAGGATGACGATATCTAATTGTAATGTTATTGATTGCTCTACAATCCACACACATGCGCCATGATCCATCCTTCTTAGGAACTAAAAGAATCGAATAAAGACAAGGACTAAGAGATTCACGACGCACTTTGTCAAGCAGTTCTTGCACTTGGCGTTGTATCTCCTTAGTTTCTTCCGGATTAGTCCTATATGGCGCTCGATTGGGCAACGATGCTCCAGGAATGAGATCAATCTGATGTTCAATTCCTCGAATTGGTGGCAAGCCATGAGGAATGTCCTTGGAAAAAACATCAGCATACTCCTGCAAAAGGTTAGTCACAGCAGGAGGCAAAACAGCAAGTATCTTCTCAAGTGAGAACAATGCATCCTTGCAAACTAAGGCATAGCAAACAGATTCATCAACAAGTAGTTCCTTCACATCAGATTTGGCAGCGAGAAAACATGCACCTTTCAACTTAATCTCATTTTTGTTATCACAAGCAGAACTAGAAGTTTTCTTTTTAGCATTTTCATCAATCTTTTGCTTACTAGCTCTAGCAATGTCCTCCTTAAGAATGGAATCAGGGGTCATAGGATGCAATACAATCTTCCTTCCCTTATGCACAAAAGAATACCGTTGGTTCTACCATCATGCATGTAATTTTATCATATTGCCATGGTCTACCTAACAATATGGAACATGCTTGCATAGGTACGACATCACATTCAAAGAAAATCATGATAGGAACCAATAGCAAACAGACTCTCACCAAGCGTAACCTTAACCTTACCAATGTTGTTGAACCATTGAACATAGTAGGGTCAGTGCGGTCTTGTCTCCAGAGAAAGCTTCTCCACCATGTCCAAGCTTGCAAGGTTGTTGCAACTTCCTCCGCCAATGATCACACGACATGATCGCTCCTTGACGACACACTTGGTTTGGAACAAGTTGTGCCGCCTGGTTTTGGTCGGCCTTTTCAATCAGACACTCAATGTACGCTGCACAATGAGGCTCTCATAATGGTCAAGATGGTCGGCTTCAATGTGATCTTCCGGTCTTGATCATCTCTCGCTCCTCGCATTGTCACCGCCAAAGATAGCGTATGTTTCTTCATCTAAATCACTAGCGTAAGAATACTCACCATTGTCTCGCACAATCAGACACGCTTGCTTGGGCATTGGCTCCTCATGTGACCATAACCTTTGCATTGATGACATTGCACATCCTCGCCCTCCCAGCTTGAAGCAACCAAGCGAGCTCTTAGCGCTCTCGTGCAAGCTAGCTTTTGTTACCTCCAAACCTTGGAAGTCGGCGTGGAAGATGAAGGTCGATTCTTGTTGTTGTTGGAGGACGATGCAGTCGGTTGCTTTGTGGTTGTAGATGGAGCTCGTGTTGACCAAGTGTTAGCACGACCTGCAGAAATATTAGTTCTCATGCTAGACCATTTGCATCATCCTCAAGACTTCTTTCAAACTTGGCAAGCAAGATGAAACAAGCGGTGATCGAATTATATTCCTTGTAACTAAGAATGTCATAAATCTCATGGTTCAGCCCACCCATAAATCTAGCCATAGCAGCCTCCTCGCACTCTCTATACCACAAACAACAACATGCCTATTTGTAATTCCCGATAGTATTCTTCTACACTCTTACTATCTTGCCTAAGCAATCAAGCTTATTCAACAAATCACGCCGGTAATAAGAAGGAACAAATCTAGCTCGCATGATTCTTTTCAAATCAACCCAGGTTTTGTGCGACATCAGGATTCTTACATCGAAACTCACTCCACCAAATGTAGCAAAATCGGTGAACTCACTAGTGGCAGCTTGAACTCTTTTGTTTTCGGGATACTCATGACATGCAAACTTTTGTTCGATCGCTAATTCCCATGTGAGGTATGCATCAGATCATATTTACCATCAAAAGAAGGCATGGTAAACTTAACCTTACCAAGCTTAATCATCATAGTCACGCACTCATGCCGGGGCGCAATGGACCCATACCATGCCGATGCGGTGAAGTTGACGCCGCAGTGCAGGTCTTCCTCAAGCTCCGAGTCAGCAGCGTAGTCGCCGGCGTTCTCATCCACCTCGCTGCCCAACACACCATTATCAAGGCCACAGAGGTACTCGCCCATGTTCTCAAGGCGCCGCAAAACCTCCGCTGTTGGTATTGAAGGTGCCAACAGAATCCTCCAAATTTGTCACCTGGCGCTGGTGTCAATCTGAGCCTTCTCCACCTGTCCCACCGCCATTTACCACCCGCACATCACCATCGAGGCCCTCTGATGCAGCTTGACTTGGCGCCGAATATTGAATGATTCCCCGAAAGTAGGGAATGTCATCCATCATTGCTCGCTGTTTCGACATGGTTAGAAAACAAAAGAACAAACAATTGCGTGAAAGGGCACTGCTCTCAACTCTCAACTTGTATCACCAAGTTCTTACCAGCCTACCAAGCCTTAGCAGGAGGTGTCGGCGACCGCAAGTCAAAATCTCCTGGAGAGGTGGTGTACAGGTGCCAAACGCAAGAGCCTGGTAAGTTGTAGTTTTTCTGTGGAGCTATAGGTGGCTAGCAATTGTAACAAAGGATAGCTCGTACCACAATAGTCACGACAAGTTGAATAAACGTTCCACGACAGTATGGTGCTGGTCCTAGCCTCAACCACACTAGAGACGCGAGCCTAATCACCAACGATGCCACAAAAACGTTCTCAACACAAAGCAAACAGCTAGGGCTCCTCCCTTTTTTTTTTTCTTTTTTTTGTGGGAGCCCTAAAACTGAAAAACAGACTCACAAGGACTCCAACAACACTCACCACGCACACCCCTTTTTTTTGACCAAGGGTATAAAGGTAATTAAAAGATACTCTCTCTCTCTCTAAACTTTGGTTTGCAATTGATCTAGTGCGGCTTTTGAAAATTGCACTTGCCTTTTTCTTCTCTGATACGTAGTCGGCGAACACTTGGCGACCAGCTCACGCAGTCGGCGAAGCACTCAGCGACCAGTGCACGTGGTTGGCGAGCACTCGGGCGACCACGCCAAGCGATGGGCGAGCACTCGGCGACCAGGCCACGCGATGGGCGATCACTCGGGCGACCACGCCAAGCGATGGGCGAGCACTCGGCGACCAGGCCACACGATGGGCGAGCACTCGGCGACCAGGCCACGCGATGGGCGAGCACTCGGGCGACCACGCCAAGCGATGGGCGAGCAGTCTTCTGAGGGTATTCTTCCTTTTTTTTTGGAATCTGATATCTACTAAGGACTCTGACTCAAAAATTACGAACGAATCGTGATCAACACGTGACTAACTCGAAACTCTAAGGGCGGAAACTAAAGACCAAAGAACTCAACTCGACGGCAACCGTGAATTCAACAAGCCGAGAACTACGCAAAGAAAAGCAAGGCACAAAAAGTCTTGGACAAAGGAACGAATCTTGTTTTTGGTGGGGCAAATTTTTTCGACTCTAGGTAGAAAACGCAAACCGATAGAAGATCTCACCGAGCAACCTTGAGCTCGATACCACCCGATATGGATCAAGGCCCCGATCTTTCGATGAGAATAGGTAGCGCCGATTTGGTGGAGGATGAAGTTGGCGTCCGACTACAACGAACCGACGCTATGCTTTAGCGACCGTACACCACCCTCCCGAAGGTTATTGATTCGCGAAGCGCGACCAACCTCGACCACGAAGGTCTTTGTTCCCGCAAGCAATCGAAGAACCAGCAAGAACAAGAGATCACAAGCAACTCAATTGCGAATATGAATGTAGATTGATTCGGGATAAGAACACTCGGGTTGGAGTTCCGATGAACAGTAGATGGGCGGCCTAGTCGACGCCATGAAAGTACAAGCGGTAGCGATGGCTAACCTAATCAAACAAAACCCGAACCCTAATTATGGCAGCGGCTGGCTATTTATAGTCCAAGGGCATGCAGCACCAGGCCTTAACATGGGCCTAACTAATACAACTCGGATTAGAAGACCCGCAGCCCATACTGACTCAGACAGGAAAAGTAGTCTCCATTGTTTTGCAGTTTTCTGCTGACTCGGAAGGAATTTGAAGTTGATTTTGGATCCGTTTGAAAGAGGACGAGCAGATCTTTCAATCCTGTACTCGTGGGCCTCCAGAAGTGCTCTAGATCAAAAGTTATGAACGTTTGAAGTTGATGCTGTCTGCGAGTCCGAATCTGACTTGGACTTCCTTCAAGCCTCCGACTTGGATTCGAATCTCTTTGCGCCTGGTGGCTCTTCTCCCTGGTTCCTAATAAGAATAACATGATCACAAGAATTGAATAGCATTCCATTCACTAAGTCATTAGTAGGAACACTTAGGAACGACTTCACCTGATAATGTAATTTGCATGCACGAGCTCGAGTGAGCGGTCCTTGTACAACAGGTTCATTCTAGGGAAGCGTGGTTGTATCCGTTGTGGAGATGTCCTCATCAGGTGGAGGTGCACAACCCAAAGTGGCAGAAGGCACCTTTGCTTGCACTTGGCCTGGTCGTGACGAAGACGAGCCTCCAAAATTCCCCCTGAACTTGGAATGTCGTCCCTGTACTTCCCTTTCAGCTTTGCAAGGAAGATGAAACAAACGAGTGATAGAGTTGTATTCCTTGTAATGAAGTATGTCCTGAATTTCTCTGTTGAGCCCACCTAGAAATCTAGCCATCTTAGCATCTTCATTATCTTCCAAACCACAACGCAACTCACAAATTTGCATATCTTGATAATACTCTTCTACAGATTTATTTCCTTGATTTAAGAGGGGTCGTACTATTAAGATTGGTTGAGTCTTATAACTTGAGTCTCATCATGTGTTGATGACTCAATCTCGATTGCACTAGCTCACACTTTCTTGATTTGGTTTTTGCATGGAGTAAATATTTGTGAATGTGTTTTACAAATAGTTGTATCTCATGCTTGTAATTTTATTGATGTGTTCTTCGTATGGAGATTTGATTTGCAGATGTGTTTTACAAATAGGATAAACTCATGTTTGATGTTGTTTTGCAAATGTGTATTGCGAACAAGTTGATATTTGTGTGATTCTTTGGAGCATATGACTAGAATTTGTAAACATATTTTATAAATTGGTTTGATCATGTGTTGATCATCACGTGGCTCAAAGATGTGATCTTAAATGCCCTTGTTTGCAAGATTTATATATGCAAATGTGTTTTGCAAAATATTGATGTTCATGCATTTGATCTTGAAGAATGTGATTCGAATTTGCAAATATGTTCTGCAAAACTATTTTGATCATGAGTTGATTATCACATGGCTCAAGATTTGATCTTATTAACTCTTGCTAGCTTGTAGTCATGGTCTTGATCAAGTCTATATGAGGGATTTCAAGAAAATCATATTTTAGACTTGAGTGACTACATTGGAGTTTTTGTGTTTTTTAAAAATACCTATGAAAAGCTATAATATTTTTTCTACTGAAAATGTGGTAGTACTGCCCATACATGGGCGGTAGTGCCGCTTGAATTTTACAGTTGTTATTTACCAAAGAAGGTGTTTTTAAGTTTAAAGGCTGGTACTACCAGTCCTACGCGGGCGGTAGTTCTGGGATTATTGTAGCAACGGCTAGTTTCAGTGCATTTAATGTCCATTTTCCCCTCCAATGGTTAGTTTTATTTGGAGAGGCTATAAAAAGAGTCTTGGGGGCTGGCATTTTGGCTAGTTTTGGTTTTGAAGAGTTTATTGCTCTTTGTAGTTGAGTTGTGCATGTGTTGCACTTTCTAATTTGACTTTTAAGTTAAGAACGATTCTAATTTGCTTGTGGTATAATTAGAAGTTGGTTGAGTGCTCTTTACGCATGTGTTGCACTTAGAGGAGAGTCTTGTGCATGTGTTGCACTCGGTGAGTATCCTTGTGTATGTGTTGCACTTGGTGAGGATCAAGCAAGAGGCTTGACTTGTTACTCTTAGTGTTTGCTGACACCTAGACGGCGTGTGAAGGCGTCGTGCATGGTGAGTTTCTCAATGGAAGTTGTGAGAAGCTCCGGCAAATTTGTGAAGGTCAGAGCTCACTTACCCAAAGGAGGAAAGAGCTACTACTAGTGGAATCGAGACGGAAGCTCAATTAGTGGAGCCGGTCCAAAGTGGTTTGGGTTTGCCTCAATGTGGATTAGAGGAAACAGATAAGTCTCCGAACACCACGATAAAACATCGGTGTGTCTCTTTGTGTTTGCTTGCAATTCCCTATTTACATTCTTGTAATTTACATTTCTAGAATTAAATTGATTGCTTGTTATCCTAAAATTGCAAATCTTGAGTTAGTCTTAGATTGTTAGTGCACTTAGTTGTAACTAGATGATTTAAGCTTTAATTGATCAAAACCATTTGTTTATCGCTTCCGCATATAAATTAAGTTTTAGTCAAAGGGTGTTTAGAGATAAATTTTAAAACCGTCTATTCACCCCCTCTAGTCGGCATCATCGATCTTACACAAGGTTACTCCTAATTAATTGGAAAAATAGAGAAAAAGTAGATGCAAATTGTTTGATAGATTGATTGATGATGATATCTTTCTTAGCTCACCTTTAGTCCCTTTTTATAGCGCGTAGGCCGATCAAATCCTTTTCCGACGCATTACCAAACTTGATTCGTATCAGCCTTAATCTCCTGCAAATATAATTGATATCGGCTACTATTCTAATTTTACCCTTTTTAACCGATATCAACCGAAAGCATCCAATTTCATCTTCAGCGTACCAAATTGATCATTCATTGCCAAATTTTGGCGCCAACACCTGTACATTGGTATTTCCCTTGAAAGTCATGCACTTAGTTTTGCAGAATGACCAATATAGAATATTGATAATTGATCCGGCAACATGTGCACCCAGACAGTACAATATTTTCCTTGAGAGTACTACGGAGTAGATCCGGAAAAGGCAATGTGCTCACTTTCTAATCGTCTCACTTCATATGCCTCTTGTTAGTTATATTCCAAGCATAATAATTTGGAAAAACAACTGAAATTACTTTGACGTCATCACAAATTCACCAATCACCTTCCTCGATCTCCCATGGCTTGGAATACAACCGCTATTTCAATATATTGCAATGAAATCGGCACCTTAGGTCTTGTCTGGATTGGCCCAAATCCTTGCTAATCTACTGGATAAAATGTCCACCGTCGCTCTGGAATTAATATAGATCGAGCTTGGTGCACGATTCCCGACGCAAATCAAGCGGTGGAGAAGGTGGGCAAGTTTTTATTTTGTCAGTACCATGTTCACAACGATTAGGAAAAACACCGTGGAGTTGCCTGGCCCCACGGGTCATATGTACACTGCAGATTCATCCGAAATTCCCACCGAAAAGAGCCTACCACCAAACGTACTTGTTGTGGCCCGGACTAGACCTGGGCATATGGGCCGTGCCTCAGTGGGCCGGCCCGAGGCACGGAGGGTACGGCACGGTCCAAGCCCGGACCGGCACGTTAAAGGGTCGTGGGCCGGTCGACATCAGAGCTCGGGCGTGCCGGGCCCAAAACGCAGACGATGGGCGGTCCGCCCGCCCGACCATTTGGGCGTGTTCGCGCCGCCCAAGACGGCTGCACGCCGCCCGAGCAAGACATTCTTTCTTTGCTCTAAGAACTCCCAAGCTCAGATCTTGGAAATGATCATGCTCAAATCTTAACTGAAAAGAGGCACAAGGACCAGAGGTCCAAGTACTGAAGAACACTAGAATTTATGAACTATTAAAGCTTGAAAAAGCTGAAATGTTGGGGTATAAATGAAGTCTAACCAAACTTCACCTACACTTGACCCGAAAAGGAGATTTTCAGTGATAGCAAAATGCAACATTCACATGATAATAATACATTCACATTTGAACCAAGAATTAAATATCATCTTTCTATTTTGCGATAATATTACTAATAGTTTATAAGGCGTATTTTTTACAATCAACTTCATGTGTCTTCAGACCTTTTCCTCTCGTCGCAATAGTATAAATGGGCCGGGCCTGGGCCGGCACGGCACGAAGTAGGCACGAAGCGTAAATGGACCGTGCTTGGGCTCTCCGAATATGAGTCGGGCCGGCCCGGTCCGGCACGGCGAGCACGACGGACCGTTTCGACCCGGCACGATTCCGTCCGAACACGATGGGCCCGTGCCGGGCCGGCCCGACCCGGCACGATGCCCACCTCTAGCCCGGACAGCACGAGAATCGCGTGGAGTCGTAGCCAACTCAGCATATAAACTTCCTACAAACCACTAGACTTCTCCAGACAGGTTATCTCCAAAGCTGCACTGTACTGGCACACCTTGCAAAGCAGTGAAGCCAAGCAAAGAAACAGCATCACTACCATGCAAATCGATTAAGCGAGAGGCGAACTCTATAAAGAAACAAGAGTTGGGATTGCGATGAGGAAGTGGCTGAGGATGTTGCTGATGGGCGCCCTGGACCTGGCTGAGCTACTAGTCAGCGCGGCCGTCCACCTGGCCTACGGCTTCTACATCTTCTCCACCGCCGTCGCTGCCGATCTCTCGCAGGCCCTCGTCGAGGGCCTGACGATCGATGCTGTAGGTGGTGGCAATGGCGGCATGGTCAAGAACCTGGGCGAAGAGGAGGCGGCGCTGCTCGACGTCTCCGTGCCACCGATCGTGCTGGTTCACGGCATCTTCGGGTTCGGCAAAGGCGTACGTGGTCTCATACATATCCCGCTGTTTGGTTGCGATCGTATCGTTCACTGGGTTCTCTGTATTTTATCGTGGCGTAGTTTGATCCCTGTACATCGAAAAATTGGAGCAATACAGAGAAGATTAAAAGATCAGTAGTGCCTGTTATCTTTGTGTCTGCCAGTAAATCTATTTTAATCAAAACTGTCTGATGGTATTTGGTCGGACAAAATTGGGTTAATTAGTTATTTAATCATGTGGCCTTCTCTCAGAGGCTGGGCGGGCTATCGTACTTCGCAGGGGCGGAGAAGAAGGACAACCGGGTGCTCGTGCCGGACTTGGGTTCTCTGACAAGCGTCCATGACAGGTACGCTAGCTAGCGTAGCCATAAGCAAGAAAGCGACGAGCTAAACTTTACAATATTGTTTGCTAGCTCTTCAATTGGACACTAACCACGAATTAGCTTCTGAAGCAAGCGCGCGCGCGCACAAGTTTCGTTTCAGGGCACGAGAACTCTTCTACTACCTGAAAGGAGGGCGGGTGGACTACGGGGAGGAACACAGCAGGACGTACGGGCACTGTCGGTTCGGCGGCAGAGCCTACGCTCGTGGTGAGACATCCATCTCATTGATCGATTTATCGATTTTTATGATTACAATTCAGTTCAATTCGTTTGTTCGATTCGTCAGTCATTCTCGGTGCTAGTTAATCCGAATTCTGTCGCATCGATTGTCACGGACCGCCTTTTCAGGTGGTGCGTTTAGATACCATACGCCTACCGTAATTTTAGGCGCCGTAAATCAGCGCACATTGCCGTAAAGAACGATAAAGCGACAGTTGATATAGATAAATAAAGCCTCATGGCTAGAGTTTTACAAAAGGACGTTAAGTAAGCGCTTAGTACATCACAAAAGGGGGCCTTGCCCACAGGAAATAGTTTGAGCGGTAGATCAAAGCCTCAAAACCAAACACTTTCGCCATCTACGCTTTCTTGAAATTCTCCTGCTTCTTGATAATCTAAGGGAGGGGATAGGGAGCAAGGGTGAGTACACAACCGTACTCAACAAACCACACGGAATATTCTGAATATTACATGCATGGATTTACCAAGGGACTGGTTTAGGTTAATAATTGTGGTGGATGCAGTTTAAATTATTTCATTTAATTACATTTGAAACACAAACCATAAATAGCAAGTATCAGGGGGGTTATTTGTCAAAATTCCAGCACTTCGTCATGTTTTATTTTTAAAACTAGATTGAGCTCAGATTCGGGTATCACCCCAGTTTAACTTAGCTTCATTAACCGGAAGCACGGCGTAAGCGATTACAATTTTATTTGACTCTGCAGAGCTGCTCAGCTTTACCCACAAGATATCTATGGTCTTTAGTGCCACGCGATCAACATGCAACTTAAATGCATGCGGCCGGACCGAGATGATCGTGACCGTTTGTTGGACTTCCCCTTTTTAGCTCCTACCCAGTGGGCTATCCAAGATCCGAAATATTCAGGACCCGCTAGCCGGCACGGGAGACGTTTTCTGAATGTCGTGGACTCTCACTGTTGCGAGAATCGGTGAATGGCATCTCCACCCCCGTTCCGCCCCTAATTGCTCGGTGATCCATTTTCTATGGAAGCTCCTTCCTGTAGGCATTCCAAGGGGAGGTACAATGTACTAAGCCACGTTAGAAAGAGTCAACGGGGTTGACCATCCCAACCTGCGGTTGAGCGATTACTGAAGTTATTTACTTAGCCCAAAGTGTTTAATCCTTATGGTGCCAAAGACCAAGCCAACATCCACATAATACCCTGGTAACCATTGTACCACCACCATTCCACCCATTGACTTGTCATCGGTTGGGGATCGGACTCATAGCCACCTCACGTGGGTAGTCCAATGCTGTCCCCCTAACCGTAGCAGTTTTTGAAAGATCATCCAAGCCTACCTTCTGAGATTTAAGCATTTGTCTAAAAGTAATATTTGTATGGTTTGCTACATCTACGAGGGTTCAATATTTTATATCCTAAGGTTAACAAGGAATTAGGGCATAACAATCGGTTTTATCATTTGGTTATAACTAATCATGTTATTCGAAACTACCAAATTTGCTATTTTTCTAAAATAACATAAATAATGCGATACAAGAAATATATATACATATATTTCAAATGGAACTAGGTTCAACATGTTCAAGGGGTGCGGCTTGCCTTGCGAAGTTGAGGGTTCTCCTAAGGAATAGTCGACGGTGTCCTGAGGTGCCTCGAACAGTTCCTGCTCCTCGTACGTCTCGGCGTAGTGCTCCGGCTCCAAGTATTGCTCCTGTTGGATCAAACGCATAAAATAACCAAAGTAAATAAATGAAAGAAATAATAAGGAAAAGAAAAGAAACGAAAAGGAAAAGCGAATCAAGAGCTCAAGTAGAGGGAAAGGGCATTTTTGGAATTTTGGGAATTTATTTTGGCGGATCGAGAGTATTTTTGGACTCAGTGGCTCGAAACGGTCAAGAATATGTATTTTTGGCTTTTCTGGATTTTTGGGGATTTTCTGGAGTTTAAAATGAATTTTCGGATTTTAAATCGTATTTAAATCCGAAAATGGAAATAAAAACCGAAAAGAAAAGGAAAAAGGATTTCCGGCGGTCCGCCTGATGATTAGCGTATTCAGCCCGCTTCTAAGACAAGACACGCTGAGCAGACCGCCACGATTAGGCGGGCCAATATTACACGCGTGGCGTGAGAGAGGTCGGCAAAGGGCGATCTCGCGATGGACGATGGGCGAAGGTCTTGTGGGGCCCAACGAGTCGATGACTTCGGGAGGAGTCTTGGCGAGTGGGGTTGCTTTGTCAGTGAGCGGGGGAGGTATCTACTGGCAGGTGGGACCGTTTTGTCAGCGACTGTGGGGAGGGGAAACAGAGGAAGGTGGCGCGGCGAAGGGATATGGTCGGAGCCGAGGAAGATGAACTCGGTTTCGGCGAATTTGCGCACGGCGTGTTTGAAGGACTGGCTAGGGAGTAAGAGGGTGGCTAGGGGAATTCTCGTACCTTACTTGCGAAGGCTTGGGGCGAGGAAAAATGGCAGGGGAGCTTCGGGTTTTATAGTGGTTGGGCGGTGGAGAGGTGCCTGGCGGAGAGTGCTTGAGTAGCGAAATGATGAAGCGGAGGGGAGGTTTGAATGCGGTGGCGTGCAGCTTTTGGCAAGAATGTATCAAAGGAGATCGTGCTCTGCAGAGCTTGGGCGAATCGGTGGCGAGATGGGACGGCGTTTCTGAAGAGAGAGAGTGGTGCAGCGAAGGTACTCGAGTGGGGATCGTGAGCGGAGCGAAGGATGATGGCGGTAGGGGATAGCTTATGCGGCGTGGCAGAGAGACGCGAGCTCTCCGGTTGGGCGAGGCAGCGGCGATGCATGACAGAGCGCAGGCGGAGAGAGTGCAAGAAGCGGCGGAATGGCGATGGGACGGATCGGAGATGACGGGGACAGGTCGGACATGTCAGCGCGGTGCTGCAGAGGTGTCGGCGTCGCGGATTGGGCGGAGGGGCGACGAAACGGGATTTGGCGGCGATGCGCAACGGAGAAGATGACGTGGACGGAACGGAGGCGCGGGAGAACGGGACGGTATGAGTGGGTGGGCAGCGTTGCTTTCAGCATGAAGGAACGCGGCCGTGCCGCTAATGAGGTGGAGAAGGTGAAAACGGGAAGGCGCGAAAGCCAAGCGGGAGGCGGATGGCCGAAAGGAAGGGGATTGGGTTGATTTCTCCGAAAAGGAAAGTTTTAAATTAAACCGAATAAATTCGAAATAAAATCTGAAAAAAATCCGAATAAACTCTAGATAAAAGGGTAAAGGCTAAATAAATCCATTTTGAGATTTTTGAGGTTATTTCAACCTACCCCACTTAAAATAAATCTCGTCCCCGAGATTTACTGGTCGTGGGAGAATATGTTGGGAAATTCCTGCTGTAGTTCCGATTCTTTTTCCCAGGTTGTTTCCTCCATGGTGTGATTCTTCCATAGTACTTGACAAAATCGGACATTCCTATTTTTGCATTCCCTCTCAACTGTTTCATTGATTTTGACCGGTTCCTCTAGGTATGTCAAATCATTTTGTAAATTGATTCCTTCCAAAGGTACTTGATCTGTCGGTTGTCGGAGACACTTCCTTAATTGTGATATGTGGAACACATTGTGTACTCTGGACAGTTCTGGACTTAGTTGTAGTCTATAAGCTACTTCTCCAATTCTGCTTATAATCTGATATGGCCCGATGTACCTTGGGGCTAATTTTCCTTTTATCTGAAATCTGCGCACTGGTCTGAAAGGTGTCACCTTTAGGTAGACGTAGTCTCCTACCTGAAAACTAATATCTTTCCGTCGATTATCTGCGTAGCTCTTCTGACGTTCCTGGGCAGCTTTCAGATTTTCTGAAATGATCTTTACATGTGCTTCTGCATCATGGGCAATCTGAGGTCCTAGGAGTTGTCTTTCTCCTACTTCCGTCCAGTTCAGTGGGGTTCTACATTTCCTTCCATAAAGAGCCTCGAAGGGTGCCATTTTCAGACTGGTTTGGTAACTGTTATTATAGGAAAACTCGGCAAAGGGTAAGCATGTGGCCCATGAAGCTCCATAGGTAATAGCACATGCTCTCAACATGTCTTCTAGTATCTGATTAGTTCTCTCTGTCATCCATCATCGAGGGTGATCTTTTATCTTGAATGTGAGGTTTGTTCCCATGGCTTCGTGTAAGCTCTCCCAGAATTTTGATGTGAATTGGGCTCCTCGATCTGACACAATCTTCTTAGGGACTCCGTGTAGTCGCACTATCTGTGTCAAGTACAACTCTGCCAACTTGTCTTTTCCATAGGTTTGCTTAACTGGTATAAAGTGGGCTACCTTGGTTAATCTGTCGATTATCACCCAAATGGCGTCATATCCTTGTTGGGTTTTAGGCATTCCCGTGATGAAGTCCATTCCAATCTCATCCCACTTCCACTCTGGAATTGGGAGTGGTTGCAATAATCCAGCGGTTTTCTGGTGGTCTATTTTCACTTTCCGACACACGTCGCAGCATATGACATATTCGGCTATGTCCTTCTTCATGCCTGGCCACCAATATTCCTGTTTCAAATCTTGGTACATCTTAGTGCTTCCGGGATGTATGGAGAGTTGGGATGAGTGAGCTTCTGTCAAAATCAATCCTCTTATATCCTTATTATCAGGAATATATACACGGTTGCGGAACCGGAGTATACCTTGCCCATCTTCAGAGAATTCAGAGGGGCTAGTTTTCTTCATTTCCTCCCGGAATTGTTGAATCCCTTCATCCTCTTGTTGAGCTGTCTTGATTCGGTCTAATAAGTTGGGTTGAATCTCGAGGGCACAAACAAATCCTTCTTCCACTACTTGTAGGTTCAATCTTTCCATATCTGTCTGTAACTCTGGTGGGATTTCCATTATCTGGGCTATGTGATGACACGCCTTCCTGCTTAAAGCATCTGCTACTACATTAGCCTTCCCTGGGTGGTATTGGATATCCAAGTCATAGTCATTTATTAATTCTAACCACCTTCTTTGTCGAATGTTTAGGTTTGGTTGGGTAAAGACATACTTTAGACTCTTGTGATCCGTAAACACTTCACATCGGTTTCCTAGTAAGTAATGCCTCCATAACTTCAGAGCGTGGACTACTGCTGCCAATTCCAAGTCATGAGTTGGATAATTCTCCTCATGCGGTCTCAGTTGATGTGATGCGTATGCAACCACTTTTCTGTCCTGCATCAACACGCATCCTAATCCTCTTTTTGAAGAGTCACAGTAAATCTGAAATTCCTTATCTGGTTCTGGCAGTACTAGTACTGGCGCTGATGTCAATTTCGTTTTAAGTTCCTGAAAGCTTTCCTCACACTTTTCTGTCCACTTATAAGCCTGATCTTTCTTGAGTAGTTGCGTCAATGGTTTTGATATCTTGGAGAACCCTTCAATGAATCTCCTGTAATATCCAGCTAAACCTAGAAAGCTTCTGACTTCGGTCACTGATGTGGGCTGTTTCCATTCCATTACTGCCCTTACTTTCTCAGGGTCTACCTTGACTCCATCCGGGGTAATTATGTGTCCTAGAAATGCAATTTCTCTCATCCAAAAGTCGCATTTAGAGAACTTGGCATACAGTTGGTGGTCTCTGAGTTTCTGTAATATAAGTCGTAGATGCTCCTGATGAGCTTCCTCACTTTTTGAGTATATCAGGATGTCATCGATGAAGACTACCACAAACTGGTCCAGATAATCCTTGCAGACTTGATTCATTAAATTCATAAAGTATGCCAGGGCATTAGTGAGTCCAAAAGGGACAACTGTGAACTCGAAAAGTCCATATCTTGTGGTGAGCGTCGTCTTTTCTCGGTCTTGTTCTCTTACTTTTAGTCGGTGGTAGCTTTGTTCTCGATCTATTTTCGAAAATATTTTAGCCCCCTGAAGCTGATCAAACAGATCATCTATTCTTGGCAGGGGATACTTGTTTTTGATTGTCACTGCATTTAAGGCTCGATAGTCTACACAGAGTCTTCGACTTCCACCTTTCTTCTTGACAAACAGAACCGGTGAAGCCCAGGGTGAGACACTTGGTCGGATAAACTCCTTGTCTAATAGCTCATCTAACTGCTTTCTTAATTCTTTCAATTCTGCTACTGCCATCTGATATTGATGCTTGGTGATGGGTTGGGTTCCTGGTACCAATTCTATCGCTAATTCAATGTTCTTGTCCGGAGGCCTTCCCGGTAATTCTTCGGGGAAGACATCAGGATATTCCTGAACTATTGGAACTCCAGTGATTTCTGAAGTGAGGGTGCTGAGCCTATTCCCTTTTTCTGATACTAACTTGGGATCCGTTTGTACTGTCACTTGTTGGTCTTTCTCATTGGTGAGCACTATCGTTTTTCTTTCGCAATCTAGCCTGGCCTTATATGGAGCTAGCCAATCCATACCCAAGATGATATCTAATCCTTCCATTTCCAACATTAGCAGGTTAGCTTTGAACTCAACTTCTTGGATGGTCAGAGTCAGGTTCTCACACTTGAACCTAGTCATTAATCGACTTCCAGGTGTTTGAAACGCACACGGGGTAGGCAAGGAAAAATAGGGAAAACCATGCTTGGAAGCAAAAGCCAAAGAAATGAAGGAGTGGGTGGCGCCTGGATCAAAAAGAATTAAGGCAAGTTGAGACTGGATTGGGAACTTACCGATGATCACATCTGTTGCCTGTGCAGCTGCTTCGGCAGACACGTGGTTGATCCTCCCTTGGAATCCTCGGGAGGCGCTTGGACCCTTGCCATTGGAGTTTTGTTCAGTCTTTACGGGCGCCCGTCCGTGTAGCATTCCTTGCTGTGGCGGCGGTTGGTATGGTGCAATCGGACGGTTGGTAGCAGTTGAGGTGGAAGAAGCTTGGGCCTTAGCCACTTCCGAGGGCAGGTGCTTGCGTGGACAATGACTTCGGTAGTGTCCTGGCTGGCCGCAGTGAAAACATTCTATCCTTTTCTTGGGGCAGTCCCCGGCATAGTGATCCCCGTTGCAGTTATAACATCTGATAGTCCTTGGTTGAGTAGAGGCGGGGCCGGTCTTGATCCTCCTATTGCTTGCCTTTTTGCCGGAAAGCCCGGGATAGGTGCTGGCATTCTTCCCCTGAATGATCCTTGACTCTGGGTCCTCAGCTGTTGGGCTTTTCTCTTGCGGGTGTCTTCCAAGTCATTTCTGGCCTCTTCAGTGTTGATTAACTTATCCACCATTGTCGCGAGGTCCTTGAAATCCATTGCAGAGATGTGGAACTTAAGGTTCTTTTGCAGTCCATCGAGAAACCTTTCCATTTTCTTGGCCTCAGAGTCTACTTCTCCTGGGGCATACCTAGCCAGGGAGTTAAACTGGTGAAGATATTCCATTACAGTCTTCCCGCCTTGGCGTAAAGCCAAGAATTCCCTTCTCTTGGAAGCCATCATTCCAGCGGGAATGTGCATTTTCCTGAATGCATCCTCAAACTCTTGCCAGGTTATATCCCGGTCATTTCTCTGTGCTTCATAATTCATCCACCATGTTGCTGCCGGACCTTGCAGCTGGTGGGATGCAAACTGGACTTGCTCCCTTTCTGAACATTGCAGGAGATCTAGTTTCCTCCGGATGTCTCGGATCCAGTCGTCCGCGGCTAGTGGTTCAGTTGAGTTAGAGAAGATGGGTGGCCTGGTCTTCTGGAAATCAGACCATCTGACTCCGCCGTTATTCCCCTCCGGACGATGGTATGCTCCTTGAGGTATTTCTTGGGGTCTAGCGGCCATTTGCTCCATCATTCTTTCCATCATCTGGGCCTGATGTTGCTCAGCCTGGTGCCTATTTCTTTCCATCATCGCTAAGATTTGCATCACTGCAGGTGTGTTGCTGGCAGATTCTGCCTCTTCATTGCCGTTATGTTGGGATCGGGTTTCAACCATGGTTATTAATTCCTCTTCCGTTCTGCAACAGGTTTTGGGTAACTTAGAAGATGAGTAAGAGTTAGAAGCATGGGTAAGAGTTAGAGCGAATGTAGTTGAGAGGCTTAGACGAATAGAAGGAGTAAGTTGAGTTAGGCGGGTTATATGGATATCACAAGCCAAACAAGGAAATTTTAAGATAGCGAATCATAGATTAAATTAAAGGAAGATTCGAACATAATACCGTTTCAAAGGTCCGGTACGACCTATTACAATACCAAAAGTAAGCCTAATCCAAAAGGGGTACCACTCTACTACTACCGCCTAGCCTACAGCGGGGCAAAACCAGGTGGGACGGCGAGGTATCCTTCCTCAAACTCGACCTCCTCAGGGTCCTCCTCCTCGGGTTCCTCCATCTCGTACTCCGGCTCTGGTGCGTGGTACGGCTCCATCGGCTCTGGTGATGGAGTGTAGTCCGGCTCCATTGGCTCGTCGGGGTCGGAGTCCACCATCATAGGCTGAGGTGGGTGCTGAGGATCGAAGATGCCTGACGGACCGTCAACAGATGATTCCTCCATCGGTAATTCCTCGGGCATAACCTGCTCCAACTCCTCCTCGAGTTCGCGGATGGTGTCCCAAGCGTGGTGAAGGTTGACGTGAAGATGGTCACGCTCACGGACGAGTTGACTGTAGAGTGAATCTATCTCAAGAAGGTGACCCGCTGCCTCGGAGATGTACGGATCAAGGCCGGCAGTGGAGAAGGAGATAGTCAAACTGCCGGGCTCGTCTGCGTCCTGCGGGATGAGCCGGAAGGGGCTGTAGGTGAACTCTGCTTGGTAGTAGTCGCGAAGGTAGTGTACCGCCCTCCTGGCAGCATCCTGGATGGCGTCGTACTCCAGCATACGGTGTGCGACAAATCGGCGAACCGAGTCGGGGCGGATCGGCAAAGGGTAGAGGATCACGGATGCACTGAACTGGCATCGGACGGGTCCGTTGAACTCCTCGTCGGTGGCGAAAGTGGGGCAAAGGTCTTGCCCGACGCCTAGGTGTTGTAGCATCCTCCAAAGAAGTAAAGCCCAACTTCCGAGAGCTTCGGGGTCGGGGTACTGATGCTGCACCATCTGTATCCATGAAAACTTGAAGTTAGGAGAGTGAGAGGAAAACAAATTAAAACAGAGGTATAGAGAAGTTCTAAGAGAGATAAGGTAGAAGAGGTAGGAGTAGACAGCACTAAATCTTATAGTTTTTATAACTCATTTTGTTTATAAGATAGTTTTTGTAAACATTTTTCCTAAGCCAACCTAGGGTTTTGATCTACTGGTCAAACCTAGGCTCTGATACCACTTGTCACCGACCACCTTTTCAGGTGGTGCGTTTAGATACCATACAGCTACCCAGAATTTTAGCTGCCGGTAAATCAAGCGTACATTGCCAGGTAAAGAACGATAAACGACAGTTGATATAGATAAATAAAGCCTCATGGCTAGAGTTTTACAAAAGGGCGCGTTAAGCGCTTAGTACATCACAAAAGGGGGCCTTGCCCACAGGAAATAGTTTGAGCGGTAGATCAAAGCCTCAAAACCAAACACTTTCGCCATCTACGCTTTCTTGAAATTCTCCTGCTTCTTGATAATCTAAGGGAGGGGATAGGGAGCAAGGGTGAGTACACAACCGTACTCAACAAACCACACGGAATATTACGAATATTACATGCATGGATTTACCAAGGTGGTTTAGGTTAATAATTGTGGTGGATGCGGTTTAAATTATTTCATTTAATTACAATTGAAACACAAACCATAAATAGCAAGTATCGTGGGGTTATTTGTCAAAATTCCAAGACTTCGTCATGTTTTATTTTAAAACTAGATTGAGCTCAGATTCGGTATCACCCGGTTTAACTTAGCTTCATTAATCGGAGGAAGCTGCAGTAGCGATTACAATTTTATTTGACTCTGCAGAGTCGTCAACTTTACCCACAAGATATCTATGGTCTTTAGTGCCACGCGATCAACATGCAACTTAAATGCATGCGGCGACCGAGATGATCGTGACCGCTTGTTGGACTTCCCTTTTAGCTCCTACCGTGGGCTATCCAAGATCCGAATATTAGGGACCCGCTAGCGTGAGGAGACGTCAATGTCGTGGACTCTCACATTGCGAGAATCGGTGAATGGCATCTCCACCCCCGTTCCGCCCCTAATTGCCCGGTGATCCATTTTCTACGGAAGCTCCTTCCTGTAGGCATTCCAAGGGGAGGTACAATGTACTAAGCCACGTTGGAAAGAGTCAACGGGGTTGACCATCCCAACCTGCGGTTGAGTGATTACTGAAGTTATTTACTTAGCCCAAAGTGTTTAATCCTTATGGTGCCAAAGACCAAGACAACATCCACATAATACCCTGGTAACCATTGTACCACCACCATTCCACCCATTGACTTGTCATCGGTTGGGGATCGGACTCATAGCCACCTCACGTGGGTAGTCCAATGTGTGCCCCCAACCGTAGCGCTTTTTTGAAAGATCATCCAAGCCTACCTTCGAGATTTAAGCATTTGTCTAAAAGTAATATTTGTATGGTTTGCTACATCTACGAGGTTCAATATTTTATATCCTAAGGTTAACAAGGAATTAGGGCATAACAATCGGTTTTATCATTTGGTTATAACTAATCATGTTATTCGAAACTACCAAATTTGCTATTTTTCTAAAATAACATAAATAATGCGATACAAGAAATATATATACATATATTTCAAATGGAACTAGGTTCAACATGTTCAAGGGGTGCGGCTTGCCTTGCGAAGTTGAGGGTTCTCCTAAGGAATAGTCGACGGTGTCCTGAGGTGCCTCGAACAGTTCCTGCTCCTCGTACGTCTCGGCGTAGTGCTCCGGCTCCAAGTATTGCTCCGGCGTTGGATCAAACGCATAAAATAACCAAAGTAAATAAATGAAAGAAATAATAAGGAAAAAGAAAAGAAACGAAAAGGAAAAGCGAATCGGAGAGTCGGAAGTAGAGGGAAAGGGCATTTTTGGAATTTTGGGAATTTATTTTGGCGGATCGGAGAGTATTTTTGGACTCAGTGGCTCGAAACAGTCAAGAATATGTATTTTTGGCTTTTCTGGATTTTTGGGGATTTTCTGGAGTTTAAAATGAATTTTCGGATTTTAAATCGTATTTAAATCCGAAAATGGAAATAAAAACCGAAAAGAAAAGGAAAAAGGATTTCGGCGGTCCGCGACAAAGGATTAGCGTATTCAGCGCTTCGGCCGATACAAGACATCGAGCAGACCTGAACGGCCCGGATTAGGCGGCAGCCCTGGCGTGGCGTGAGAGAGGTCGTCAAAGGGGCGGTCTGCCAATGACGCATGAAGCGAAAGTCTGACGCTGGGCCCAACGAGTCGATGACTCGGGGAGGGTGTGGCGAGTGGGGTTGCTTTGTCGATGGCGGGGAGGTATCTCTTCGCGTGGGACCGTTTTGTCACGATCGTGGGGAGAAACAGAGGAAGGTGGCGTGGCGAAGGATATGGTCGGAGCGAGGAAGATGAACTTCGGTTTGGAAATTTGAGCAGCGCGTTTGAAGGACTGGCTAGGGAGTAAGAGGGTGGCTAGGGGAATTCTCGTACCTTACTTGCGAAGGCTTGGGGCGAGGAAAAATGGCAGGGGAGCTTCGGGTTTTATAGTGGTTGGGCGGTGGAGAGAGGTGCACGGCGGGAGAGTGCTTGAGTAGCGAAATGACAGAACGGAGGGGAGGTTTGAATGCGGTGGCGTGCAGCTTTCGGCGCAATGTATCAAAGGAGATCGTGCTCTGCAGGCTTGGGCGAATCGGTGGCGAGATGGGACGAGCGTTCGGTGAAAGAGAGAGAGTGGTGTACCTGGCGAAGGTACTCGAGTGGGGATCGGCGAAGCGGGAGCGAAGGATGATGGCGGTAGGGGGATAGCTTGCGGCGCGGCGTGGCAGAGAGACGCGAGCTCTCCGGTTGGGCGAGGCAGCGGCGATGCGTGACAGGAGCGCGGCGGAGGAGAGAGTGCAGCAACGGGCGGCGGAATGGCGATGGGACGGATCGGAGATGACGGGGACAGGTCGGACATGTCAGCGCGGTGCTGCAGAGGTGTCGGCGTCGCGGATTGGGCGGAGGGGCGATGAAACGGGATTTGGCGGCGATGCGCGGAGAAGATAGCGTGGGCCAACGGAGGCGCGGAGAAGCAGGACGCGGCCTTGAGTAAAGTGGGCAGCGTTGTTTTCATGTGAAGGCTGGCGAACGGGCCGCCGGCCGGCTGAAAGCGGAGAAGGAAAAACGGAAGGCCTTGGCGCAAGGAGGCGGATGGCCAGAAAGGGAAGGCGGGGATTCGGGTTGATTTCTCCCGAAAAGGAAAGTTTTAAATTAAACCGAATAAATTCGAAATAAAATCTGAAAAAAATCCGAATAAACTCTAGATAAAAGGGTAAAGGCTAAATAAATCCATTTTGAGATTTTTGAGGTTATTTCATCGATCTGCCGGTGGATGGATTGCAGGGGACTACCCGGAGTGGGACGAGCAGCACCCGGTGCACTTTGTCGGCCACTCGGCCGGCGCGCAGGTCACCAGGCTCCTGCAGCAAATGCTCCGTGATAAGGTAACGGACCCCTGAACACCCCCCCCTTCTCTCGTGGTAAAGATACTAGATGTGCAACGGATCCGCGTGTTACTGTGGGTGAAAGAAATTGCCGAAACAGGTAGAGATTCTAACAGAGAAAAAAATCTTTTTGAGAATACCTCAAATAAAAATAAACCAAATTATTAGAAATTTTTAAAATCGTAAAAGTTTGATCATTATCTGATTTTTTTATGATAGTTTAGGCATACTCTCAGGACCCATCTCACAAATTCTAAAGAATTTACAAATTTAGTAGCTCAATTAAATCAGTAAAGTTGCTTTAAGTGCGTCAGTAGCATTGTCAGAATTTTTAAAAATCGTAAAAGTTTAATCATGATTTAAAATTTTTACGGTAGTGTAGGCATGCTCTCAGGACCCTTCTCAAAAATTTTCAAGAATTTGTAAATTTAGTAGCTCAATTAAATTAGCGAAGTTGTTGAATTAAATTAGCGAAGTTGCTTTAAACGCATTAACATCATTTTCAGAATCTTAAAAAATCACCAACGTTTGATCATGGACCAAAATTTTTATAATAGCTTAGGCATGCTATCAGGAAACTTCAAACAAATTTTTAGAAATTTACAAATTTAGTAGCTCAATTAACTCAGTGAAGTTGCTCTAAACACATTAGTAGCATTTCAGACTTTTTAAAAATTGTAAAAGTTTGATTAAGATCTGAAATTTTTTTGGTAGGGTAAGCATGCTCTTAGGACCATGCTCAAAAATTTTAAAAATTTGCAAATTTAGTAGCTCAATTAAATCAGTGAAGTTGGCATAGATGCATTAGTAGCATTATTAGAATTTTTAAAAATCACAAAAGTTTGATTATGATAATTTTTTAGGGTAGGTTAGGCATACTCTGAGGACCCTTCTCAAAAAGTTTCAAATAAATTAAAATATGATCTAATAGCTCAATTAAAAAAGCGAAGTTGATAAAAAAAATCAAAAGAAAACCGATTTTGAGGGGATTTGAACTTGAGACCTAACCTCCTACCATCTGAGCTAACTGTCATATGAAAAATAAGATGGGAATAAATATATGAGACTATGTAGGCTGTCACTATAGAAACCACAATGCAAAATGCACACATGGCGAAAGACTGGTAGCCTCTTTGTAGTCCTAAAGAATAGAGAGTTATATAGATTACATATTAGGGGAAAATGGTTAGCTTCATTTATTTTACCATTCAGTTTTTTTACCACTCTGTTAGCTTCTGTTAGCACCTTTTCCAAATTTCTTTTTTCGCAATAATTAGGACATTAGAAAATCCCTAGATTGCCCCTAGCTCTATCTAGGTCACCCACATGCCCTTCTCTCACCGTCCAATAAAATGAGCACCACCGTTGCCCAAATTTTGACGACTACACATACTCCGGCTGCTACCAATCCTCATCCTCCGCACCTCCTCTAACCACGACCTACCTTCCGAGGCCATCGCATCGCAATCCCTAGTTGCCGCCACCTATAGTTTGGAGTAGTTTATGATTGTGCAGATGCTGGATTTTCTAAGAATCAGATGGGTGATAGCTTTTGATTTTATGTACAAATCTGTTCTGATTATGAGAGAAGTTTCTTGGAGAATCCAAAATCTGGATTTTTGGAGAATTAGGCCCTGTTTGTTTTTTTCTTTGGATTCTATACAAGTTGATTCTGGATTGTGGTCGTAGAAAAGCTGATGATTCTCTGAAATCTAGAATCCAAAAGCATATATGAAGTGGATTGTGGATTCTAGAGTACATGGATAGGCTGAATTGTGAGAACCGATTCCTAAAATCAGGTTGTTTGTTTTTTATTCTATTTTTGGGGTCAGAATCCAAAATCAAAAGCCAAAACAAACAGGCCCTTAGAAGCTGGCACCCACCTGATTCTTAAAGAATCCAAAATCTGCATAATCAGAAACTGTTCCAAACTAAGCCTACATGAGCTATGCTACCGCTACAACTCCGCCGCTTACACCAACTCCGGTCGTCGTGCCTCCTCTAGACACAACTTTCCTTCTTTGTCAACCTCCTCCCTATCCCAAGTCACCTCATCTAGACCTTCGAGCTCTCCTGCCCATATCCATTGGCCATGACCAACCTCCTTTCTTAGGCTGTTGTCGACATTCGCATGGCAGCTCCAACGTTGCTAGGGACCACTATCTTTTTGTTGCCCATCATCCTTTGATCCACATTGACCAAGCCAACTGGACACGAGTGGCATAGCTATAGAGCAACAATTCGGTAGGGGGGAAGGACATGGATGGGGAGGTGAGGAATCCGAAGAGAAGAAGAGGAGGATGAGGAGAGTAGCGAAGGTTACAAGAGTAGGCTGATGATAGTGGCGGTGGACACTGCAAGGGAGCCGAATTGAGACGAATTAAGAATAGTGAAGAGAGGGGAATTTCACACAACAAAACAAAGGCGAAATGGTCCATTTTAACGGCTAGAAGGCTTAAGTTAGACGGAATGATAAAAAAGATAACAGTGTGATCTTTCAGTGATATTAAAGTGTACCAGTTAAATTTAATAATATAAAACTATAATAGTGATATTTCTAGATATACCTATGTGATTTCCTTCCTCTCGTGTTTAATCTGAATAAACAAAGGGGAGGTGACGAGCCGGCTCTATAGTCTATTGAAACAGAACCTATGTTAAAAAATGCACAGTAAAAATATAGGATCAAAGAAATAAAAGATAGGGATTTTATATAGAAACCCCTTGCAGGAAAAACCACAGGAGCATGAAAGCTATATCACTATATGAGGAAATGTTTACAACAAAACTTTTATTTTTTCTATTGACAAATACTCATACTGGGGGTACCCCATAGGGAAGTATACATCCCCCTCAAGATCGTATTTCTCTCAGTCATACGGTCATCACGACAAGATCAGCGCAGAGTGCTGGAAGGGGCATTACCAAAGTCCCACCCCTCACGGATGGGATTATCCCTAAATATCGGCCGGAGTACTAAATGGACCCTCTCAGGCCCAGCTCCGGTCAAAAGGCCTCGGGCGGGCCACGAAGGGCCCCCGGCCTTCGCCGCGACCCCCGGCAGCACTCCGATTTGGCCTCAGGTCGGAAGCCCCCGCGGCTCCCGACCCAGCCTCAGGTCGGGGATTCCCGCGAGCACCGACCAGGCCGCAGGATGAATAGGCGCATCACTGTGGGCCCAGCCACTGGTCGGAGCCCCGCATGCGTCACCACAGCGACTTCGTCCACATCACTGATCGACTTCGAAGTTGGTCACCTTCCGCCAGAACAAGATGGCCGCGCTAGGATTGGCGATCCTTCCCAAGGCAGCGTCAGAAGCGCCACCCTCGCAACGTCAACTCCTGACAGACACACAGAGGGTGGGTGCACGCCTTCCCAATGAAGCGCCGCAAGCTAAAGTCTATCGACAGGGCGTCGCTACTCGAGCCTGCCAACCCAATATGACATAAACAGGAACTTGTCAGTCCTCAAGGCCAAAGACCGGATTTACAGGGCATAGCGTGCCCCGAGTGTTCTCCACTCCAGGGTCCCGTATGACTTGCCCCCTCCGTCTATATAAGGAGGGGGCGGAGTCGGGGTGTAGGGGGGCGCCTAAGCGCAAAAGCCCGTTTCCACTCGGACGAGTACTCGGGGCCTGTCCCGAATCCTCGCTTGTAACTCGACGCGGTCCGCCGCATCCAGAGCAATACACCGCCACCACCTCAAACTGGAAGTAGGGACGTTCAGCCCGAACCAGTATAAATCTTGGGCTCCCTGAGTCAACCATCAAGGAGAGGGAGCGTGCGGCCCCTTGACCTACAAATCTACTTGCTGGTTTCACAAAACAACGACAGTTGGCGCGCCAGGTAGGGGCCTCGCGCGTCATCATCTTCGTCTCTAGACTCCTAGTCATCTCCTTGATGGCCTCCGCCACCTGCGACGGTGCGTCTTCGACGCAGAGCCGGACTGGGATCTTCCGGGAGTGCATTCGAAGTGGACTAGAGAGGGCGGCCCTCGCTCGCCGTCTGCGGGGATGTCCGTGGCCACCACGCCACGCCAGGGACCCCCGCGGCGAGAACCCTTCACCGCTGTGGAGATCCCCCCAGCCCGGCACCGTTCAATTCGAAGATCCCCAATGGTGACACCACGCCTGGCGCGAAAAGTATGAAAAAGTTAAGGCAACTCTATCCCTAAGAGCCTTTCCATTGTTCCCGCATCTTTTCGAAACCCTCTGAGTCCAAAGCGCCAAGATGACGCACCAGCCCTACTTGCCGTTATCGCTGCTTTCGGGGCGGCACGCACGCATACCCGCCTGAGCTTGTGCCCCGACCGACCATCAAGACCTCTCAAGTGGAATCCCCGTCGACCCAGAGTGCTACGGCCTACGCCCAAGCGGCTACGGTTGCGAAATAGTGCTTTGCGGTAGAAGGGGATACCCCTGCGGGATGGCCCTTGGTCGTTCAGGGAACGCGCTCGCGGACCGCGAGGTCCGTTGCCATCTTCGCGTTTTCCCTCAAGGGATTAGCGCTGGGACCTACGCTCGAGCCACTCCTGCGGTTCCTAAGGGCTACGGTCATTCAGCGGGCACTAATCATGAAGGAAAGATGTGAGATACTAAGTAAAACGTCCAAAATACATCACACTATACAAAAACAAAAGGAAGACGGAGGCGCTGGGAGCTTCCTTAGCCCGAGGCGTCGTCGTCATCACAAAGCGAACTATTCTTTCGCCTTTTACTAAAGAATACCGTGTGCACGCCACAATAAGCAGCATACGCTAATTTTTGGAGGGTCCCGACCGACCATCAAGACCTCTCAAGTGGAATCCCCGTCGACCCAGAGTGCTACGGCCTACGCCCAAGCGGCTACGGTTGCGAAATAGTGCTTTTGCGGAGAAGGGGTACCTGAGGATGGCCCTTGGTCGTTCAGGGAACGCGCTCGCGGACCGCGAGGTCCATTGCCATCTTCGCATTTTCCCTCAAGGGATTAGCGCTGGGACCTATGCTCGAGCCACCCCTGTGGTTCCTAAGGGCTACGGTCATTCAACGGGCACTAATCATGAAGGAAAGATGCGAGATACTAAGTAAAACGTCCAAAATACATCACACTATACAAAAACAAAAGGAAGACGGAGGCGCCGGGAGCTTCCTTAGCCCGAGGCATCGTTGTCATCCGAGCTGTCGCTGCTCGCGACGACGTCGCCTAGCGCCGCCACCTTCTCTGCCGCCGCCCGCACCCTGGCCCGCACGGGGCTAGCGTCCCCTTCAATCCCCGCGACGGCTGCCATCGGGTCAAAGGAGGCGTCGCGGCTGGCACAGCAGGCTAGCACGTGCTCCGCCACATCGATGGCAACTTCTCGTCCCTCGCGGATGGAGCGTTCACGCAAGGCGCGGGGCAGGTCGACCAGGGCATCGGCCGCCTGGGTGAGGCCGAAGGCGTATCCCGGCGGGGTGCGACTCAGCGGTTCATTCAGCCTCACCCCGAGCGGCATCAAGCTCCTCCCCATACTCTCGAAGGCTGGCCAGAGCATGGACAAGAGGACCTCACACGAGGTCTCGTGCTCCTCGCGTAGCTTGGCCAGCTCCGCCTCGGCGATCTAGGCTCGAGCCCGCTCTGACTGCGCCTCCTCGCGTGTCCTGGCGAGCTCCTCCCGGGCGGCCTGGGCAAAGGCCCGTTGCCGTGCCGCCTCCACCACATGCGAAGCGGCCCTCGCGACATGGGCATCAAGAGAGGTCTCCAGCCGCGCCAATGCGGCTGTCAGGTCCGTCGCCTGGGTCCCCGCCAATGGGGGATGACCCACGACGGCCGGAGGGCGATGGAAGCCATGACGCTCGCAGATCCACCTCGTCGTCCCCCGGCGGGCGTAACGCCCAGAGGTCTGCTGCTGGCCCGAGCCAGAAACGCTGAGAAGAAGAGGGAACGATCCGACGTCAGCAAAGGCAAAATCGGCCGCCCGAACCCGACTAAAGCGCACTTACCTCGCGGGGATCGTATCGCGGAAGGCTGACGGGGACAACGCGATCCTGTCCCTCGTCGAGGCAGCAGAAGGCCCGACATCGGTGCGAGGCCTCTTGGCGCCGGAGGCCCGCGGGCCTATAGCCGCCTCCCGTTTCCCGGCCCTCCGGTCGTCGCCACCGTCCGCCATCTCCTGTTCGAGGTACAACGACCTTCCCTTCTTGTGTTAAGGCAGGCAGCAGGGGGACGGAGAAGCAGCAAAAACGGAAAGGAATCGTCGCCCTCGGGCACCCTACGCGGCCTTTATAAAAGCAGGGCGGAGCGGCCGAAGCGCGCGCCTCGTCGGGTAGAGAGCCGCCTGCGCATTAATTCCATGCCCTGCGCGACACAACGCGCCCTTTCCATCCCTCCTGCTGCGCATCAAAATACGATCGCGGCGACAGACGCTGCCGCAAGCCACCCCACGACCCTTCGGCCGACCCGGCACCAATCGCACTAAGACGACGGCGGGGCGGGTTTGCGTGGGCCATTATGCCACGAAATAACAAAAGGACCATCTGCTCGTCATCTTGAACGGTTGAGCGATGGGCCCAAGCGCTACGACGACCCCAGCGCGCGGAATAAAAGCTAAGACAACTTCACACTTACTCATTCCCGCGTTAAGTCCTTCGTTCCTCCGACTTCCAGTGCCGCGTGATAGCTACAACTCAGCCCTCACGCGCCGCTCGGAAGCTGCAAGCTTATACCCTCACACGGATTGGTGACCCGACCGACCGTTCAATCCTCCCTACTAGTAATCCCCCCGACCCAAGCACTACGGCCTACTCCCCAGCGGCTACGGTTGCGAAGTGGTGCTCTGTGAGAGGAGGGAGTACTCGTGCGGAACGATCCACAGCCGGTCGAGAACACTCCTTTTACGTGTCGAGTGCGCATAAGCGGTTCATCCTCTAGGCCCCCGTCCTCTTTTTCGGCTTCTCCTCGGAGGTGTTGACATACCGACCTACGCTTCTACAACCCTCACAAGATAAGCGGTTCATCCTCGAGGCCCCCGTCTTCTACGCTTCTCCTGAGGTGTTGAATACCGACATACGCTTATACAACCTCTGCGTTCTTGAAGCTACGGTCGTACAAAGTATCAAGAAAAGTACAAAGGATAAGGACGGCCAGACGCCCGACACAAAACATAAACGAGCTTCGATCGATATACGATGAGGCTCTCGCGAGTCTAAAACAAAGCATTTTGCCTTTTTTCCGCCTCTTGTGGAGAACACTCCATGGTGACATCCGCCAACGTCATAAGCGCGACGGGCCGACTTGACGGAGACCAAGAGAAGCACCGAAGGATCTCCGAGGCCGACCCCCTCGCTCGTCGAACGACTCGCATACTCCGGCATACGGACCGAAGCGGCACCACGCATCAACCAGGTGGGCATCACCCAATCGAATGTCGCCTCGATAAGATCTATTGCCCCCAACCATTTCAATTCACGTTTAAATTCCGCACGCGTTAAGTACTAGCAGAAGGCACTAGCGCCTCCGCCTCCAGAACTGTCTGAACCAGGCCGAGGCACATACGAAAAGTCCACCGTGCCGCAGTGGCCTCGAGGTGGCGAGAGGGCTTGAATGCCTCGCGATTGAGACTTGTTTGTGGGTGCCTAGGGCGATAATCCACCAAGTGGATCCCCGACCGCCCCAGCAGGCGAGGCGAGCGAGGGGCGGGTCAAGGGCGAACCCTCGGCGGGTCTTCAGTTGGGTCGGCGGACGACCCGATCGCCTTAACTCGTGTCCGAGACCATACTTCAAACTCTCTCGCGGAGCCCCTGGGAAGGGCAGCAGCCAGCTGCGCCCCGAGTTACGAACGGCTCGGGGTCTGACACGGGATCGAGTAAAGAATGGTTTTTATGGGTCGCCCCCAGTGGGTCGGACACCCGACGCAGGGATCGTCCGCTCGGAGATCGCTTGATCCCTAGGGCCCACTCGGATAACCCGTTTGTAGCTCCACGAGCACGGTGTTCAGCCGGCGTATGGCTAACATGCGCCTGCTCACCCCCTCCAGGTCCCACACCTGCGGACGGGGCGTACACGTGGGACCGATAGCGGCCTCTCCTCTCACAGATAGCCTCGCCCGACGAGGACTCGGGATAGATGCCCTTCGCCAAGCTGCGGCGTTAAACCAGCCCGACTAACTCGCCTAGCTGCGGCGTTAAACTAGCCCAACTAACACGTCCAGCTACGACGTAAAACGAGCACCGGGAACCAGAACCTCTCGCGAAGGTATTCGACCTCTCGCCGACCACGGCGCAAGATCCACCACGACGTAAAACGAGCACCGGAACCGTACCTCTCGCGAAGGCATTCGACTCTCGCCGACCACGGGCCAAGCGTCCGGCCACTGACGTAAACGAGCATCGGAACTGAACCTCTCGCGAAGGCATCTCGACCTCCTCGCCGACCACGCATCAAGGCCCAGCCACGACGTAAAACGAGCACCGGAACAGAACCTCTCGCGAAGGCATCTAGACCTCGCCGACCACGCATCAAGGTCCAGCACGACGTAAAACGAGCACCGGAACCGTAACCTCTCGCGAAGGCATCTCGACCTCGCCGACCACGGCCAAGGCTCCGCCTACGACGTAAAACGAGCACCGGAACCGTAACCTTCACGAAGGCATTCGACCTCCGGCCGACCACGGCAGCGCCCGGCTATGACGTAAAGGAGCACCGGAACCGTAACCTCTCGCGAAGGCATCTCGACCTCCTTGCCGATCACGGCCGTCCCTACGACGTAAAACGAGCACCGGAACTATAACCTCTCGCGAAGGCATCTCGACTCTCTCGCCGACCACGGCCGCGTCGAGCTACGACGTAAAACGAGCACCGGGAACCAGAACCTCTCGCGAAGGCATCTGGACCTCCTTGCCGATCGCGGCCGCGTCCAGCTACGACGTAAAATGAGCATTCGAAGACTAGGACCTTACGTAAGGCGCTCCGGTATTCTGCTCAATCGAAAACGGCGTCAAGCCGATCCGGACGGACTCAACTCGCAAGAGTAACCCCCCGACTAGCTCCACGACCTGCTCGGGGGCTCCGGGGCTACACCCGGCTGAAACTGGCCAACCGAGTCCGCCAGACTCCCCAGACGAATTTTCACCGACCGAAGTGACCCCCCGACTGGCTCCCCGATCCACTCGGGGGCGACCCCCATCAAGTGCGCTCGCACGCATGCCCAACCAAAATCTAACGATTGGGTCAGGCAGACTCGTCGACTGGGAGCTCCACGAGAAGGGACTTCCCCATCACCTGCAAGCTGAACACCAAAGTAAGCTAAAGCGTCGCCACGCCCGTTAAGAAGGATCACTCCGCTGTGGACGAAGGGTCCATCCGGGAACGCATGTGTTTCAGGATGGCCCCGGGGGCTACTGACGAATACTCATACTAGGGGGTACCCCATAGGGAAGTATACATCCCCCTCAAGATCGCATTTCTCTCAGTCATACGGTCATCATGACAAGATCAACAGCAGAGTCTTTGGAAGGGCATTACCAAAGTCCCACCCTCACGGATGGGATTATCCTAAATATCGGCGGAGTACTAAATGGACCCTCTCGGGGCCCAGCTCGGTAAAAGGCCTCGGGTGAGCCACGAAGGGCTCCCGACCTTCGCCGCGACCCCTAAGAAGACTCGATTTGGCCTCGGGTCGGATGCCCCATGGCCCCGACCCAACCTCAGGTCGGGGATTCCCGCGAGCACCGACCAGGCCATAGGACGAATAGGCGCATCACTGCGGGCCCAGCCACTGGTCGGAGCCCCGGCACGCGTCACCACAGCGACTTCGTCCACATCACTAGTCGACTTCGAAGTTGGTCACCTTCCGCCAGAACAAGACGGCCGCGCTAGGATTGGCGATTCTTCCCAAGGCAGTGTCAGAAGCGCCACCCTCGCAACGTCAACTCCTGACAGACACACAGAGGGTGGGTGCACGCCTTCCCAATGAAGCGCCGCAAGCTAAAGTCTATCGACAGGGCGTCGCTACCCGAGCCTGCCAACCCATTATGACATAAACAGGAACTTATCAGTCCTCAAGGCCAAAGACCGGATTTACAGGGCATAGCTTGCCCCGGCGTTCTCCACTCGTGGTCTCAGATGACTTGCCCCCTCCGTCTATATAAGGAGGGGTCGAGGTGTAGGGGGCGCCTAAGCTAAGCTTCGCTGCCGGACGAGTACTCGGGGCTGTCGAATCCTTGCTTGTAACTTCGGCGCGTCCGCGCATCGAGCAATACACCGCCAACACCTCAAACTGAAAGTAGGGACGTTCAGCCCGAACCAGTATAAATCTTGGGCTCCCTGAGTCAACCATCAAGGAGAGGGAGCGTGCGGCCCCTTGACCTACAAATATACTTGCCGGTTTCACGAAACACCGACACCTATGGATTACAGTGATATGTTTACAGTGGTACATAATAGACTATGTGTAGAGTATATTTGAGATGGAGTAAGAAACGTATTCGCATCACCCTCAAACTCAACAATCTCCACCTTAAGGTGAATTCTTCTTATAACCAAAATATAATGCAACTCTCTCCTCAAAACAAATTATCATCAATACCATGTGCATTGAAAGTCCAAAGACTTATCTGAACAAGAAAGACTGAACAGTCTAATTCAAACACTTCTTATAAACCAAAATATTACCTGTGGCGCTCAATAGATAGCAAAGAACTCATATCATGTATATTTTATATGCTCCACCTAGAGTACAAAATTTGACAAACAATGTTTACTAATCATGTACCCGTGTGTTGCAACGAAAACTCAATTTATGACAAAAAATTTATTTGCAAAGAGCATTAATCTTGTATGAATGACCTGTTTACAAGCTTGAGCTTAAAAAGACCTGTTTACAAGCTTGAGCTTAAAATTATTTTTGATTTCATAATCTTAAATAATAACATTATAAGACTCGGGATTGTAAATTTGTAACACCATAATCCAAGATCAATCCATCGACCGAGAGAGGCATCACCTGCTCCCTATGGGCACAAAGGTATTGAAGAGCTAGGCATCATCCATCTGATACTGGAGATCTCTGTTCCATAGGGACCTGATCTCCTCGCCTACCGGCACGGACCGGCCCACCACCTGCGCTACATGTTGCAACGGCGGCGCATGTACTGCTATGACGGAGGTGCATATGTGGAGAAAGTTTCTGCTGCGGCTGGCCCCACATCGTTAGTAAAGAAGCGTGCGGGGGATCCGGCTGGTAGTACTGTGGCGCCGCCCGGTAGTACTGTGGTGGGGGATTTGCTACTGCTAAGGCACCGTCCCGGAAACCTGCAGTGTTGGGGTGTGTTTCCCATTCATCAGCGACTGCATCACGTCTTGTTCCTAGTGTGGCGATTACTACCGTGAAACTCTAAAATCTAGGAGAGAGAAGATGAGAGAGGGTATGGAGTTTCAACAACTCGATGCGTGGAGACTAGAGAGAGAGAGCGGCAACGGAAAGAGTGTAACAGGTTAAGTCCCATTTCATCTCAGCCGTGTATATCAGATCCAATAAATCAGGTACTTTGGAGAAGAATGGACGACCACCACCAACTCCTAATAAAAGTAGTAAAGACTAGAGAGCAACATACCTGTGTGACTGTCAAGTAGTTGAAACCGCTGACTTTGAAGTTAATGAAATTCCATGATATGTTTAAAACTGCTCTTGTAAAACTATCAAGATAAAAAGAACTCTCGTGCTATTAATAGAGTATAAATTGTAATAGATCTCTCATATTGAGTTATGATGACAACCGAATAATGTTGTAGTATTCACGCAGAAGCAAACTCCTCTTCAATCATTCATCTCAAATTGATACTGAGCAAAACCTTTACTTTTAAACAGTAAAACATCGGAGAGTATGCTAACTATTATCATGGTGTCATTAAATTTTTTAGAATTAATATCGCAAAAGCCTTCGTAATAGTCGCGCAAATGATCCAAAATAGCAACATATCCATTTGGTGATTTACCACCGAATTCAATTGTCTCCTTATGTGAAGTTGATTTTTTTCTTTGTGTTTTTTCTCAAAATCTCTTTAATCAAGCATAGCTCAAATTAACTCATTATGTTTGAAAATACCTACAACTCCACCTTAGACTCTATATGTGCAGATCTTACCATAATAACTCTAGTAGACAACGGATCGTCGAAGAAATCTCTAATGATTAATCCGCATGTATGTTGCCAATAATAGGCATAACGGGCTCAATTGCAATGAAATCCACTTCTAATAGGAGCAATACGATGATCGATTATAACAGAAAATTATTGACGAAGATGGCGTAGAATGACGCATAGGCATGGCATCAGACAGTGCATGGCGAACTTTTAGCACTGGAATAGCCGCTAAGGTTGAGTGTAGGTCAACATTCAATATAGAATCGAGTCGTGGAATAAAGCTGGTATCTCTACTAATATAAATTTGTAGTTGGTGGCAGCAGTCCGTTCTTCCTAGTCCTCCCCCCAGTGCCATATCTCCAATAATGGCAAGTCATTATAGCTAATTATTCTTTTCTGATTTACAGCCAGCCATATCTCTCTAAATATAGCTGATTATTATAGCAAAATCCTTGATTATTACTGGTAATTAATAGCCGGCCAATCATTCCTTTTGTACTCTATATATACTGTACAATTTTCACAGAATCAATTAAGGGAATTCATTCAAGATCTCCTATATCGAGTCACCGCGACGAATGAACTCGATAAACTGATCAATAAGTGACGGATCGACATACATGGCTGCGAGGCGCAGGAGGCCGTTGGCCGCGATCGAGTAATCTTGTGGCGAAGGACAGCTAGAGCGTTAACGCCCACCGGTGCCGTGACCCGGCAAAGATCGCCGTTGGATGTGAACAAAGCATATGACGCTTCGGCGCGGTTACCCGGCGACACCGGTGGGACGTCGTCGGCGGTGAGAGAGTCATTGGCATACCCCTTGAGATAAACGGATTGATCCGCTGAATATCGTGAGAGAGTGGAACGATGCGGCGGCGCACGACGTGGCGGGCGCCTCGGCACTGACGTTTTTTGGTTCACCTTCATGGCTTCGGTGTCATGGCTGGTGAAGTCAGTGATGGCTAGGTACACCAGAGACATGGAGATGAGTAGACCGGCAAAGGCGAGACGGTCATCTGGAAAAAGCAACGAACCATCGGCGCAGCAGACCACTGCCGAAGTGGAGAAGAGCGCGGCACCGAGGGCGGTGGCGATCCAGAAGACGCAGAGGTGCAAAAGCTGGCTGGCGGCGGTGGCCCTTTTCTCCGAGGCGACTGACCACACGGCCATAGCGTGTGCGACGAAGTGGACGGCGAGGAAAGCGGACTCCATAGCGTGCCATGGCGTGCTCGGCAGGAGGAAGAACGTGAGTGCGAGGAGGACGGCGGACGCCCCGAGCGCCACCACGTAGCAGCCAGTGGTTCGGAATGGTGGTGGTTTTGGCAACAGCGTCTCGTGCTCGAGGGAGGCCCCCGTGTCGCCCCTGTGAAGGTGGTGGATGACGAGGACGAGCGAGGCGACGATGAAGACGAGGTCGATGGCGCCAAGGAGCGCGCGCTGGAGCCATAGCGAGAGGAAGAGGAACGCGAACTGGTAATATAAATTGCAAAAAAAGATAAAAATGATTGATTGATTTTTGAGATTGGTAATATATATTGCTACTACTATATATTTGGTTTTAATTTATATCGGAGAAGAAACCATAAAAACTTTTGTAATCGGGAGAAATAGATGTTTGATCTTGTAGTATAATTTTCTTTTATTGCTTAACCTTTATGTTTCTTTACTAATTTTATTTTTTATAGTAATGCACGGGTATTAATCTAATTGATTCTAAATCTCCTGCTAGACTAGTTGAGTACCCCACCCGAATCGCAAAAACCAGCATAAAAGGAATCGAATTTTGAATGAGCCGACAGCTTCTGATCAGGTTTGAAGTTGGTCGGCTGCAACTTGTGACCTCTCTAGTCTAGTGTTTTTCTCGTGCTTCCACAGCCGCCGCTGGTAGCTTCCTGTTGTCGCTGCTCATCATGTCCCATCTACTGTGCCACAACAGCCAACGAAGCCTACGCTGCATGCATGAACTGCAACCGCACGGGAGAAAGGCTCCAACTGCCGCACTATAAAAAAATTAAGTTAAAGATAGAATCATGATCAATATTAATTTAAAGATACAAATTTAGTCTATATAGAGATCGATATAGATCATAGTTGATAACGTATCAGAGAAAGATACAATCGACTAATGCACTATAAAAGATGATCAAAGGTGAGTGAGAAGAACAACCCCAATCAATCAAATAACTCGTATTTACTTTTTATTTTCCTATCAATTAGGAGTGATTTGTAATTTAAAATTTTTCTTTTAATCCGATTTTGATCAATAAAGTTGCGCATCGCCGATTGTTGGTCATCCTCAATTACGTCAATAAGGTTTGATTTTCTCCGATCTTTTATCACATCGTATTTTTTGGAAGAGTCTACGTTTATCTACTATCTAATCAGCCCTAATTAGCTATTTAGACTTATCGTTGCCCTTGATCTGATCGGCTTTTTAGCTGTTTGGATCTTTACTGATTATTGCACTAAATCGGGTTTGAACATATTTTTCATCTATCTTGCTGATTGTAGAATCAAATCGGTTGATACGCCTTGAACCATTTGAACCTAACGTTTTTGTGTGTTTAGGCCGATCAATTATTTGTCACATTCTTAGCACAGATTGGCAAGAAAATAAATTAGAGAACTAAAAGAAGAAAATCTTATCAAAATTTAGTAGTAAATCAAATACTTACTATTTTAATCAACGTTATTAAAATTTAATAAGACAAATATGCCCTCATTTTACTGCAGCCGCATGGAATTCCTCCTGTTGCTGCCCTTTTCTTTGCTTTGCTGCAGCCTGCAGCCGGAAGCTCTTTTTCCTGCCATGGCTCCTGCTGCTTCCCCCCGCACGTCACGTGCTCCCAAGCCACACTGCTGCTTTCTCTGACTTTTGTGGCTACAGCCCAGGACGTGAGGACCGATTGCCGGCTTCGTCTGTGAGACGATTGCAGATAGCTTGAACTCGGATGCTTGTTACGCATCGGATTAGAGGACTTCAGAAAATAATACGTCGTCTAGAATTTTCTTGATGTCCAACAGATGTTGTGCAGATACCGTCCTGGATGTTGTTGCCATGTTGATGACACCTGTTGCTGTGCTGGTTCTGCCTTCCGATGTTGTCTACTTCAAGACTAGCAGCCCGGATCTTAAACTTTAAGCTTAGATACCACTTATTATAAAACACACAATAAAAATATAGGATAAAAGAAACGAGAGATAAGGATTTTAGTCAAAAACCCATTAAAAAATCACATGAGTGCAAAGGCTATAGCACTATATAAGGAGATGTTTGCAATGAAACTCTTGTTTTTCCTATAGACTTGTTAGCAACAAAATTTGGCAAGATATGTGGCTGATTTGTAAGGTCAAATTAAAAATGGATATTTAGCTGATATCAGGTTAAATAAGGTATTTATCTTTAAGAGGCTACGGTCGACTTGAATTATGATTTACAACGGATCGGATAAGGACGAGTCGCTCTGTGCACTATAAAAAGGGGATTTGAAGCGAGTTAAAAAAATAACAATAAATCAAACAACTTACATCTATTTTTTATATACTTCTCCTATCAACTAGCAGTAGTTCTGTAATTTAGACTTTGTAATTCGTTTTTGAACAATAAAGTTGTGTATCGCCGATTGTTGATCATCTTCGATTACGCCAATTTACCCAAATTTGCTTTTCTTCGATCTTGCTATACATCGTCTTTTTTGAGAAATTCTACCTTACCAAAACTATCTAATTAGCTTCAACAAGCTATTTAGAATTATTCTTATGTGTTAGAACTATCTAATCAGTTTCAACAAGCTGTTTAGACTTATTGTTATATGTGACTTAATTGGCTAAATAGTTGTTTAGATCATGTCTTCATTGAGGAAAACCTAATCGACTAATATAGCTGTTTAGATTATAATTTTCATGCCGATTGCAGGATCAAATCGGCTAACATACCTTAGACCAAAATAAACCAGGTGTTTGTGTGTGTTTCAGCCAATCAAATCTGTCGTCATATTTTTGGTGCCAACACACTTTTTACACGACTGGTGACACGTGATGTCTTCTTGAAGAAAATCAATTTCCCCATCTAATATCAACTCCGATGCTATAATCGTTTCGACACTGGACGATTTGACACCTGAACAATGTATGGAGATTGAAGATCGAAAAGCTGCGCTTGAGTAGATGATGTTGAATTGTTATCAGAAGACTCGACGTAGCATCAATCAAAAAATTGCACTGCTGACAATCAATCCCTTTAGTGATACACAGACCATCAATACATCTGTAAGCCGATACATGCCTGCACAAGCTAAATTATCTGCTATGATTAATCAAATATGCACCAGGCTTTTGATCAACCAATCGTTGGCTTTGGTAACAACTCTTAAGCTGTTGATTGCTAATAGTGTGAAAACCATAGCTCAAAAGTTAGCATCAGTTGAAAATTTGCTCGATCTAATATAAGCTCTGCAAAATTATCTAGTCTTTTTGGTACCGACAAATACATAGAGTTTTGATCTAATAGACGATCCTTAACAATTAGTTTCTACACTGACTCTGATGCCAACCTAGCCAACCGTGATTCAGCCACGAGATTTGGGTGCAAATGCTTAAAAGATCTAGAGATGTGAGAAATCGGTGCTTTAGCATTACCCTACCCGATAACTAGCTAGCCGATTTAGCCTTCCAAGGGTTAATTCCCTAACTAAAGGAGAAATTCGATGAACAAGAGTTCACCAATTTAAGTCATTTGTTACAACCTGTATCGGCTCAAGAAGGCCATTTTACCGATAGAACTTTTAGGGATAAGTTCAAAAATAATAACAAAGATAAGGATAAAGCTAAAGTTAAATCTCATCAAATATGATTCAAATGATTCATTGGAAGATGACGAGGTTGAAATAAATATAGCCAAATGGGTTAAGGGTTCCAAGAAATATTTAGTCTATTCGTGGCTTAAGCTGATCAAGAATCGGTCGACAATAAAATATGTTTTTGATGTGTCAGTGTGATCATATTTGTGATTTACTACTACAAGAAAATAATACGGTTGCCTCAGGGTCATATTATACTATCGGCCGAAGAGATAAAAAAGCGAAGGTATTGCAAGTGGCATCACTCTTTTTCTCATAACTCTAACGATTGCAATATTTTTCATCAGCAGATACAATCGGCTATCAAAGATGATCGACTCAAATTTGCAAAAGAGTTGACGATGCAATTGGATGCTAACCCCTTCGCAGTCAACATGGTCCATTGCTCTGGAAAGAAGATACAGCTGATACAAGTACAGGGTCAAAGGTTGCGTGTCATGTTGACATTCAATCTAACTCTAGCGGTAGGGAGACCCTCAATCACAGTTAGCTCACTTCAAATAGAAACTAATCGCGAAGGAAAGAACTCACGGACTATCAAGCCAAGGGAGACTTGCAAATTGACAAGTGGTACAAGGCTGAAAGAACATCACCACCACGAAAGCCGATTCAAAAATCAAAATCAACTTTCTCCCAGTTATTAGAGAAATATGAAAGAAGAATCAACAGGGTGTGTTATCTTGCACGTTGACTAGATAACATGTATTGGCTCAACAATCTTGAAAAAGCTCACCAACGATGTCCTTTTTGACAATTCTATTGGGAGAGTAGGGCCAGCTTTGCCGTCACCATACACTTGTCCGATGGAGCATTACCCCTGCCAAGGTGACTAGCAACAATGATCGGCCAAAGATAGGATATCTGAGCCATATAGGACCATCAAGTTAAGTAGATTAATAGGGGATCAGTCCACGAAAGGATTTCTAGGCTGATCCAAGAGCAAAAATGACCTGTTGAAGGATCAAATTCTCTAGCTAAGGTTGATCTGGCAGGAAAGATACGGGAGTCGATCAAACCAAAGCCTAGATGGTGTCCTTCAAGGCTTAGCTGATCTCAACACAGATGTCTTCAAAGAATAAGGACCCAAGAGATGAGAGGCTGAACGAGAAAAGCAAAGAGATGAAGCTTTTAATGAGCTCTGGCCGATCAAGATTGCTAAATAGGAACGGAGGAAAAAAGAGTCGGTTGAGGATGAATTTGACTCAGCCAATGATTTGGATTCACTAGTGATTCATAATGATTTTGCACCTCTGATGGATATCAACATAGTGTTCGCTCTGCCGGCCGAGTTCAAAATGAGTACTACATCAGCTAATGAAACTTTTGCTCAGTTATGCTTGGGTGCTCAAGACGCAATTTTTGAAAATCATCAACATAATCATTGGCATCTGAAGCCATTGTATTTAAAATGTTATATTAATGGCAAACCGATATCGAGGATGCTAGTTGATGGAGGCACAACCGTTAACCTGATGCCCTACATTACATGCAAGAGGCTAGGTAAGTCTAATGATGATCTTATTAAAACTAATAGTTTAAATAACTTCACAAGTGATCCCATAGAGGCAGAGGGGGTCATGATGACAAAGCTTATAGTAGATAGCAAAACTTTACATACCACCTTTCTTGTGGTTAACGCTAAAGGGAATTACAACGTCTTGTTGGGATGAGATTGGATTCACACTAACTGCTGCATTCTGTCGACCATGCATCAAATGCTCATTCAATGGAATGAAGATAAAGTCAAAGTTGTTCAAGCCGATACATTGGCTCATATAGGTATGGCCAATTCAGATGTGAATTGGCAACATGACAAGGCTGAGTGCATATCGGGTAAAGCCATGGACAATTATGATTTTATTTGCATCAACAAAACTAGGCTTATCCCGATTAATGTAAGGCTGAGCACACTAGATCAGATAGGTGAAATTTTATCATGATGGAGTTCAAATCAGCAATAAAGGATTTATAGGATAAAATGTGGAGCTATCGACAAACAGTGAATAGCTATGAGGCCATTGAAGACATTCAAGAAGTTGAGAAATTAGACCAGAATTTCATGTTGACCGATTTGCTGGATGAAGTTGACATAGGTGATGGTGATAGAAAAGGAACAACTTTTGTTAGTTCAAAATTTGCTACAGATTATAAAAAAAGTTGATCAACCTGTTAAAAATTTATAAAGATTGTTTTGCTTGGGGACTATCATGAGATGCCTTGTTTGAGCCGATAGCTAGTTGAACATCAGCTACCAATAAAATCAGGTTATAGAGTGTTTAAAACAGTCTCCTAGGCGATTTAATCTAGCCATGTATAATACAATAAAAGAAGAGATTGAGCAATTGTTGGAAACTAAGTTTATTAGGCATTGTTGATATGCTGAGTGGGTTTCTAATATCATTTCAATTATGAATAAAAGTGGTGAACTCACGGTGTGTGTTGTTTTCAGAGATTTAAATAAAGCCACTCCTAAAGATGAGTTCCAATGCCTATAGCTGATATGCTTATCGACGCTACATCAGGGAACAAGATTATTAGCTTTCTCAATGGTAATGACAGATATAATCAAATATTCATGGCAGAAGCAGATATCCTTAAGATAGGTTTTAGGTGCCCTGGTAGGGTTTGTTTGAATAGGTGGTGATGATATTCAACTTAAAAAAATACTGGTGCAACATATCAACATGCTATGAATTTAATTTTTCATGATTTAATCAGTCATATTGTGAAAATTTATATCGATGTTGTTCTAAAATCCAAGAAAAAAATTCAGCATCTAGCTGTTTTGGAAATAGTGTTCAAGAAAACAAGGGCACATGGCTTGAAGACGAATCCATATAAGTGCTTTTTGATGTATCGGCTGGTTAGTTTTTAGGCTTTATGATCTATGAAAGAGGAATTGAAGTTAATCAAGAAAGGGTCAAAACTATAGCTAATATTAAACCTCTAGCTTGCAAAAAAGATTTGCAAAAGTTGATCAGCAAGATTAATTATTTACATCGTTTTATCTCAAATTTGTTTGGCGAATTAGTTCATTTACCCCATTACTGAAATTAAAAGAAAATCAAGAATTTATGTGGGGAGCCGATCAATAAAGGGCTTTTGAGAGCATAAAGGAGTATTTGTCGAAGCCTCCAGTTTTTTTTGTGCCTCAAAAAGGCATACCATTTAAAACTGTACATATCGGCTGAGGAAGCGGCAATTGGAGCTATTTTGGCATAGGAAATTGATGGTAAAAAGAGGGTTGTTTTCTATTTAAGCCTATGGTTAATTGATGAAGAAACCAAATATCCTTTTGTAGAAAAACATTGTTTATTGTTATATTTTGCTTGCATCAAGTTAAGAAATTATATTTTAGGATCGGCTTGTAAAGTTGTTTGTAAAACCGATGTTATAAAATATATGCTATCAGCTCTAATTTTACGAGGCCGACTTGGCAAATGGGTATACATTCTCATCAAGTTCAACTTGACATACAAATCAGCTAAGACCATCAAAGGTTAGGCAATTGACGATTTTACTACACAACATGAAATTGATATGATGTCAAGATAGTATCTGTTGCTCTTTGACAATTATTTTTTGATGGATCGGTATGCTGAGAAGGTGATGGTATCGAAATAGTGTTGATTTCACCAAAGGGATATAATTTTGAGTTTGTATTCAGGCTGAATTGCAAATTCTTTAATAATCAAGCTAAATATGAAGCGTTACTTAAAGACCTATAGTTACTCAACACTATCGGAGTCGATTCTATTGAGGCTTATGGTGATTCTTTGTTGGTGGTTCAGCAGATCAAGAGAGAATATAACTGCTATGATGAACTTTTGGTCAAATATTTAAAGCAGTGCCTCAATATAATATGCTTGTTTACCTCATTTTCAATTTGTCATATACCTTATGAATTGAATGACAAGGCTAACTTGTTAGCTCAACAAGTATCAGGCTATAAAGTTTTTGGCCGATTAGAAGACTATAAGCCGATAGACAAAATGGACATGTGCATAACTATAGATGATTGGAGGGCAGAAATAACGAATTATCTAACCGATCCTTCAAAACCCACCAATCGAAAAATTAAGAAAAACCCTAAAATACTTTTTGCTCGATAATGTGTTTTATTATCAAACTTTAGAGGATTTATTGTTAAGATGTCTTGGATGTGAAGAAACTAAAGTGTCAATAGGTGAAGTGCATGAAAGTATTTGTGGAACCCATCAATGGGATCATAAGATGAAATGGTTACTAAGGCAAACCGGATATTTCTAATGGAAAGTGTTGGAAGTTTGCTTCAAATAATACAAAGAATGCCAAGATTGTTAGAAATTTGGCAATTTACAGCTAGCTCTAGCATCGGCTTTGCACCCAATTATCAAGCCTTGGCCATTCAGAGGATAGGGAATAGATGTAATTGGATAAATATTTCTTGTATCAAATAAATGCCATAAGTATATTTTGACTACGACTGATTATTTTTCTAAATAGGCTGAGGCAATACTCCTCAAGAAAGTGATGAGAGTTGAAGCAATTGGATTTGTTATGGAGCACATTATCTATCGGTTTGGATTCTCTCAGTCAATTATGACTAATCAGGGCGCTGTGTTTATGTCCGATGAATTTCAAAGTTTTGCCAAGAGTTTAGGGATCAAATTATTGAATTCATCGCCTTATTATGCGCAAGCCAATAGTCAAGCTGAGTCATTAAATAAAACATTGATCAAGCTAATCAAAAGGAAAATTAAGAAAAAACCAAGGAATTTGCATGTGACCATGTCAGAGTCCTTATAGGCATATTGGATTGCTTGTCACAAGGCAACAAAGTTGTCACCTAATCAACTAGTTTATGGACAAGACGTTGTGTTGCCTATGGAAATCAATATTGACTTGATCAGAATAGCCATGTAGAATGGATTGTCAGCACAAGATTATAAAGATTTAATGTCTGATAATTTAGATGACTTGGTAGAATTATGATTGCGTACACTAGATCGACTAAAGAAGAATAAAGTAAGAGTTGCAAGGGCTTAAAATAACAAGGTACTGACAAAATCATTTCCTGAGGCCGACCTAGTGTGAAAAACTATATTGCCTGTCGGCACTAGGGATAATCAATATGGCAAATGGTATCCAACTTAGGAAGGGCCGTACAAAGTTCATGTTGAGCCAATCGAAGATCCATCCTTGCCTTTGTTGCTACTGCTTCTTTTTTGTCGTCTAAAATATAGATGTCAAGTAAGGCTGCTATAGCCTCCCCTAGCAACTTGGCCTTAACAACATTCATCGCCGCACGTATCGGTTGTGAGGCTTCCAAGAGTGAAGACAACGGAGTGTGTAGTAGCTTAAAAAGATGCCTAAGTTTTTCTTTGATGTCTAGAGTTGACGCGACAGTAGAAGATGCGTCCTTGGATACAGATATGATATTTTGAATCATCTCAGGGAAGGATTTTGTGCCTACTTCTGGCTCATCTAAACCTGAAAGTTGAAGCCTAGCATGTTGGTGATGGATTCAACTAGCTTCTTAGATGGATCTACAGCAACGGCAACAGCCTAAGGTGTTAGCTGTGATGGAGGGGGAGGAAAATCAGTCTCTACTAGATGGTCGGCCAAGACATCAGGAATGTGAGTAGGTGAAGAGTGAAGGCTGCAAGTACGTCAAGAAAAATTGTTAGCTGATTCATTTAGTTGAGTTGAAATTTAAAATTAGTTTGGACAAAATGTCTTACTTGGCTTGTGCCTGAGGCATGAGGAGAGCTTTCGGCTGATTGTTCTTGGGGCTTTTGTTCCCTTGAGGCCAAGACTTTCTTTTTGGGTCAGCCATGTTTCTTTTCTGTTAATAAATTAGATAAAGGAGTTAGTTAACAAAATAGGCAGCAAAAGTACAGAATGAAGCAAATGGATACTTACTTGGTTGTTGCTTTTCATAATCAGAGATGGATAGAGACTGGATACCGAAGGTGCCCAATGAATATTCCGCCAAAGCCGTCCTAATGGGTCTTGGCCGTTTGTTTGATTAGTTGATACCAGATGACTCAACTGGTTTTTTTCCTGCTGCCTTAGTCTACAAAATAAAAGGATAAGACAATTACTAAGAATTCAAGGATATTAGGGGCTGTACAGAGAGAAGAAAAATCTACTTGGGTCGATGCCTTGCAGTTATGCTAACTATACTCGTGTTAGCATAGCCCGACGAACTAGCCTCACTATTAGAACTCAAGCCACTATCTGCAGAGTTAGTGGATGTTGGCTGGTGGGCAAATCTGGAAAGGATTCAGCAACCACTACCGATATAGTCCACTTTGCTAGATACAATGCATTGCAGATGGTTGACCACCATGTTGTGAAGCTCCCTGCCCAGTCGATCCCTTGGTCTATGCCAATCAAATAAATGAAAACCCGAGGGATCTTGCCCAAAGACCCATTGCCTAGAGTAAACGGATGGATGATATAGCTTGTAGGATGGCTGGTAAGTCCATTTTTTGTATGCAAGCCAATAGTACACTTGGAGATAGAAAAATCTTGTATATATCCAAAGTTTCCTCAGGCATTTCATTGTTATCGGCTGCTAAGTGAAGAAATGACAGCAAGGAAAACTGTCAGATTCTTTATAACTAAAAAAGTCATTTTAGCAAAAGTCTATATGGGCAAGTTGGAAAAAGAAAACTAAAATCTTTTTTACTCTGATAGGGGTTAGTTTGGGTTGAGTGTAGGAGCAGAGGATGAATTTTTCTCTAAATGATCCGTTATTTCTGAATTCAGGTTCTTGATCTTCTGGAATTTCTTCTCAAGGGAAAGGAGTAATCTTGGCTAAGTAAATTTTAAAAGATAGGCTAAATACACAATAAAGCTAGACTTGTATGAACCATAATGGACCGCCAATATTACCTATTGAGTACTGGCCTAGTCCAGTAAAAAGCCGACTCCAGATGATATGCATTATTTGATATACTACTCCCCAAAACAACTTTTCTAGAGCAAGCTAATGACCTTTTAAAAGTTGCTCGGCTATGACTTAGTAGACTTGTGTGTGTCCAAGAGAAGCACCACAAAATAGAAATCGGTCAAGCCACAGATTTAAGAAGGCTACGTGTTCTTTATCGGACAATGCACCGATTCCTTTATTATTGCTAATATACTTGTTTCAGCCTTCTCCCTTGGAACAGATTAACTTGCATTGGGGTTTAGCGCTAAAAGCCAGCACTTGGTCCCAATCCGACTTCAAACAACAAAGTTGTGCTATGTCCAATAAGGTTGGGCCAATTGGACCTATCTTGAACAAAAAGGCATTGAATGTATCCAACCAAAAGTAGCATGTCATGGCCACCAAAGACTCATTGGCCTCAGAATCAGCTAAAGGTAAAGGAAGACAGTCGGCTATCCCCATTTGTTCCCATATAAGCTTTTTTTGAGCTGCTAACCAATTGTACCAATTCCTCCAGCCTTTCAGCGCTGTCACCAAGTTCTAAAACCTTTGATCCATCCTTCTATATTGTACTTGGAAGCCAATAAGGGAGGATGAGGAATCTCTTATTCTATGATAACTAACGGGTCAATGTTTCCTACTAGACCTAGATAAAACTAGTCATTACTATTAGAAATAGGGATGAATACCTAATGAGGATCCATTGAGGTGTTTGTCAAGCCAATGAAAGTCCACCGAGTTGAACGATGAGATGGGGTTCTATGGAATATTGAAGACAAAGAAAATGAAGTGTAAGCCGATGATGAGAGGTTTGAGAGCTTGAGTGCATGAAAATGACAGTAGGATAGGCCCCATATTTATAGGTGGGTAAAAAAGGTGAAAAGGCGGGAAGTTTTCTCTACGGTTTGTAGATAATTAATGGCAAAGATACGCATCGCAAGATATTATGGCACAATAAATGGAGCAGTTACCAAAGACGGCGGTGAGGATAATTCAAGACCAAGCCGATGAAGAAATTTTTTAAAGATAACATGTTATCTTCCAAAATAGGGGCATATGTTAGCACCAAAATTTGGCAAGATGTGCAGCTAATTTTTAAGGTCACAAATTAAAATTGGGTATTTAGTCGATATCGGGCTAAATAAGGAATTTTATATTTAAGAGGTTAGGGTCAATATGGTTTATGATTTATAACGGATCAAAGAAGGACACCGTTGGTCTGTGCACTATAAAAAGAGGATCTAAAACAAGCCAGAAGAACAACAATCAATCAAACAACTCATATCTACTTTTTATATACTTTTCTTGTCAACTAGGAGTAGTTCTTGTAATTCAGACTTTGTAATTCATTTTTGATCAATGAAGTTACGCATTGACGATTGTTGATCATCTTCGATTACGGTAATTTACTCAAATTTGCTTTTCCCCGATCTTGCTACGCATCACCTTTTTCGAAAAAATTTATCTTTACCAAAACTATCCAATTAGCTTCAACAAGCTGTTTAGGTTTATCGTGACATGTGATTTAATCGGCTAAATAGCTATTTAGATCAGGTCTTCATTGAGAAAAACCTAATTGAGTAATGTAACTATTTAGATTATAATTTTCTTGCTAATTATAGGATCAAATCGGCTGGCATGGCTCAGACTAAAATAAATCCGATGTTTGTGTGTTTGAGTCAATCAAATCCTTCATCATATTTTTGGCGCCAACAAGACTACAAGAATATATTTATAGTGGTATGTAGTAGATTTTATATTGAAGTATATTTAAGATAAAGTAAAAAACAAATTCGTATCAGCAAACTCAACACCATCTCCTGGCGACATCAAACCCAAATGCAGCCTCCGACGAGCCGCACGTTTCTCGAACACTTCATGTCCGACGCCGAGGTTTCGATGGGCGCTCCCACCACGTAGCAGCCGTACTGCATCCACATACGGAGGAGTAAATTGGTATTTTGCCATCCCCTACGTCGCGCTTCGCCGGAATGCCATTAGTCACGTGAACTTCACCATAATGCCATCTCGAACGTGAGTCGCACCGCCAAAATGCCATTTTATATTTTCTCCTGTATTTTTCTTTTCTTTTCCCACATTTTGTCACATGAGCTGACTCTTTTGCCCCTGCGAAATGAAAAAATGAGACATGAGCACAGGGCATGGGATTCATTAAATTTAGCTATCAATTCAAGTTGAAATTTTCAAAACTTTTTGACTAAGATCCGGGGATAGGCATTGATATCCAAAAAAATTGGTGGATTAAAATCTTGTCCAGAAAAATCACAGTAATTCTGACAAGTTTGCTGCATTAAAACTTAATTTTCAGATTTTTATTTTTATTAGATAACAAATAAACTTCATTTTATATGAGACTTTTTATGTGAAATAATAATGATTGTTGGGAACTAACGTAAAATTTTTAGACACTTATCAGTTATATTTATTTTTATAAAATTTCTGACATTTGCTAATATTGCTTTTGAATCCATTCTGTTTTTGATTTTATAAAATGGTTAATTCAACTTTATTATTTTTGAAACTTTTTGTAGAGGTTTATTATGGCTATTATATTTTATTTTAATAATTTCAAGTCAATATATATTATATTTTATTTATAAAAATTCTGATATTGATATTATTGTATTTAGTTTAAGCCTAGGGGCAAAAGAGTCAACTCATGTAGCAAAATGAGGGAAAAGAAAAGGAAAATACAAGAGAAAATATAAAATGGCATTCTGGCGGTGAGACTCACATTCGGGATAGCATTATGACGAAGTTCACGTGACTAATGGCATTCTGGCGAAGCGCGACGTAGGGGATGGCAAAATACCAATTTACTCCATACCGGAGGATTCACCTCGCCCTCGACAAGGGCGTCCGGAGGTCGTTCGTCGACCGCATCAGCGGCTTCTACGAGGAGGCGGTGCGGTGGATCCCGGTGGGCTTGTCTACTGACGTCCCTCTAATCGACCACATCTCCCACAGAGAAGAGGACACCCTCATGGAGGTCGGCCGTGTCGTGGGTTAATTCTCCCCAGACGAATGCCCTGGTCTTGCTCCTCAGGAAGCAGGCCAGCTGGGAATGGCCGGACCGGACCAAGCTCGTTCTGCTATGCGCAGCGCCAAGGGTCAAGATTGCAAACTTCCACCATCCATGATCTCCAGAGCTTGCTGGACACGACAGAGACGCAGTCGCTTGTCACGACAAAATACTCCCCTACTAGTACACGGAAGCGTCCATCCTACGAAGTACACTGAGCAATCCCAAACCGCCAATACCTGCAGTCCGTGAAGATGTCCCTTCTCTAGACCATCTACGCTTTCTACGTAGACGTGCTCTGCAGGCTGCCCAAGGACGCCGTCGTGGGCACACACCACCGTGGCCTCCTGGTGGCTGGCCACTGCTACGGCCCTCTGGACCCTACCTCGAACATCGTCAACTCTGTCTGGTACGACACCGTCTTCCCTCTGGACGAGAGAGACCCATTAAAGATTGGCATGATTTGCACAGGATGATCCAGATGGCGACGTTCTCCATGTTTGGCCTCATTGGATTGTTACTACTACCACGTTAAACCTTGTCTTCAGTGAAAGAAGAACTGAACGAACAGAGAATAGATGGGTGAAGCCTCGGCAAAACGCCTCTGTGTATTAGCAAAGCGATATATACTAACATGCTCATGCCAGACAAGCTACAGACACGGCAAAATACAACTAAAAACTGAGACAAATGCGCTACATCGCGAGTCTACAACAAAAGGGAACAGAAGATAAACCAATCAACAGAAACCTGTTATGTACCGCTGATATCTAAGCTAATCTTCATCTTTAACACACCCTCTCAATCACAGCCGACTAGGTTGAGATTGGAACTCAGCTCAGCAAATTGCTTGATCGGTAGAGATTTGGTGAATATGTCAACCACTTGGTCTTGAGATGAAATAAACCGAATTTCCAGAGTCTTTAGAACTACTTTCTCTCTAACAAAATGAAAATTCACTTCTATATGTTTAATTCTTGCATGGAACACGGATTATTTGAAAGATATGTATCACCTAGATTATCACACCACAAACTAGGTGGTCTTGATTGATAAACCCCAAATTCTTTCAGCAGCGACTGATCCAAACAGGTTCAGCTATCGCATTTGCCAAATCTTTGTACTCTGACTCAGTGCTTGATCGAGAAACTGTTGCCTACTTGCGAGAGCTCCAAGAGACAAGATTTGATCCAAGAAATACAGCAAAGCCACCTGTAGACCTCCTATCATCTGGGCATCCCGCTCAATCTGCATCATAGAAGGCGCTTAATAGATTTTTGGACTCTTTATTAATGCACAAGCCCACTGAACTCGAATGTTTCAGAAACCTCAATATCCTTTTTACTGTTGACCAATGCTGATCTATAGGTGCACTTAAGAACTGACATGCTTTATTTATCGAGTAGGCAATGTCAGGTCTAGTTAATGTTAGATACTGTAGTCCACCTACAATACTTCAATACACAATAATCTCTTGATCTACATGTGGCCTTCCTCCTATCTTAGATAATTTTTTTGTGGATGACATTGGGGTGTTCATTGGTTTGCATTTGCTCATGTTTGCTCTAGCTAGAAGATCAGTCACATACTTCCCCTGAGTTAATATCAATCCACAATCATCATTCTGAACTTCTATACCAAGGAAGTAATGAACGTCACCAAGATCTTTGATTGCAAATGCCTCTTGCAACTGAGCAATTACCTTCTCTGTAAGGGGCTGAGAGGAGCTAGCCAAGATTATATCATCTACATAAACCAGAATGTAAGATGTGTCTCCATTGTGATTGAATACAAACAGAGATGCATCGGCCTGTGAGGGTACAAATCCAAGTTCTACTAGTTTTGAGCTCAACTTAGCAAACCATGCTCTTGGAGCCTATTTTAGGCCATATATGGATTTCAGTGGCTTGCAAATGTGATCAGGATACTTATCATCTAGATAACCTGGAGGCTACCTCATGTACACTTCCTCCTCAAGAATGCCACGCAAGAATGCATTCTTGACATCAAGTTGTCTAAGTGTCCAGCCCTGTGAAACTCTGAGGGATAGAATGACACTGATTGTAGTTGGCTTGACCACAGGACTAAAAATTTCCTCATAGTCAATTCCTTGACATTGTTTGAACCCTTTTGTGACCAATCTTGCTTTGTGACGATCTATGGATCCAACAGCTTTCTATTTAATTTTATACACCCATTTGTAGTCTATGATATTGGATTGATTGTTGAATGGCACTAGTTTCCATGTGTCATTCTTGATTAAGGCATCAAACTCTTCATCCATAGCAGTCCTCCACTTGTTGTCCTTGGCAGCCTCTTGATAAGATGTTGGTTTTGTTAGAGTTAGGAGTGTGTAGGGTATAGTACCATCTATTCTTTGTTTTGGCACTCGAGTGTTGTCCCTTAGTCTAGTGACCATAGGGTGTCTGGGTTCAATTTGTTGTTGCTGACCAGAACCACCGTGAGCATTACTTGGATGTGAGTCATCAGACAAATGTTCAAAAGCTTCAGAATGTTTAGAATTTGAATTTGTGTCCTGTTCCTGTTGAAGAACCTGCAAGGAAGGTTGCAGTAGCAGTTCATGTGCATCATTAGTGATATTAGTCATTGAGTTATCACCCCCTACAACTGAGCACGGAAGAGATGGAAGAGTGGTTGGTTGGAGTGACACAGGAACAGGTGGTGGCATCGAAGAAGTATTCTGACTGATGGGAATTTGGGTGTTCTCAAAGAAAGGAAAAATAGTTTCGTCAAAGCAAACGTTATGAGAAATGTAAACACGCCCAGTGGAGACATCAAGGCACTTATAGCCCTTATGAAGGGAACTATACCCAAGGAACACACAATGTTTGGATCTAAATTGGAGCTTGCGTGCGTTGAATGGGTGCAAGTTTGGCCAGCAAGCACACCCGAAGACCTTTAATGAGTTGTAATCGGGTTCATGGCCAAACAATTTTTGAACATGATTATCTAGCTGTAACACTTTGGTAGGGGTTTGATCAATGAGATAGCTGGCCGTAACAAATGTCTCATCCCAGAATTTTACGGGCATTGCTACATGAGCTTGCAAGGATAATCCGACTTCAACTATGTGGCAGTGTTTTCGCTCAATCAAACCATTTTGCTGATGAGCATAAGGGCAAGCAACACGATGTGATATGCCGATTTGATTGAAAAAGGTGTTTAATTGGGGATACTCACCTCCTCAATTAGTTTTAATGGAAACAATTTTAGCATTCAAGAGTCGTTCAACGTGTGACTGAAATTGTCGAAATACATCAAACACATCAGATTTATTTTTGAGCAAGTAGATCCAATTGAACCTACTGAAGTCATCTACAAAGCTCACATAATACTTAAAACCCCCAACAGACACTTGAGCTGGTCCCCAGACATCTGAGTGAATTAGCTCAAGTGGAGAGAACGACACATGATGAGACAAAGAATAGGGAAGCTGATGGCTTTTGCCTTGCTGACAGGCATTGCACACCACTGTTTTATTTGACTCTTTGCTAGATGGAAGCTTAAACTGTTGAAGGACATGTTGAACGACCATTGCAGATGGATGACCCAGGCGACAGTGCCATTGTTTAGTGGATGGTTTGACGCCTGAGAGAGTAGAGTGGAGACACCAAGGAGTCTAGTGAGATGGGATAGAGTCCTCCTTCACATGCCCCTTGAAGAAGTTTTTCCGTTGTTTGATCCTTAACAAGGAAAAAACTTGGATGAAATTCAAAGAAAACATCATTACCTTTAGAGAATTTGTGTACTGAAAGAAGATGTTTTGATGCTTCAGGAACATGGAGAATATGTTTCAGTGTAAGAGTTCAGTGCGGGGTGTAAAAACTTGAGTGACCAATATGATTGATGCACATACCTGAGCCATTCGCAGCTTGAACTTTTCTCTGCCAGTGTACTGCTCCTTCATGGTGAGGCGGTCTAAATCACTCGTGATGTGTTCTGTTGCTCCAATGTTAGAATACCAGTTGGAGTCAATCAGATAAGATTGTGTTGAGGCAGCTGTTGCAACTGGGTTCTCCTCCATCTGAAAAAGAGTGATTAAATCTGTTGTAACACCGCAAGGCAACATGTCCTACCTTGCCACAGATCTGGCAAGTTGATCACCCCCCTTGGTTTTGATTGAATCTACCACAATTGCCATGTCCTCCATGGTGAAAGCAACCACCAGAGCCACCGCGGCCTCCATCTTGCCGCCTAGAGTCACCACGGCCGCCGTCGCCTCGACCACGGCCGTGACCACCTCTGTATCCTCCTCCTCGAGATGCAGAGTTTGCAGAAAAATGATAGTTGCCAGTGTTTTGTTCATGACGAAGTTCATAACTCATGAGATGTGAATAAACCTCGTTTAGGGTTAGAGGCTCCATCCTCGTGTTGAGAGAGGTTACCAGTGGATCATATCCACTATCAAAACCCATGAAAAGATATGTGATTACCTCATCATGCGTTAGAGGCTAACCAAGGGTGGCCAGCGTGTTGGCCAAGCTCTTCACCTTGTTGAAGAAGTCCTTGGCACTCAGATCTTTCTTCTGCAATGTTGCAAGCTCACGTCTGATCTGCATGATCCTTGCTCTGGAGCTTCCAGATGAGAACATACGATCAAGGGCTTCCCACACCTCACGAGCAGTGGAAAGAAGAACCACTTGTGTGGACACATCTGGAGCTAGGGACGACAGAATCACACTAAGGATCATTTGATCCTTTTGTAGCCATGGGACATACTCAAGATTAGAGATCACAGTAGCACTCTCACCGGATCCCTGAGTAATCATTCTTGCTGGAACTTCAACTATGCCATCAACAAATCCCAGCAACTGTTGGTTGCATAGGTAGGGAAGGAACTACGCCTTCCATAGCAGATAATTTTCCTGATTCAGTTTGACATTGATCAGGTGGCCAAAGGAGGGAGTAGGCAGGATTCTTGCATGGGCTGAGATACCCGAACCAACTGCGCTGGAAATTGTAGTGGAATTGGTGGAAGAGGATGTGCTGGAATAGTGGACATCGCTGGATGATTAGGGCTCTAATACCATGAAAGAAGAACTGAATGAACAGAGAATAGATAGGTGGTGCAGCCTCGGCAAAACGTCTCTGTGTATTAGCAGAGCAATATATACTAACATGCTCATGCCGGACGAGCTACAGACGCGGCAAAATACAACTGAAGACTGAGACAAATGTGCTACATCGAGAGTGGCAAAACGACTCTGTGTATTAGCAGAGCAATATATACTAACATGCTCATGCCGGACGAGCTACAGACGTGGCAAAATACAACTGAAGACTGAGACAAATGCGCTACATCGAGAGTCTACAACAGAAGGGAATAGAAGATAAACCAATCAACAGAAATCTGTTATGTACCGCTGATATCTAAGCTAATCTTCATCTTTAACATTCAGCACAGGTACTTCTGGCCCTGACGGACCGTGAGGCTGCAAGAGTGCAGGATCCATGCAAAAGCTCTACTTTGCCCAGTTTTAGGAATGAAGGCGTTGTGCTGTCCTGTGAACCTGTCGGCACATTTTGCCGCTGCCCATTGTGCATCCAGCCTCCGGGGAGTATTTTGGGTGCTATGAGAAATCAATTCTTGACCCATATGGTACTTACCACGTATAAATGTTACTCAATGTGTAGTTGCACGCGTGACTCGTTACACGCAGATTACGTTTACTTCGACTCCATACGGGACACCGAGTTTGCTATGCGTTTGAATGAAAGGTAATGCAATCTGTAGGAAAAAAGAAGCGGTAAAGGGGCAGCCTCTTCAAATGAACCTAGTATAGCTGGAGCCACTTGCATTTTACAATGTACGCTATGTATCAGTTTCGATGCTTCATTGTCCGTTTGTTTCATACATAAAACGCTTCTTTAGTTCTTTGTCCAACTGCCACACTAACAAGTTGCACCATGTACGTGCTACACTGGGCATCATCTCGCCAGGCGTTCGAGGACTACGAGGACACCTCCGAGAACTGGGTACTCAGCGTGACCTCCCTATCCGGCGCACTCAACGGCACCACACGAGCCTACCTCGACGGAATGCAGTGAGTACCCCCAGCCGTCCGATCATCTCCCCACGCAACAGAAATCTTCAGTGTTTTCACCCTTTTTACACGACTCCGATCCTCTGGTCAAATAATGGCAAGTCTGAAACGTAGTGCATGCCAGGCCGGAAGACGGCAAATCTCTTAAGCCCGTCTGCCTGCTCCAGATCTGCCGGGTGGGCTGCATCCTGTACCACTGGCTCGACGTCCCGTGGCTCAAGCGCTACTACGACTTCGGCTTCGACCACTTCGGTATGTCGTGGCGCGTAGCCGGCTTGTCGGGCCTCGCCGACCTGCTCGCCGGCGCCGCGGGGCCGTTCGCCACGGGCGACTGGATCCTGCCCGACCTGACCATCCAGGGCGCCGCGAGGATCAACGCACGGATGCGCACGTTCCCGTGCACGTTCTACTTCAGCTACGCTAGCAGGCGGACGGCCAGGGTGAGGGGCGTCACCGTGCCGTCCGGCGTGCTGCGGATCCATCCGCTGCTGTTCATCCGCGTCATGCAGATGTGCCGGTGGCGCCACCCCGCCGCCGAGCCACCCTACAAAGGCTACAGGTTGGTCACAGTCTCGAGCGTAACAATGCTACAGGTTGCAATACCGAATACCAGCGGTTACTGGCCGGTTAATTCAGTGACTGAATAAGACTTCTGACAAAAAGAAAGAATCAATTTAGGAAACCTTTTGTGGTGGCAGGGACGAAGATTGGGAGGATAATGATGGTGCGCTAAATACCATCTCGATGACTCATCCTCGGATTCCGGCGGAGCATCCGAGCCTCTTCGTCGAGAATGATTCGGATTGCCATCCGCTTCAGCCGAGCATCTGGTTTTGCTCTCTCTCTAAGTATATTCCCTTCTTTTCTCTGAGTAACAACTCGTATCCATTTTCACTCGTGACTCTGTTTCATTGCGGGTGCAAAATCAGGTACTACAAGATTGTGGAGGCAGATCACATGACATTCGTCATCAACCGGCAGAGAGGAGGCGTGCAGTTCGATCTCATATACGACAGCATCTTTCAGAACTGCAGGAAGCGTGTCTTTAGGACTGCTCCACCACCTACACTTCCGAATCAAAGCTGACCAGCATTTTCACGTGTTGGAGGACATGGGATTCTTCAATTCATTCAGCAATCCGATTGACGTGTAAGAATATTCTGGGGGTGACGAACTGAAACCATTCGTTTTTATCTACTCAATAACTTTTTTCTCTTGATTTTGTCGAGTTATTACACCGATTCAATAAATGATCATGAGGCGGTCCTTATTAGAAGAACACTTGCCTTTTGTTTTGCTTGAGAAAGCGACGGACTAGTGCCCGGAAATAAGATCCTGGCGCTAGCTCCATGAGTGAATTTCCACCGTTCGATTGCCCCACAATAGTGATAAAGCCTTGAATTTTTTAGAGTCCGGGCAAGTCAACTATGATGGACAGAATGGATTGCCATTATTCTAGCTTCGACCATATCTAGAATTCTCCTCAATGGCATTCCGGCCAACCCATTTAGCACAAGAGAGGACTCCATCAGGGCGACCCTTTATCATCAATGCTTTTTATAATTGCCATGGATCCTTTGCACTGATTAATTACAAGGCCACTAGTCAGAACCTTTTGCCACAAATACCTTCCAGGTGCGTGAAAATGCGGATTTCCTTATATGCAGACAATGTTGCCATTTTTGCAAATCCCAACAAAGATGAGCTTAACAAGATTCGGGTGCTTCTTGACATCTTCAATGGAGCGACAAGTCTACAGACAAATCTCCAAAAGAGTGAGGTTTACCCGATAAGGTGTAACAATGTCGACATGTCAAACCTATTGCAGGATTTCCCAGCATGCCTTTAGTCCTTCCCTTGCAGGTACTTAGGACTCCCATTGCGTCCAACAAAATTGAAGCGGTCTGATCTACAACCACTCCTTGATAAAGTCAGATCTCGACTTGCAGGGTGGAAAGGGAAGATGTTATCTAGGGTCACCAGGTTAATTCTTGCCAACTCGGTCCTCACTTCCATAGTGGTCCACCACCTAATGGTGTATCCTCTTAGCTCCTGGATCACAAAGAAAATAGACCAACTTCGGTGAAGTTTCATTTGGAGAGGGGAACAGGAATGCAATGGAGGTCATTGCCTTGTCAATTGGAAGACAGTTTGTAGGCCCATGAATCTCGGAGGGCTAGGGGTTAAAGACTTACACAAGTTTGGTGGGCCATACATATTCGTTGACTCTGGAATGGCTGGAAGAACCAGGACCGATCATGGGCAGGGACACCGGTGCCATGTGACACCACTGACCAAGCCTTGTTCAACGCCAGTACGCGGATAACCATGGGGGATGGCAAGATGACATCGTTTGGGATTCCAACTGGCTCTAGGGGATCTCTCCAAGGAATTTAGCGCCATTCTGTTACTAGCTTTCTAGAAGGAAACATCGAATAGTTCATCAGAAGTTATCCGGTCAAAGTTGGCTTAGGCCGCTACGATGAATTACTACTGAGGAGCAGCTCGACGATTTTGTTCGTCTATGGCGAGCAATCCAACACATACAATTGCAAACAGATGTACAGGATGACATTTCCTTGAAATGGACTCTACAGGGTGACTACTCGTCCAGATCGGCGTACAAGATTCAATTCCAAGGGTCTATCCCGCAACACAGCTACAACAGGATCTGGAAAGTAGATGCGGAAGGGATATGTAAGTTCTTCGCGTGGTTGTTCTTGCAACAAAAGATTCTAACAACGGATAAACCCATAGCAAGGGGATGGCCGCATAGCGCGTTTTGCACATTATGTACCGCCGAACTTGAAACTGCGACACACCTTCTACTCTTTTGCCCCTTTGCTTAGTAGGTTTGGGGACAGGTGTTTCGCTCCTTATGGATCAGCCATCCGCCACCTCAGGCATTAGGTCCCCTTCATGGCGTCGATGGATGATGGCGTTCTCTCAGATCCTCATCTCACAGGCAACGGCAGAAGGAAGTGGATGGAATCGTCCTGTACGTCATATGGAACTTATGGAAGGAAAGAAATAACAGGATTTTCAATGGTGCCTCGCATTCGCCCATATGTCTTTTCGTCATTGCCGTCGATGATGTCCGCAACCGCACGAGTGCCTTTTCTACTATTTCCTCTGATCCCTCAGTTTCTTTATGTTCATTCTTTCTTTCTTCTCCCACCCTCACACCCTTTCTCGTTTTCTGCCTTCTTCCTCCTTCATTTTCTTTCCGACCGTTCGATACTCTGCAATCCGGGTCCCGAACGGTTCAAATGGACCAATCTGTAACTTTTGTAACTGATGCCTTCCTCTCCTTAATACATGGCAGAGCTCCTGCCCTTTCAATTCAAAAAAAAGTCTAACTATGATGAATGTTTGTCCGAGCAAACACAGTCATGTTGCTTTGAAATCCTCTAATCCACATCCCTAGCTACTAAGAAAAATAAGTATAAAATTGACACAACTCTTGCATAAAATAAGTATAAAATTGACACAACTCCTGCATAAAATCGACACAAGTGCACAAGCCATGTTACGCCCTAACTGCCTAAGACCATTGGCCATGTGTCCCATGTTCCCATCGTCCTAGGCAGATCACCTCGCTGTGCACTTGAACACAAGCTTAAACACCCTCACCGTGTGCCCTGCAACCTTGACCTAAACCCTATTGTCTGCCTTGTGTCTATCTCGATGGTAAGAAGTCAATCGATGGCATTATTTGATGCTTCTTCCAAGTCAACTATATAGGCTTGGTATATATACTCCGTAAATGGACTGGGTTGTTAGCCCTTATGCTTTAATTGCAAAGCCAACTGGACCATCAAACGATGCATAACCTAATTTACAAAACAGTCGATAGCTTCATCTTCCTCTTGATGCTACGCAGATCCTTCGACCTCTCTTCCAGTTCTTGGAGGTGACTCCATCATTGGCCCTTCGACCAGAAACTCCAAGATGCACTCCTCCACTTCACATCATTTGGTCGACACCACATCACTTCCTTCCGATTTTGCTTGGTCGCACAACTCAAGTATAAGGTCCAAACAGCCTTCTAGTTGCTGCTACCAAGACAACGGCCCTGGCGAGCCTGGGCAGCTGCCCAACGCCACTGCCCCACAACATAAACATAGTGTGTCCTCCCTGTTTCTTTCGTGTGTAGTCAGGGCTCATGGAGTCTCTTCTTCAATCTTGCTCATGGGATTCAAAGTTTCTTCGTAAAAGCTAGCGCGATGGCTTATCTAATCTGTAAAAATTGAGTTCCCACCATCAAATCAACCTTTTGCAAGGCCTCCACATCCAATTGTCATAACAAAATTGAAACACCCCTCAAAATTTCAAAATGAATTTAATTGGATTTAATTGGAATTTATTCGAATTCTCCGGATTTTATTTGGTTTTGTTTCGGCCGTTTTCCGTTTTTGGAAATCTTCCGCCAGAGACGCTTTCTCCTTCTGGCCTTCCCTCTTTCACCTTGGGCCGCAGACAAGAGGCCCGAGCCGCCTCCCTCCCTTTGGGCTTCAGATTACCGTAAGTTCAACCTTCATTAGTTATGGTTTTGGTGTTAATGACAAATCTAATATTGAGATTATCCATTAATGTGATTTTGTTATTAATGACAAATCTTATATCGAGACTAACTTGTTTATTTAGAATATCTTTGATTAGTCTCATCGCATTGAAAAATGGAAAACCCAAAGTATGTTTGCGTATTCATTCTTAGTATTAGTTGCATACTTTGGAGTCAAGTTAAATTATGAATGTCCCTATTATATTAACCACAAACGTGCATCATATTTCCCAATCCACACATTACATGGATGCACATATTTAGGGGGAGTTTGTAGTTTAACTTGAAAGTCTCTTTGTATTGATCTATTCTTTATTGACACATATAAAGATCAAGACAAAGAAACTAAATCCTTGAGTATATATTTGAATTGCCTAGTTATAAGTATACTCATGGTAATATAGGATATACTCCAATATGATCAAATTAAATATGTGCATATTATCTTCAAGTCAATTATACTTATGCACATATACATGTGGAGTTCATTCTATAGTTGATGACTTAGAGTAATGATCATTCCCATATAAGTTTACACATAATGGATCATTATTTTTCATCAACATGAGTATATGAAAACTTGTGTAGTTAATATATACTCACATCAATTTAAATGAAAATTTAAATTGAGTTCATTTGTCTTGTTAATCATTAAAGAATATTTCATCATGTGTTGATGGTGTTCCTTGATTAATTAAGGACAATGAATAGCTCTTAAGTATAATAAAGCATGAGTTGCATTATCGCATTTAAGACACATATAAATCATTCAAATTGATTTAGGTTGTGCTCAATTGATCTAAAGGCATCCATTATGTGTTAATGGAGTGCAAGAGATAATTGAGACAACCGTGCATCTTGGACTAACGATTTTCATGAGTTGTGATTTGAGTTAGGTTAAGTCCAAGAGATAATTGAGAACGGGACAAGGACGGCATCATGAGGTGATAGACGTCAAGAGAAGATCCCGAAGTTGAAAGAGGAGTCGAGTGATGATCCCGAGGGAGTATCAAGTAAAGATCATAAAGACCCCAAAGGGGATTGCTTGTGCGCGGCGGCGAAGGTATAACTAGATAGGCTAAGGACTTTTGTAGTCTTTGAGTCTAAGGTTTTATCATCGTACTATTAAGAGGGGTTGTCTCCTAGTTTGAGCTTCATCATGTGTTGGTGATCTCAATCCGCGTTCACTCAAGCTCAAATCATTTGGATTTGATTTTTGCATGAGGGTTAACCATTTGGCATGTGTTGCGAATGCGTTAAACTTATGCTTGGGTGTTGTTTGTTTATGCTCCGATTTGCATGTGTTGCAAAGAGGAAGAGCGTATGCATTTGGTTTTCGTATAATGCTTTGATTTGCATGTGTTGCAAATAAGATAAGCAATATGCGTTGGCTTTTGCGTGAAGTTCACTTTTGCATGTGTTGCAAATGTTGAAGCTTCATGCTTTGGTTTCGCAAAACAATCTTTCTAAAACCGTGTGGTTGCTTGGAGCTAAGTTTTGCATGTGTTGCAAAAGGAGAGAGCTCAAGCACAAAGTTGATTTGGTGTTTATGAGTTTGTATGGAGCTAGAGGCTTGCATGTGTTGCAAGTAGAAAGCTCATATGGTTGAAATGGTTTTGGTGTGAAATTGAAGTTTGGTTTTGGTGTTGCATGGAACTAGAGAATTGCATGTGTTGCAATTAGAGAGTTCATGCACCTTGATTTGGTGTTGCTTGGAGCTAGACTTTTGCATGTGTTGCAAAGAGTAGTGCTCAAGCATGAAATGATGTTTTGTTATTTGCAAGTTCACAGCGAATAAACCGAGGTTTATGAGTCAGGAATCCCGAGAGCATGTGAGTGGGGCTTGCAACGGGTGTTGGCAAGTTGACCGGGTCTTGTGTTGACCTTCACATGGCTAGGGGGATTAATCTCATAAACTCGAGTTTGATTTGCTTAATACGTTTTGCAAATAGATCTTGAGTTGGATTTTGGTGAAATGTGTTTTCGCCATTTGGAGTTGGTTAGTTGTGCAAATGTGTTTTGCAAATGAGCCTTGAAGTTATGTCTTTCGATCCTAGAGCATGTGTTGGCATTTGCAAATGTGTTTTGCAAAGTGTCGGGATCATGTGTTGATCCTTACATGGCTAGAGGGTTGATCGCGTAAGTTCGGTGTTGATTTGCGAAATGTGTTTTTCGCAATTCAGTTGCAATTCTTTGAGCGTGAGCTAAATTGGTGCAAATGTGTTTTGCACGTGTGCATGATCATGTGTTGATCATCTAATGCGCTCAAGAAATGGTTTTTGATTTGTCGGAAAAGAGATTGCGAAAATCCGGAGTTGTTTCGCCAGGGTGTGACCGACCTGGCGTTGGACCTTCGCGGTCGGACCGCCCCTCCGTGTGCTTTTTCCGGTGGCTGCGTTTTGGGGTTTTCTTTGGCTTTGCTGGCGGTCGGACGGCGGGGTCAGATGACTGCGCCATGGGTGCGACCGGCCGTCAGTAATCGGTCAAAAATCCGACCTGCCTGTGAGGGCTGGTCGGACAAAGTGAGGTCGGTTGGACCGGATTTTCGGTTTTGCCTGTTTGCCCCCAAACGGCTAGTTTTCTTGTGGGGCTATAAATACCCTGGGGGCTTAGCAGGCGGATGTTGTTGGTGTTATTGAGTGTTTGGGTGAAGTGTTGCATGTGTTGCACACTCACATTTGGTTCTTGAGCTAAAGAGTGAGACTAATTGCATGTGTTGCAATTAGGAAGTGGTTTGAGAGCCTCTTGTGCATGTGTTGCACTTGAGGGAGGCCTTGGTGCATGTGTTGCACGAGGTAATCACCGGGAGCGCATTCGTTGTGCTCGGTGAAGTTCAAGCGGAGGAGCGGCTTATTACTCTTGGAGGTTGCCGACTCCTAGACGGCGTAGGCGTCGTGCGCGGGAGCTCTCAAGGTTGTGAGAAGCCCCGGCGAAGTTTGTGAAGGTTCGGGTTGAGCCTACGCGCGAGCGTGAAAAACCACGACTAGTGGAAAGAGGCGGGGTTTGTGAAGGTTCGGGTTGAGCCTACGCGCGAGCGTGAAAAACCACGACTAGTGGAAAGAGGCGGGTGCTCGAGCGGGAGCCGGTCCAAGTGTGGGCTTGCCTCAACGTTGACTAGGGGAGACCGGCAAGTCTCCGAACACCACGAAAAAACATCGTTTGCCTCTTGTCTCTTTTACTTTCAAGTATTTACATTTATTGTATATTGTTCAATTACTTGATAGTATCTAGAATTGCTTAGTATTAATTAGTTTTTCAATATAGCAATTCTTGTGTAGAGATATAATTTAGTTAAGTGCACTAGTGAGCCTAGTTGATTTAGGTTTTAATTGTCAAAACCTATTTATCGCTTCCACATATATCTTTGATTAGGTTTTGATTTAGGGGTGTATTAGAGCGATCGATTTTAGTGAGCGATTAATTTTGTAAAACGCCTATTCACCCCCCTCTAGGCGCATCCTCGACCCTACACGCCCGTGCGGCCCATCTTCCCGGCCCACGCCTTCCCGCGCGCCCCAACCCACCTCGCCAGCGCGTTGCAAGATCCGATCCGTCCCGCGCGACGCGCGTCCGCCCGGATTTTCTCCCTCGACGCATCCCTCTGCCCGGACGCTTCCCTTCTCCCTCAGCGCCGGCGTCAGCACCGCCCTTTCCCTCGCCATCAGCGCCACCAAACCGCCCTGTTTTTCTTCACCGAGGACGCTGTGCCATGCCCGGTCATCTCCGCGTCCGTTTCACCACCTGCCCGGTGCTCTCACGGAGTCTTCCGCCCGTACTGCCGTCTCCTCGCTCACCGGCCGCCATCGCCTCATCCTCGCCATCAGTGCACCGCCTCAGCCCCAAATTTCTTCGCCGCAGTGCGCCCATGCCGTGCCCCGTCACCTCCGCATCCATTCCGCCACTTGCCCGGCTCTCCCCCAAAGTCTTCACCCCGTACGTCATCTCTTCCATCGCCGTACGTCATCGCTTCGGCTCCGTCAGCAATGCGCCAATCCCGCCCCATTTTCTCCACCTCCGGACGGCCGTAGCATGCTGCGTCGCCTCCGCCACCCACCCAGCTCACCTGCCGCCCCTGTGCGCGCGTCAGCCGCCATCCCCGCGCTCACCGGCCACCGTCCCCTCTCCCATGCCGCTCCGGGCTATAAATAGAGCCCCTTCGCCCTCGTTTTCACTCGCACTGAGTTCGCAAGGGTGAGTTCTCCCTTCCCCGCTAATTCTTCTTCTCTCCCGAGCGCTATTCCGGCGAATCGCTGCTCGTCTTCTTCGGCTCCGGCCGGTTTCGCCGCCGCAGCCTTCGCTCGCCTCTCTCTCTCGCTGATAGCCGAGCCCCACCCGCCAGCCACTCGCCTCGCCCGTTCCACTGCCAACCCGAGCCTACCTGTCAGCCCTCCCCTCCATTCGCATTGGCCGGCCTAGTCGCCTTTGCGCTCACCGCATGCCCATGGGTCGCACAGTGTTGGGCCGCTCGGTTCACTGTGCGGCCCGCGCCAAATTCCTCTCCAAATTTCTATTTCGATTTTCGGGTTTTTAAATCAATTAAAAATCCGAAAATTCATTATAAATTCAAGAAAAATCCACAAAAATCCAAAATAGCCAAAAATATATTTTCTTGACCCATTCGACCCACTGAGTCCAAAAATAATCTCCGTTTCGCCATATCAAGTCCAGAAAAATTCCAAAAATGCCCCTGCGCTCCATTCCGGCCATTTTCTTCTTAGTTTCTTTTTCCGTTTTCGTTCTTTGAATGTTTTTACTCGTTTATTTATTGGAGTTGCTTTTTCGCGCTAGATCCAACGTCGGAGCAATTCCCGGAGCAACCTTTGGAGCAGGAGCTGTACGAGGAGCAGGAGCAGGAGCAGGAGCTGTTCAGGACCGGCCACTACTACATTAATCTTCCGCTAGGCGAAACTTTGACCACGCAAGGCAAGCCACACTCCTTGATATGTTGAATCCTATTTTTCCATATATTTACTGTATATTTAGACGTAGTTATTTGCACTTGCGTGTAAATAGAGTAGAAATTAAAAAGAGTTAATTTAGAATGACTTGATTAGTTAAATCCCACCCCCTTGTTAAAACCCTATTGTTTACGCCCTAATCATTTGTCAACTCTAGTCTATCATGAAATGAACCACGTAGGATAGATAAACTATAATCTTTACTTTTATTTTATTACTCAAAAACCCCGAATATCGATTTGGGGCTTATTTTTAAAATTGCTATAGTTGGGGGGGGTGCACTGGGGGGATCACGGAAGGTGGTTGCGGCCCAGCCCCCAACTGATGACCAGGCCTAAGGTGTTGTGTGTTGGGTACAGTGGACCGTACCGGTGTTGTTGTGTGTGTTGGGCTGGTCTTCGGCATTTAAGGATCAACCCCTTGAGCAAAGTAAATAACTTAGTCCTCTCTCAACCACAAGTTGGGCCGGTCAACTCTGTTGGCCTGATCCAACGTAGCCCGGTATATTATTTTTCCCCTTGGAATACCTACAGGTGGTATCGCGTGGGTTAGGGGTGGAACGGCATGGGGTAGCCATTGTCGGTTCTCATAATGGTAAGCATTCTTCAGTTGGCCAGTATCATGCCGCCCGCTTTGGCCCGTGGGCATCTGGGGGCTGGGGATTTGCACTGTCTACCGGGTAGGAGCTAAAGAGGGGAAATTCAATGAAAGGTTATGTTCATCTCGGTCGGGCCGCATGCATAAAAGTTGCATGTTAATCACGTGGCACTAATGACCGTAGATATCTTGTGGGTAAAGTTGAGTAGCTCTGCAGAGTGAGTCAAATGGTATTCGAATACGCCGTGCTTCCGGTTAATGAAGCTGGGTTAATTTCGGGTGATTCCGGTAACTGAGCTTGAGTAGTTTTTAATAAACTTGCTTAACGTAACCTAGATTTTATTAACAACTCTGTGGTATGGATGATGATGATGATGATGATGTTGATGATGATGATGCTGTTTATGGTTTGTGTTTCAAATTTAATATATGTTAAGATAAGGTTTAGCTCATGCATCCACTAAATACTTAAACTAGAGCCAAACACTTGAAACTCTGTGCATGTAATATTCAGAACATTTCCGTGTGGTTTGTTGAGTACGATTGTGTACTCACCCTTGCCTCCTAATCCCCCTCTTAGACTTTCAAGAAGATGATGGCTATGCGGAGATCGTCGAAGGCGATAGCGTATGGTTTTGAAGGCCTTGATCTAGTTGCTCAGGCTTTCCTGTGGTTCTTTTGTAATGAATTAGCGCTAGCCGCGCATATTGTAAAACTCTGGCCGCTAGGCCTTTAATTTATCTATCAAATGTTGGTATTTGCTTTATGTCAGGCAATGTATTACTTGGTTACCTACAGTTAAATTCCTGGGAAGCTGTGAAGGTATTTATACGCACCCCCTGAAAAGGGGCGTCCGTCACAATATCTAACTGAGAGCCCAACAAATTCAACCAATCTGATAGCACCCCTCACAGTGAGTAAACTATAGCAACAATCGTGGTGCTCATGCACATCAGGAGCTCGACCGGGGATGCATGCTGCTTCAGTAGCAACAGAGGAACAAAAAAAAAAAACCCAAATTTCCATCAAAAACAACTTGCTATAAGGTTTGAAAAAAGATATGTTGCAACAAACAAAAATAGTATTGCAACAATGGATAAACGGTGCTGCAACAATTCGGGAGAACACCCGCTACAAAAATCTATCTGGGGATATAACAGCACACAAAAAACAATTTTTGCAACAATCAAGAAAGGATGTTGCAACAAAACAAAAACTGAATGCAATAAATTACCGTTAAAATTAACTTGCTATAAGATTGGAGAAAAGATATATTGCAACGAGCAAAAATAGTACTTGCATCAATGGATAAATGGTGCTGCAACAATTCCGGAAAACGTCCGCAACAAAAGTTTATCTAGGGATGCAGTAACAAACAAAAATAAATCTTGCAACAATCGAGAAAGGGCGTTGCAATAAATCAAGTGAACACCCACAACAAAGCCACTAAGAGAAGCATGCAATTAGCGGCGATCACCAAGCTAATCGAAGGAGGCGGCGGCCATGAGCTTGCGCCTGTCTTAAGTGAGCCTGGATCTGACTGGCTAAGGTCGGCCGCCAACAGGCGCAGGTCCTCTTCTCTCGTCATAGCCCTGAATCCTCTTGACAATGCCTGGGCACTCTTGTAGCAAGAGTGCTCGGCTCAACCTTGATGGCAGCCTTAGAAGCTGTGCACGTGCAGTCCGCACTTGTCTATGAATAGAAGGGTTTAGCAGTGGCACTCGGCTAGAGCAAAGCTCACTGAAACAAATGAAGAGCGGGGGTGCAGGTGGGGGAGACGGGGGTAGATGAGAATCGTTGCTCAGATGGATAAGGTCAGGTGGAGTTCAGTGAGTGAAGCGTAGGTCTCATCGACGTACCTGTGCAAACAATTCCCGAGACAGGTAGCTGTGGGCATCATAAGATGCCCAAAAGTAGAGAAGGAAGGAAGGCGAAGTACATATTGGAAACACGATTCTAACTTTGTATGGATAGACCAAGAAACTTACTCTAATTGTAAATGTTTTCCTTTGTTGCATATTTGGGAATTCAGTATATTATCGAACAAGTGAATTTTATAGGAATTTCATAGGAAAGGAAACATCCCTCTCATTGGTCAAACAACTCCCCAGCGCTGACTTCTTAGAAGCTGATATTCATTGGTCAAAGTTTCATAATTACCTTATCCCACACAAATCGTTTACCTATAACGATTCACTACCCTTGTGAAAAATCGATTTCATGGGAAACTGGGTCAAACAAACATGAATTAGCACATTTGAGTTTTGTAAAGAAATTGACTGTGCCTATAAATTATTTTTGGCACAGAATATTCTGAAACTCGGGTGACAAGAAGAATAATAGTTACATGACTTATAAGGTATTTGGCTGCCAAGGGCTATGTGTGTAACAAGTTTTATTCAGATCTTTAGTATACCCAGAAACGCGAGCAGCACCTTATGATTAAACTAGAGCAATGGTGAACTGTAAAAGGAAAAGCAACAACTAGTCACAACAAAATGATCAGAGAACTGCGGAAAGACAGCTACCAAACAAAAAACGTTCTCGTACCACCAGGCGAGACATACAGCTATCACATGGACCTGACAACTTGATAACCGCCTGCATCTCCAATGCTTATTTAAAGGGAAAAGGAGCCATCCCTGTTTAACGCTACAACCAATCTTGTGTTGTCTCTTTTAAGGGACCCAGGTCCAATTGGCCTAGGATTCAATGATGCTCTAGTCGGCCTTGGACTCAATCACCCTCTTCGCGAAAGATGGCAAACAAAATGATGCTGAGTGGATCTGAAAAACAACATGCAGTCAGATAACAATACGCAAGTTCAGGCAAGGATGGTAGGAAATACAAGCAAAAACACACATCGGAGTTGTAGAACTTTAGTGGTCCTTTCGATTTTGTAGAATACTCATCCTCCTCAATGTTAAAAACAGGGTGCTTGAAATCAACAGTGGCCCCCTCGGTGGAGCAAAGCATGAAACCAATCACTCCGCTGCAATGAGAGCATATTAACCTGGGCTAAAAAAAGGGAAAACCAGTTCAGTCACATGGACAGGATCAGTAGAGCATACCTAGGGTATGTAGGTACTGTTGTCCAAGCATAGTTAACGGAGCCTTTAAAAACTTGGCGACAATTGGTGGCAATATCTTCAATAATATGCATATGCAACCATATGCTCTCTGCCTGAGTACATACAACTCCACCTGGACGCAAAGCTCTGGCAACAGACTGGAAGAAAGGTTTCTCAAAAAGCTCTTGAGCCGGACCTGGTTAGGAAGGGAAATGTTAATGAAACAACAATGGCAGGAGGTAAAAATATGCACATGATTTACAACAATCACCTATTGGATCAGAGGAATCCACAATTACTGCATCATAGGTACCCGCTGGAACATTTTTCAAAAAGGCAACACCTGCATGAACACAACAGAGAATTTAAACAAAGCATAAATATGTAGCAAAAAATTATTTATGAAATAGATCTCAAAAAAATATTCATCAAATAAAACATGTATACTGGCCAAATTTAGACTGAAAGTTTAATATTTTCAGGGAAAAAACAAGGACATGATTCAAAAAGAAAATATGCTGGGAGAACAAGAAATATGTTAATGCTCCATGGACATGACAAGCAGGTTCTTATCAGGGAACTTCCATATGCAGCATAGGCCATTCCAACTATGTCAAACAAGGGGACTTCATTGTTTTCTGAACCTACTCTATGGTGAATATTTGCAATACCACAAAAGTCAAAAGTTCAGGTATTTCACAATGATGTGGTAAACAAAGGTATAGAATAGTATTGGTCATTCAAAAGTCCATAAGTAATTCATTTAGGATCAGGCAACAACCAAAATATATAACAGAAGTAATAGTATTAGAATCAAAAGTTACGTATCAAATTTATTTATTGCAATAAAACTCTAGCTATATTTTGAGTAATGTGCAAAATAGAAGGCTTGGTCATTGCCATAAAACCAAAGCATATTACAAGCTAGTCTGCTTTCAAAGTGCACATGGTATAACATGCTCCTTACCATCTCCGATGTGTAATGACACACGAGGATCTTCAAATCCAACAGCAAGGTGAGGAAAAAATTGCTTGGAGACCTGAAAAATTAACATACAAAATTAACAAGCTAACACAACAAGACTAAACAATGGACCAGGTTAAACAAACTGTGTTATAAATTAAATTATTTAATTTGGTAAATCTAGAAAGAACATCTACAGGGAATATAAAACAAACTCCTGATCACTGCACTGACAATAACTACTAGGTAGAGCCACGTGCTACGCCGCGCCGTGCGAAATTTGGTCAAGGGGTTCTTTTTGCAAAAAAAACGGTGGGAGGACTTCAACGCGATTTTGGTTTTCTCAAGGGGCTTTTTATAAAACAGGCTGGCTAGGAGCCGTCGACAAATTTGCGGAACCACGGGATCCTTTTTGCCCAAAAAAACCAGTGGGAGGACCTGTCCACGATTTCGGGATTCTTAGGGGGCTTTTCACAAAAAACGATGATGCGGAGGGCTGGCCTTGGGGGAATCTCTTCCGGCGTAAGAGATAAGATACGAAATAGACCATACATAAAAATATGTTTAAACGGATGTTGTTAGAGTAACTATTTAACACATGTTGGTATTTATAACATTATGGCAGATTACAAAGTTATAATCAATACAAGTTAAAATCAATACAAGCATGTCCTCTAACCATTATAATATGTTTTTCATTAGTTTTCAGCACCATAAATAATAAGATGTGCGGGAAGAACAATGTAACACACTGTGGAATCGATAGCGAATAAATGTATTGGGGTGTCTGGCTGCTTGCTTAATTAGTGCATGACATTTTGACATGATTAATAGTTTCATATACCACAAAAGGATTGACAAATGATTTAGTTAATATATAGATCACAAAAACCAAAATGGTTGTAGTTCAAATGCAACACTTCTGTTTAGGCACTAGTGACCCTAGAAAATTAACAAACAAGTCCTATGCTTGATGCAAATGGACACATATCAGAAATTTTTTAATATTTGTTTTCGGATGAGTTTTTTTTCCTTGGGCTCCATAGAAATGCATCTCAGAAGAAAGCTATTTCTATGGATACAGCATCAGTAAGGGAGCCTCATTACATAATACTGCTCCTAACCCACATGGCAACATGAGGTGAAGGAAAAGATCTGAAACTACACCAATGAAATCACCAGACAGGAAGCCAACATACACTTGTGAGTATAGCAGGAACCTCCACCGAACAAGACACAAATCCACAAGGCATGTGAGTTTCAATAGAATTAGCATTATTTCACTTAACTGGTCCTGGATTTTTAGAGCAGAATAGCATAGCATACAGTACAAGGTTATATAAATTAATTAATTTTCAAATACTGAATGGAATGGTATGAGCATCTCAATCAAACATCAAGCAGCATCAACCAAGCTAACTGTAAGACTCACATTTCAAGAAGAGGAAATATGAAATAATAGCTTGACTTTACCCCTTCTATTACAAATTCCTTTGATTAATTTAGTCTATTGCAAACTTTACAGGATGCCAGGCAAACTACTGGAGCCTTTTCAAGTTACACAATTTAAAAAAGCGCAAAAGAAAATATAGAAAAGGACCATCAAGAATAGCAATCAAACCCAAAGACATGGGTGCTTTTAAATGACGTGTCAAAACAGACATCTAAAGAACCTTAACCAAATTTGTTGATATCAATAAATTGTTCCATCTACAGCCAACATACATGCATGCACTGAAAGAGAGGGAGGGAGAGAGGTATCTTACATCTACCACCATCTTATCAATTTCACAAATGTCAATTTGTTCCACTGAAGAATGTCGTGAAACCTCACGCAGGACACCACCATCTCCACCTCCAATAACTAACACCTGTATATCATGAAAAGATTAGAGATTAACACCGCTTATTTTAAAAACTTGATATACATGTCATTTGACAAGTATGAATGATTAAAGCATAGTTACCGGATTCGCTGTAAACCCCAGCTAATCGCGAACTAGATTTGTCGAACCCTAATTGGTTTAGGAAACGAAGTTCGTGTTTGTAGTGAAAATTGGAAGAAAAAGTGATGAACCGAGAACACAAATCTCGTACAACGACTCGGATGAACCGAGTTTCTGGTAACTATGGACTAAAGTCACCTTGTAATGAGCTTGACATTATAATTGTGTTCTTACAAATTTGCACTAGGAACTTTTTCGGGTGTTACATGTTGAAATTATTTTTAAGCTAAAGTTGTCAACAAAGAATTAAGCTAGGAAGTTTTGTATTAGAGATGATTTAATCAATGCTAATAGGATCAAAGTTCTCCTTTTTGTGCCAATTGGACCAAATCACTTGTTTGAAAGCGACTCTTATACATTGACTAGTACGATGTCTGTGCATAGCAACTGGATCCGAATAGAAGGTGGTACATATCATAAAATGTGACCCAAATTAAAAAAAATCTAAGCCGTCCATGATTTTCTAGAGATTTGTGCAAGAAATTATTTGATGGAAACAAAGAGTTGTGTATTGTCACGATCGGACGACCGGTATTGCGTGGAGATCACCCTTCCCATGCTCAAGACTCAAGCCACGAGGCTCTCCTCGCCTTCTCCACTTCCACCTCCCATTTCTCTCCCTCCTCTGCCACTCTACTGACGCTACCCTCTCGCTCCTCCATCACTGCATTATGCCCTCCCTCATGGTGCAGTCGTGGTGCGTCGGCGCTCCTTCACCTCCCACCGACGCCATCGCTTTTCTTCCCCATGCAGCCCCGCCACCACCATCCCAGTCACAATTGTTCTCATCTACTGTGGATCCGACGGTATGAGCCATGGATCTCGTCCAGGTCACGAACACTGGTCCTCTCGTCAACCTCCCAGCTTCCAACCTAGCAACGCGCTGCTAATGCCCAGGAGAAGCGACGGATCCAAAATCTGTTATCACCAAAGGAGCCCGATGGCCACCTGGTCCACCTGTTGCCCACCGAATCACCCTAACACCACGGCTAATCGACATCTCATCTAGCCCCACCGCCCTACAAGATAGGTATTTCTTCCCAACTCCATCTCGCCCCTCAACTCCCTCCATCTCGATCTACTTTGAGAAAGTGTAGGCATGGTTGGTAATCATGATACTTAGGGATTTTGGAATGTACTTTGAAAGAATAGGTGAACATTTGGAGGTGTAGGTGAACATTTGGAGGTGTTTTTTTGGTTTTCCAAAGGAGTGATGTGTAGGACAGGATTTTATTTCCCCGATTTTTGAGCGAAAGGACACGCGTATGCCTGATTTTGGCCCAATCGACTAGCTAAGTTGGCCCAGTCGGCGCCTCGGCCTATCCGGCCTGTTCACCTCCTTTTCTCCTTCAACTACCCTAACCCCTCTCTTCCTCACTCTCTTTCCTTACTCATCTCTCTGGTTCTCGCCGCTCATCATTCCCTCTCACACATCTCTAGCTCTCGCAATCCGATTGACGTGTAAGAATATTCTGGGGTGACGAACTGAAACCATTCGTTTTTATCTACTCAATAACTTTTTTCTCTTGATTTTGTCGAAGTTATTACACCGATTCAATAAATGATCATGAGGCGGTCCTTATTAGAAGAACACTTGCCTTTTGTTTAGCTTGAGAAAGCGACGGACTAGTGCCCGGAAATAAGATCCTGGCGCTAGCTCCATGAGTGAATTTCCACCGTTCGCTTGCCCCACAATAGTGATAAAGCCTTGAATTTTTAGAGTCCGGCAAGTCAACTCGATGGACAGAATGGATTGCCATTATTCTAGCCGACCATATCTAGAATTCTCCTCAATGGCATTCGGCCAACCCATTTAGCACAAGAGAGGACTCCCTGGCGACCCTTTATCGCCAATGCTTTTATAATTGCCGGATCCTTGTAATCGATTAATTACAAGGCCACTAGTCAGAACCTTTTGCCACAAATACCTTCCGTGCGTGAAAATGCGGATTTTTATATGCATAATGTTGCCATTTTGCAAATCCCAACAAAGATGAGCTTAACAAGATGCTTCTTGACATCTTCAATGGAGCGACAGGTCTGCGTATCTCCAAAAGAGTGAGGTTTACCCGATAGGTGTAACAACGTCGACATGTCGAACCTATTGCAGGATTTCCCAGATGCCTTTAGTCCTTCCCTGCAGTACTAGGACTCCCATTGCGTCCAACAAAATTGAAGCGGTCGATCTACAAACGCTTCCTTGATAAAGTCCGATCTCGACTTGCGGTGGTGGGAAGATGTTATCTAGGGCCGCCAGTTAATCTTACCAACTCGGTCCTCACTTCCATAGTGGTCCACCACCCAATGGTGTATCCTCTCACTCCCTGGATCACAAAGAAAATAGACCAACTTTTGTGTTTCAGTTTTGGAGAGGAACAGAATGTAATGGAGGTCATTGCCTTGTCAATTGGAAGATACAGTAGGCCCACCAATCTCGGGGGCTAGGGTTAAAGACTTACACAGTTTGATGGGCCATACATATTCATGGTTTCGTATGGTCGGAAGAACCAGATCGATCATGGTGACACTTGCCATGTGACACCATGACCGAGCCTACCAAGCCTTGTTCAACAGATGATAATAACCTTGGGGATGGCAAGATGACATCGCTGGGATTCCAACTGCTCAGGATCTCTCCATGAATTTAGCGCCATCTCGCACAAATTTCCAAAAGGAAACAAATAATAGTTCATCGGTTATCCGCCAAAGGTCAAAGCCACGACGCATTAATTACTATCGGGCCACCGACGATTTTGTTCGCCTATGGCGAGTAATCCGACACATACAATTGCAAAATGTACAGATGACATTTCTTGAAATGGACTTCTGTGGTGACTACTCGCCGTGATCGGCGATAAGATTCAATTCCAAGGGTCTATCCCGAACACGCCTACAACAGATCTCGAAAGTAGACGGAAGGGAGATGTTCTTCGCGTGGTTGTTCTTGCAACAAAGATTCTAACAATGATAAACTCGCAGCTGAAGGGGATGGCCGATAGCGCTGCTTTATGCGATATACCGCCGATTTGAAATCGCGACACACCTTTCTACTTTTGCCCTTTGGCGCAAAGGCTTGGGGGAGTGCTTCCTTATGGATCAGCCATCCGCCACCAGGCATTAGTCCCCTTCATGGCGCTCGATGGATGATGGCTTCTCGGATCCTCATCTCACGCAACGGCAAGAAGTGGATGGAATCGCCCAGACGCTATATGGAACTTATGGAAGGAAAGAAATAACAGATTTTCAATAACCCTCGATTCGCCCATATGTCTTTTCGTCATTGCCGCCGATGATGTCCGCAACCGCACGAAAGTGCCTTTTCTAATCGCTTTCCTCCGATCCTCAGCTTGATGTTCATTCTTTCTTTCTTCCCACCCTCACACCCTTCTCATTTTCGCTTTCTTCCTCCTTCATTTTCTTTCCGATCGCTTGATACTCAGAATCCGTCCCGAACGGTTCGAATGGACCAATCAGAACTTTTGTAACGATGCCTTCTCTCCTTAATACATGGCAGAGCTCTCCCTTTCAATTCAAAAAAGTCTAACTATGATGAATGTTTGTCCGAGCAAACACAAATATGTTGCTTTGAAATCCTCTAATCCACATCCCTAGCTACTAAAAAATAAGTATAAAATTGACAAACCCCGCATAAAATAAGTATGAAACCGACACAACTCTCAAGATATCGATGATGCGTACAAGCCATGTTACGCCTAAGCTTAAGACCATTGGCCATGCGTCCCATGTTCCCATCGCCCTAGGGCGATCACCTCGCCGCACTTGAACACGAGCTTAAACACCTCACCGTAGTTCTGCAACCTTGACCTAAACCCTATTGTTCCGCTTGTGTCTATCTCGATGGTAAGAAGTCAATCGATGGCATTATTTGATGCTTCTTCCAAGTCAACTCAGAAATAGGCTTGGTATATATATCGTAAATGGACTGGTTGTTAGACTTATGCTTTAATTGGAAGCCAACTCGACCATCAAACGATGCATAACCTAATTTACAAAAAAGTCGATAGCTTCATCTTTCTCTTGATGCTACGCAGATCCTTCGACCTCTTCCAGCTTTGAGGTGACTCCATCATTGGCCCTCCCACCAAAACTCCAAGATGCACTCCTCCACTTCACATCATCTCGGTCGACACCACATCACTTCTTCCCGATTTTGCTTGGTCGCACAACTCAAGTATAAGGTCCAAACAGCCTTCTAGTTGCTGCTACCAAGACAACGGCCCTCGCGAGCCTGGGCAGCTGCCCAACGCCACTGCCCCACAACATAAACATAGTGTCCTCCCCTGCTTTCGTGGTGTAGTCGTGGCTCATGGAGTCTCTTCTTCAATCTTGCTCATGGGATTCAAAGTTTCTTCGTAAAAGCTAGCGCGATGGCTTATCTAATCTGTAAAAATTGAGTTCCCACCATCAAATCAACCTTTGCAAGGCCTCCACATCCAATTGTCATAACAAAATTGAAACACCCTCAAAATTTCAAAATGAATTTAATTGGATTTAATTGGAATTTTTCATTCTCTGATTTTATTTGGTTTTGTTTCGCCGCCTCGCGGAAATCTTCCGCCGAGACGCTCCTTCGCCTTCCTCACCTTGGGTCAGACAAGTGGCCCGAGCCGCCTCCCTCCCGCCTGGGCTTCATTTCATCCGAAGTTCAACCTTCATTAGTTATGGTTTTGGTGTTAATGACAAATCTAATATTGAGATTATCCATTAATGTGATTTTGTTATTAATGACAAATCTTATATCGAGACTAACTTGTTTATTTAGAATATCTTTGATTAGTCTCATCGCATTGAAAAATGGAAAACCCAAAGTATGTTTGCGTATTCATTCTTAGTATTAGTTGCATACTTTGGAGTCAAGTTAAATTATGAATGTCCCTATTATATTAACCACAAACGTGCATCATATTTCCCAATCCACACATTACATGGATGCACATATTTAGGGGAGTTTGTAGTTTATCTTGAAAGTCTCTTTGTATTGATCTATTCTTTATTGACACATATAAAGATCAAGACAAAGAAACTAAATCCTTGAGTATATATTTGAATTGCCTAGTTATAAGTATACTCATGGTAATATAGGATATACTCAATATGATCAAATTAAATATGTGCATATTATCTTCAAGTCAATTATACTTATGCACATATACATGTGGAGTTCATTCTATAGTTGATGACTTAGAGTAATGATCATTCCCATATAAGTTTACACATAATGGATCATTATTTTTCATCAACATGAGTATATGAAAACTTGTGTAGTTAATATATACTCACATCAATTTAAATGAAAATTTAAATTGAGTTCATTTGTCTTGTTAATCATTAAAGAATATTTCATCATGTGTTGATGGTGTTCCTTGATTAATTAAGGACAATGAATAGCTCTTAAGTATAATAAAGCATGAGTTGCATTATCGACTAAGACACATATAAATCATTCAATTGATTTAGGTTGTGCTCAATTGATCTAAAGGCATCCATTATGTGTTAATGGAGTGCAAGAGATAATTGAGACAACTGTGCATCTTGGACTAACGATTTTCATGAGTTGTGATTTGAGTTAGGTTAAGTCCAAGAGATAATTGAGAACGGGACAAGGACGGCATCATGAGGTGATAGACGCCAAGAGAAGATCCCGGAAGAAAGAGGAGTCGAGTGATGATCCCGAGGGAGTATCAAGTAAAGATCATAAAGACCCCAAAGGGATTGCTGCGCGGGGCGAAGGTATAACTAGATAGGCTAAGGACTTTTGTAGTCTTTGAGTCTAAGGTTTTATCATCGCATTATTAAGAGGTTGTCTCTCTAGTTTGAGCTTCATCATGTGTTGGTGATCTCAACCGCTGTTCACTCAAGCTCAAATCATTTGGATTTGATTTTTGCATGAGGGTTAACCATTTGGCATGTGTATGCAAGTTAAACTTATGCTTGGGTGTTGTTTGTTTATGCCCGATTTGCATGTGTTGCAAAGAGGAAGAGCGATGCATTTGGTTTTCAGATAATGCTTTGATTTGCATGTGTTGCAAATAAGATAAGCAATATGCGTTGGCTTTTTGCGTGAAGTTCACTTTTGCATGTGTTGCAAATGTTGAAGCTTCATGCTTTTTTTCAGAAAACAATCTTTCTAAAACTGTGGTTGCTTGGAGCTAAGTTTTGCATGTGTTGCAAAAGGAGAGAGCTCAAGCACAAAGTTGATTTGGTGTTTATGAGTTTGTATGGAGCTAGAGGCTTGCATGTGTTGCAAGTAGAAAGCTCATATGGTTGAAATGGTTTGTGTGAAATTGAAGTTTGTTTTGGTGTTGCATGGAACTAGAGAATTGCATGTGTTGCAATTAGAGAGTTCATGCACCTTGATTTGGTGTTGCTTGAGCTAGACTTTTGCATGTGTTAAAGAGTAGTGCCTCAAGCATGAAATGATGTTTTGTTATTTGCAAGTTCATAGCGAATAAACCGAGGTTTATGAGTCCTAATCCCGAGAGCATGAGGCTTGCAACGTGGTGTTAGCAAGTTGACCGGTCTTGTGTTGACCTTCACATGGCTAGGATTAATCATAAACTCGAGTTTGATTTGCTTAATACGCTTGCAAATAGATCTTGAGTTGGATTTTGGTGAAATGTGTTTTCGCCATTTGAGTTGGTTAGTTGTGCAAATGTGTTTTGCAAATGAGCCTTGAAGTTATGTCTTCGATCCTAGAGCATGTGTTGGCATTTGCAAATGTGTTTTGCAAAGTGTCGGATCATGTGTTGATCCTTACATGGCTAGAGGGTTGATCGCAGAAGTTCGGTGTTGATTTGCGAAATGTGTTTTTCAATTGCTTGCAATTCTTGAGCGTGAGCTAAATTGGTGCAAATGTGTTTTGCACGGTGCATGATCATGTGTTGATCATCTAATGCGCCAAGAAATGGTTTTTGATTTGTCGGAAAAGAGATTGCAAAAATCCGAGTTGTTTCGCCAGGCGGTGTGACCGCCCCTGGCGTTGGACCGCCATGGTTTGACCGGCCTCCGTGTGCTTTTTCCGGCTGCTGTTTTTGCTGGCTTTGCTCGGGCGGCCTGACCGTCGGGGTTCAGATGACCCGCCATGGTGCACCGGCCGTGGCATCGGTCAAAATCCGACCTGTCTCGCGAGGCTTGGCTGACAAAGTGAGGTCCTGGACCGGATTTTCGGTTTTGCCCTCTTTTGCCCCCAAACGGCTAGTTTTCTTGTGGGGGCTATAAACACTCTGGGGTTTCAGCGATGTTGTTGGTGTTATTGAGTGTTTGGGTGAAGTGTTGCATGTGTTGCACACTCACATTTGGTTCTTGAGCTAAAGAGTGAGACTAATTGCATGTGTTGCAATTAGGAAGTGGTTTGAGAGCTCTTGTGCATGTGTTGCACTTGAGGGAGGCCTTGGTGCATGTGTTGCACGAGGTAATCAACGGGAGCCATTCGCTTGTGCTCGGTGAAGTTCAGAGCCGGCGGCTACTCTTGGAGGTTGCCGACCCTAGACTCCGCAGGCGGCCGCGTGAGCTCCTCAAGGTTGTGAGAAGCCCGCTGTGAAGGTTCGGGTTGAGCCTACGCTGGCGTGAAAACCACGACTAGTGGAAAGAGGCGGGTTTGTGAAGGTTCGGTTGAGCCTACGCCACAGCGTGAAAACCACGACTAGTGGAAAGAGGCGGTGCTCGAGCGGAGCCGTCCAAGTGTGGGCTTGCCTCAACGTTGACTAGGAGACCGCAAGTCTCCTAACACCACTTAAAAAACATCGTTTGCCTCTTGTCTCTTTTTACTTTCAAGTATTTACATTTATTGTATATTGTTCAATTACTTGATAGTATCTAGAATTGCTTAGTATTAATTAGTTTTTCAATATAGCAATTCTTGTGTAGAGATATAATTTAGTTAAGTGCACTAGTGAGCCTAGTTGATTTAGGTTTTAATTGTCAAAACCTATTTATCGCCCACATATATCTTTGATTAGGTTTTGATTTAGGTGTATTAGAGCGATCGATTTTAGTGAGCGATTAATTGTAAAACGCCTATTCACCCCCTAGGCGCATCCTCGACCACACGCCTGCAGGCCCATCTTCCCGCCCACGCCTTCGCTACGCTTCAACCCACTCGCCAATACATAAGATCCGATCCGGCTCTCCATGACGCTGGCCCGCCGATTTTTCCTCGACGCATCCTTCGCTCGACGCTTTTCTTCACGGCACAAGACTTTCTCGCCATCGCCGCTAAACCAAACTGCCACCGAGGACGCCAGGTTATGTTCATTATCTTCTGCTTTCACCACCGCCGGTGCTTTCACGGAGTCTTCGCCCAGACGCTGCTCTCTCGCTCACCGCCGCCATCGCCTCATCTCGCATCGGGCAGGCCACTTAAATTTTTTCGCCGTAGCGCCCATGCCGTGCCCCGTCACCTCCGCCTCCATTCCGCCACTTGCCCGGCTCTCTCCCGAAGTCTTCACCCCAGCATCTCTTCCATCGCCAGACGCATCGCGGTTCACGCTAATGCGCCATCCCGCCCCATTTTCTCCACCTGACGGGCCAGAGATGTCATCGCCACCCACCCACCACCGCTTCGCGCGCATACCGCCATCCTCAAGGCCACCGCCACCGTCTTCCCATGCCGCCCGGCTATAAATAGAGTTCTTCGTCACATCGACCGAAGTTCGCAGGGTGAGTTCTCCTTCCCCGCTAATTCTTCTTTCTCCGAAGGCTATTCCTATTAATCGCCGTTGCCTTCTTCCCGGCCCCACGCCGCTCTCTCTCGCCGATAGCCGAGCCCCACCCGCCAGCCCACTCGCCTGCTCCATCGCTAACCCGAGCCTAATTGCTGCCTCCCTCCATTCGTGATTGGCTTAGTCGCTTTTATACACCGCATGCCCATGGGTCGAGAAGGTCAGCTGTTCACCTGTAAGGGTCTGCCAAATTCTCTCCATTTTATTGATTTTCTGGTTTTAAATCAATTAAAATCCGAAAATTCATTATAAATTCAAGAAAATCCACAAAAATCCAAAATAGCCAAAATATATTTTCTTGACCCATTCGACCCATCGAGTCCAAAAATAATCTCCGTTTGCCATATCAAGTCCAGAAATTCCAAAAATGCCTCAGGCCCATTCCACCATTTTCTTCTTTTTCGCTGCTTCTTTGAATGTTTTTACTCTTATTTATTGGAGTTGCTTTTTTCGCTAGATCCAACGTAGCAATTCCCGAGCAACCTTTGAGCAGAGTCAGACGAGAGCAGAGCAGGAGCAGGAGTCTCAGACCCGCCACTACTACATTAATCTTCCGCTAGGCGAAACTTTGACCACGCAAGGCAAGCCACACTCCTTGATATGTTGAATCCTATTTTTCCATATATTTATCTGATATTTAGACGAGTTATTTGCACTTATGTAAATAGAGTAGAAATTAAAAGAGTTAATTTAGAATGACTTGATTAGTTAAATCCCACCCCTTGTTAAAAACCCTATTGTTTACGCCTAATCATTTGTCAACTCTAGTCTATCATGAAATGAACCACGAGGATAGATAAACTATAATCTTTACTTTTATTTTATTACTCAAAAACCCGAATATCGATTTGGGGCTTATTTTTAAAATTGCTATAGTTGGGGGTGCCGGGGATCACTAGGTGGTTGCGCCCCCCAACCGATGACCGTGCCTAAGGTGTTGTGTGTTGGTACAAGGACCGCACTGTTGTTGTGTGTAAGCAATGGTCTTCGATTTAAGGATCAACCCCGAGCAAAGTAAATAACTTAGTCTCTCAACCATTAAGTTGGGTCAACTCTGCTGGCCTCGATCCAACGAGTTCAGATATTATTTTTCCTTGGAATACCTGCTGTGGTATCGCTGGGTTAGGTGGAACGCATGGGGTAGCCATTGTCGGTTCTCATAATGGTAAGCATTCTTCGGCCACAAGATCATGTCGCCATGGGTCTGGGCATCTGGGGTCGATTTAATCGCCTACCCGTAGGAGCTAAAGAGGAAATTCAATGAAAGGTTATGTTCATCTCGGCCGGCCGCATGCATAAAAGTTGCATGTTAATCACGTGGCACTAATGACCGAGATATCTTGTGGGTAAAGTTGAGTAGCTCTCAGAGTGAGTCAAATGGTATTCGACGCTGCTTCCTAAGCACGAAGGTTAATTTCGTGATTCCAGAATCGAGCTTGAGTAGTTTTAATAAACTTGCTTAACGAATCTAGATTTTATTAACAACTCGGTGGTATGGATGATGATGATGATGATGATGTTGATGATGATGATGCTGTTTATGGTTTGTGTTTCAAATTTAATATATGTTAAGATAAGGTTTAGCTCATGCATCCACTAAATACTTAAACTAGAGCCAAACACTTGAAACTCGTGCATGTAATATTCGAACATTTCCGTGGGTTTGTTGAGTACGATTGTGTACTCACCTTGCCTCCTAATCCCCTCTTAGACTTTCAAGAAGATGATGGCTATGCGGAGATCGCCGGGCGATAGCGTATGGTTTTGAAGGCCTTGATCTAGTTGCTCAAAGCCTTCGTGGTTCTTTGTAATGAATTACGCTTAGCCGCCAAGATATTGTAAAAACTCGCCGCGGCCTTTAATTTATCTATCAAATGTTGGTATTTGCTTTATGTCGTGCAATGTATTACTTTGCTACTATGCTTAAATTTCGAAGTCAGGAAGAGATTTATACGCACTTCGAAAAGCGCCACCGTCACAATATCTAACTGAGAGCCCAACAAATTCAACCAATCTGATAGCACCCTCACAGTGAGTAAACTATAGCAACAATCGTGGTGCTCTATGCACATCAGGAGCTCGACTGGGGATGCATGCTGCTTCAGTAGCAACAGAACAAAAAAAAACCCAAATTTCCATCAAAACAACTTGCTATAAGGTTTGAAAAAGATATGTTGCAACAAACAAAAATAGTATTGCAACAATGGATAAACGGTGCTGCAACAATTGGGAGAACACCTGCTACAAAAAATCTATCTGGGGATATAACAGCACAAAAAACAATTTTGCAACAATCAAGAAAGGATGTTGCAACAAAACAAAAACTGAATGCAATAAATTACCGTTAAAATTAACTTGCTATAAGATTGGAGAAAAGATATATTGCAACGAGCAAAATAGTACTTGCATCAATGGATAAATGGTGCTGCAACAATTCCGGAAAACGTCCGCAACAAAAGTTTATCTAGGGATGCAGTAACAAACAAAAATAAATCTTGCAACAATCGAGAAAGGGCGTTGCAATAAATCAAGTGAACACCCACAACAAAGCCACTAAGAGGAGAAGCATGCAATTAGCGGCGATCACCAAGCTAATCGAAGGAGGCGGCGGCCATGAGCTTGCGTCTTAATGAGCCTGGATCTGACTGGCTAAGGTCGGCGCCAACAGGCGCAGGTCTTCTCTCGTCATAGCCCTGAATCCTCTTGACAATGCCTGGGCACTTGTAGCAAGAGTGCTCGGCTCAACCTTGATGGCAGCCTTAGAAGCTGTGCACGTGCAGTCCGCACTTGTCTATGAATAGAAGGGTTTAGCAGTGGCACTCGGCCAGAGCAAAGCTCACTGAAACAAATGAAGAGCGGGGTGCAGGTGGGGAGACGGGGTAGATGAGAATCGTTGCTCAGATGGATAAGGTCAGGTGGAGTTCAGTGAGTGAAGCGTAGGTCTCATCGACGTACCTGTGCAAACAATTCCCGAGACAGAAGCAGGCATCATAAGATGCCCAAAAGTAGAGAAGGAAGGAAGCGAAACATATTGGAAACACGATTCTAACTTTGTATGGATAGACCAAGAAACTTACTCTAATTGTAAATGCCTTTGTTGCATATTTGGGAATTCAGTATATTATCGAACAAGTGAATTTTATAGGAATTTCATAGGAAAGGAAACATCCTCTCATTGGTCAAACAACTCCCCAGCGCTGACTTCTTAGAAGCTGATATTCATTGGTCAAAGTTTCATAATTACCTTATCCCACACAAATCGTTTACCTATAACGATTCACTACCCTTGTGAAAAATCGATTTCATGGGAAACTGGGTCAAACAAACATGAATTAGCACATTTGAGTTTGTAGAAGAAATTGACTGTGCCTATAAATTATTTTTGGCACAGAATATTCTGAAACTCGGGTGACAAGAAGAATAATAGTTACATGACTTATAAGGTATTTGGCTGCAAGGCTATGTGTGTAACAAGTTTTATTCAGATCTTTAGTATACCCAGAAACGCGAGCAGCACCTTATGATTAAACTAGAGCAATGGTGAACTGTAAAAGGAAAAGCAACAACTAGTCACAACAAAATGATCAGAGAACTGCGGAAAGACAGCTACCAAACAAAAAACGTTCTCGTACCACCAGGCGAGACATACAGCTATCACATGGACCTGACAACTTGGATAACCGCCTGCATCTCCAATGCTTATTTAAAGGGAAAAAGGAGCCATCCCCTGTTTAACGCTACAACCAATCTTGTGTTGTCTCTTTTAAGGGACCCAGGTCCAATTGGCCTAGGATTCAATGATGCTCTAGTCGGCCTTGGACTCAATCACCCTCTTCGCGAAAGATGGCAAACAAAATGATGCTGAGTGGATCTGAAAAACAACATGCAGTCAGATAACAATACGCAAGTTCAGGCAAGGATGGTAGGAAATACAAGCAAAAACACACATCGGAGTTGTAGAACTTTAGTGGTCCTTTCGATTTTGTAGAATACTCATCCTCCTCAATGTTAAAAACAGGGTGCTTGAAATCAACAGTGGCCCCTCGGTGGAGCAAAGCATGAAACCAATCACTGCTGCAATGAGAGCATATTAACCTGGGCTAAAAAAGGAAAACCAGTTCAGTCACATGGACAGGATCAGTAGAGCATACCTAGGGTATGTAGGTACTGTTGTCCAAGCATAGTTAACGGAGCCTTTAAAAACTTGGCGACAATTGGTGGCAATATCTTCAATAATATGCATATGCAACCATATGCTCTCTGCCTGAGTACATACAACTCCACCTGGACGCAAAGCTCTGGCAACAGACTGGAAGAAAGGTTTCTCAAAAAGCTCTTGAGCCGGACCTGGTTAGGAAGGGAAATGTTAATGAAACAACAATGGCAGGAGGTAAAAATATGCACATGATTTACAACAATCACCTATTGGATCAGAGGAATCCACAATTACTGCATCATAGGTACCTGCTGGAACATTTTTCAAAAAGGCAACACCTGCATGAACACAACAGAGAATTTAAACAAAGCATAAATATGTAGCAAAAATTATTTATGAAATAGATCTCAAAAAATATTCATCAAATAAAACATGTATACTGGCCAAATTTAGACTGAAAGTTTAATATTTTCAGGAAAAAACAAGGACATGATTCAAAAAAGAAAATATGCTGGGAGAACAAGAAATATGTTAATGCTCCATGGACATGACAAGCAGGTTCTTATCAGGAACTTCCATATGCAGCATAGGCCATTCCAACTATGTCAAACAAGGACTTCATTGTTTTCTGAACCTACTCTATGGTGAATATTTGCAATACCACAAAAGTCAAAAGTTCAGGTATTTCACAATGATGTGGTAAACAAAGGTATAGAATAGTATTTCATTCAAAAGTCCATAAGTAATTCATTTAGGATCAGGCAACAACCAAAATATATAACAGAAGTAATAGTATTAGAATCAAAAGTTACGATCAAATTTATTTATTGCAATAAAACTCTAGCTATATTTTGAGTAATGTGCAAAATAGAAGGCTTGGTCATTGCCATAAAACCAAAGCATATTACAAGCTAGTCTGCTTTCAAAGTGCACATGGTATAACATGCTCCTTACCATCTCCGATGTGTAATGACACACGAGGATCTTCCAATCCAACAGCAAGGTGAGGAAAAATTGCTTGAGACCTGAAAATTAACATACAAAATTAACAAGCTAACACAACAAGACTAAACAATGGACCAGGTTAAACAAACTGTGTTATAAATTAAATTATTTAATTTGGTAAATCTAGAAAGAACATCTACAGGGAATATAAAACAAACTCCTGATCACTGCACTGACAATAACTACTAGGTAGAGCCATGTACACGCCACAAGTAAATTTGGTCAAGGGTTCTTTTTAAAAAAACGGTGGAGGACTTCAACGCGATTTTGGTTTCTCAAGGGCTTTTATAAAACAGGCTGGCTAGGAGTCACGACAAATTTATGGAACCACGGATCCTTTTGCCCAAAAAACCTGGGAGGACCTCCACCATTTCGGGATTCTTAGGGGCTTTTCACAAAAACGATGATGCGGAGGGCTGGTTTGGGGAATCTCTTCCGCGTAAGAGATAAGATACTTAAATAGACCATACATAAAAATATGTTTAAACGGATGTTGTTAGAGTAACTATTTAACACATGTTGGTATTTATAACATTATGGCAGATTACAAAGTTATAATCAATACAAGTTAAAATCAATACAAGCATGTCCTCTAACCATTATAATATGTTTTTCATTAGTTTTCAGCACCATAAATAATAAGATGTGGAAGAACAATGTAACACATGTGGAATCGATAGCTAATAAATGTATTGGGGTGTCTGGCTGCTTGCTTAATTAGTGCATGACATTTTGACATGATTAATAGTTTCATATACCACAAAAGGATTGACAAATGATTTAGTTAATATATAGATCACAAAACCAAAATGGTTGTAGTTCAAATGCAACACTTCTGTTTAGGCACTAGTGACCCTAGAAAATTAACAAACAAGTCCTATGCTTGATGCAAATGGACACATATCAGAAATTTTTAATATTTGTTTTCGGATGAGTTTTTTTCTTGGGCTCCATAGAAATGCATCTCAAAGCTATTTCTTTATGGATACAGCATCAGTAAGGAGCCTCATTACATAATACTGCTCCTAACCCACATGGCAACATGAGGTGAAGGAAAAGATCTGAAACTACACCAATGAAATCACCAGACAGGAAGCCAACATACACTTGTGAGTATAGCAGGAACCTCCACCGAACAGACACAAATCCACAAGGCGGAGTTTCAATAGAATTAGCATTATTTCACTTAACTGGTCCTGGATTTTAGAGCAGAATAGCATAGCATACAGTACAAGGTTATATAAATTAATTAATTTTCAAATACTGAATGGAATGGTATGAGCATCTCAATCAAACATCAAGCAGCATCAACCAAGCTAACTGTAAGACTCACATTTCAAGAAGAGGAAATATGAAATAATAGCTTGACTTTACCCTTCTATTACAAATTCCTTTGATTAATTTAGTCTATTGCAAACTTTACAGGATGCCAGGCAAACTACTGGAGCTTTTTCAAGTTACACAATTTAAAAAGAAAAGAAAATATAGAAAAGGACCATCAAGAATAGCAATCAAACCCAAAGACATGGGTGCTTTTAAATGACGTGTCAAACAGACATCTAAAGAACCTTAACCAAATTTGTTGATATCAATAAATTGTTCCATCTACAGCCAACATACATGCATGCACTGAAAGAGAGGGAGGAGAGAGGTATCTTACATCTACCACCATCTTATCAATTTCACAAATGTCAATTTGTTCCACTGAAGAATGTCGTGAAACCTCACGAGGACACCACCATCTCCACCTCCAATAACTAACACCTGTATATCATGAAAAGATTAGAGATTAACACCGCTTATTTAAAAACTTGATATACATGTCATTTGACAAGTATGAATGATTAAAGCATAGTTACCGGATTCGCCAGTAAACCCCACTAATCGCGAACTAGATTTGTCGAACCCTAATCTGGTTTAGGAAACGGTTCGTGTTTGTAGTGAAAATTGGAAGAAAAGTGATGAACCGAGAACACAAATTCAGACAACGACTGGATGAACCGAAGCTGTAACTATGGACTAAAGTCACCTTGTAATGAGCTTGACATTATAATTGTGTTCTTACAAATTTGCACTAGGAACTTTTTCGGTGTTACATGTTGAAATTATTTTAAGCTAAAGTTGTCAACAAAGAATTAAGCTAGGAAGTTTTGTATTAGAGATGATTTAATCAATGCTAATAGGATCAAAGTTCTCCTTTTTGCCAATTGGACCAAATCACTTGTTTGAAAGCGACTCTTATACATTGACTAGTACGATGTCTGTGCATAGCAACGGATCCGAATAGAAGGTGGTACATATCATAAAATGTGACCCAAATTAAAAAAATCTAAGCCGTCCATGATTTTCTAGAGATTTGTGCAAGAAATTATTTGATGGAAACAAAGAGTTGTGTATTGTCACGATCGGACGATCGGTATTGTGGAGATCACCCTTCCCATGCTCAAGACTCAAGCCACGAGGCTCTCTCGCCTCTCCACTTCCACCTCCCATTTTCTCCCTCTCGCCACTCTCATCGACGCTACCCTCTCGCCTCCATCACGCATTATGCCCTCCCTCATGGTGCAGCGTGGTGCGTCGGCGCCTTCACCTCCCACCGACGCCATCGCTTCCATGCACCCGCCACCACCATCCCAACACAATTGTTTCATCTACTGTGGATCCAGATGAGCCATGGATCTCGCCCGTGTCACTTAACACGGTCCTCTCGTCAACCTCCCAGCCTAACCTAGCAACGCTACCGCTAATGCCTGTGAGAAGCGACGATCCAAAATCTGTTATCACCAAAGGAGCCCGATGGCCACCTCGTCCACCTGTTCACCGAATCACCCTAACACCACGGCTAATCGACATCTCATCTAGCCCCACCGCCTACAAGATAGGTATTTCTTCCCAACTCCATCTCGCCTCAACTCCCTCCATCTCGATCTACTTTGAGAAAGTGTAGGCATGGTTGGTAATCATGATACTTAGGATTTTGGAATGTACTTTGAAAGAATAGGTGGAGGTGTAGGTGAACATTTGGAGGTGTTTTTTTGGTTTTCCAAAGGAGTGATGTAGGACAGGATTTTATTTCCCGATTTTTGAGCTTAAAGGACACGCCAGATGCCTCGATTTTGGCCCAATCGACTAGCTTGTTGGCCCATGGGCGCCTACCTATCCGCCTGTTCACCTCCTTTTCTCCTTCAACTACCCTAACCCTCTTCCTCACTCTTCCTTACTCATCTCTCCGGTTCTCGCCCATCATTCCTCTCACACATCTCTAGCTCTGAATGTCTTGCTATTATAATGGCAGTAGAAAAGTGGCGCTCCTATCTTTAGCATGCCCCATTTGTCATTCGCACTGATAAAAAAAGTTTGATGCATTTGGCTGATCAACGGCTTCACATAGGAATTCAGCACAAAGCCTTCATCAAGTTAATGGGTCTCACATATACCATACACTATAAGAAGGGAATCACCAATGCAGCTGCGGATGCTTTATCCAGACGGCATGAAGGGCAAGATCTCGTAGCGATCTCATGCAGTACACCAGCTTGGCTTGAAACTCTTCAGTCGAGCTATCAGGATCACTACTACAGAATAGGTCATCACCGCGGTTCGTCACGCTATTATCGCGGTTATGGGCGCCGGATGGATTGGTCGGCATGATACTGGGTTATCACGCGCTCAGAACCGGAAGATAATAGATATCACGCGGTTCATTATACAACCGGCGTGATATTCGACTATCTCGCCGGTTTACACTAGCATCCGCGTGATACTCAACTATCTCTGCGGTTCAACCTAGAATCCGGCAGGATATATGTATATCTCTGCCGGCTTATACGAAGAACCGCAGTGATTGTAGTATCACACGGTTCCTCGGACGAACCGGCAGTGACAACCGAATTCTGAAAAAAAAATTTGTAAGTCCTCATATGTATTGAATTTGAACCTGCAATTTTATACATAGGTAGAGTAATCTATGAAGTACATCTACAAATTTTTTCAGAGTTTTCGTGACTTTTATTAGTTGGTGTGCACGATGTGTACACGGAAGGCTGTGCACATGATATGTTGCCTTCAAATATATAGTATATAAAGCGTCGTTACATCATAATTAAAATATATTAAAGCATGACAATATTTAGTTTTTTACAATAGTCTGTTCACAAATGTAGTGTGAGTACATCTCGTTCACTTTGGATCGAGGCTTTTGTCGTGGAACTCGCCTTTGGATCGATGACCTATTCATCAATGAATCCAGATATGCTCTTGAATTGCTAAAATTTCTTTCGACAAGAATCGATTGGTTCTTAGCTTGGAGCTTGTTATTGAAGAAAGAGAAATTTAATTAATGATGATAGATGTTAAATGAAAGAAAAGTAGGCATGAATGTGTAATTATATATCATGGCTTCATTATATCCGATCTTCGTGACAATTGCATGTAAATTTGTACATACGTAGTATGCGATAAACTATTTCCGGTCCTGCTCTCATGCATGGAAAGTCTTATTATTTTGAAAGTTGTCCTCGAGGGAAGATCGGACCACCTTTCTTGCAATACCGTTGAATGCTGCTGTGAATGATTTTAAATAGTAATTAACCTTAAATACAATAGAATAAAATATTACTAGAGCAATAACGCAACGATCGAAGTTTACTGCTCATCATCTTTCAAAAATTATGTTCATACTCATGAAGATCTGTTCTCATCGAGTCCAAGACATAAACCCTGCTAGCTTCTAACTCGATGACGAGGAGGACCCAAGGATAACTAGACATATATGTTAACATAGCCTATTAGTCCCACACGTGTCATGCAAAAATAATAAAACAATATTAGAAGTAGGGTAATACGTACTGAAAGTTATAGGGTACAAGTACGGAGGTTTTCTTTCTCAGCTTGTAGAAAGTCTTAAATAAATAGTCTTCAACAAACTTTGGGTTATCACGGACGAGTGTCTCGTTGACAAGCCCGGATCGAGAAATCCTAAATCTTCATCCTTATTTTTCCACATAATTGTATCTCCATTCTACATATGTAAAAAGAAGTTAGACATACGATTGAACGGTAGAAGAATATACAATAATATAAATAGAGACTTACAAAGTCCACGATCGACCAAAGATGAGCGCCCGAGCATCCGCCAAGACAACATATACAATTCGAGAACTCTAACGAACATGTCATCCCCATTGTGAAAATCCGAATCTTTGTATTTCATCGATCGCCCACATACCCTGTGACACTGCTGCATGTAATACTTGATGGACGCGCCACAATTTTGTTGTTAGGTTCTCTAAATCTTTTGGGGAGCTAGCGGTTGCCCCAAAATGTACTTCCATTTAGACCTAGCTCGTAATTACGACGTTGTTCAAGAAAGATCTTTTTGAGCTTGGACATCGACGCCCAAAGACTAGCCATCTTCAAGTTTTGCTTTCGAGATCGCCGTAGTCCCGACATTTCGAAGGTCTAAGCCTTTTTTTTTTAAAAAAAAACTTTTTTTTTTTTAAAAAAAAAACCCCCAAATTTGGAGGTTTTTAAAAAAAATTTTATTTTCCCCCCAAAAAATTAAGGGGCCCCCCCCACCCCGGGGGGAAAAAAAATTTTGGGGGAAAAATTTGGAAAGGGGGTTTTGTTTTTTGGGTTTTTTTTTAAAATTTAAAAAAAAAAAAAAATTTTTGGGTTTTTTTAAAAAATTTTCCTTTTTTTCCAAAAAAAAAACCCCCGGAAAAAAAAAAAACCCCCAAAAATTTTGGGGAAAAAGGGGAAAAAAATTTTAATCAAATTTTTTTTTCCCTTTTTTTTCCCAAAAAAATCTTAAATTTTTTTATTTATTGGGTTTTTTTTTAAAAAAACCCCTTTTTAATTTTGGGAAAATTTTTTTTAAAAACCTTTTTTTTTTTTTTTTGGGGGAAAAATTTTTAAAGGGGTTTTCCCCTTTTTTGGAAAGGTTCCCAAAAAAATTTTTCCCCTTTTTTAAAAATTTCCCAAAAATTTTGGTTTTTGGGAAGGGGTTTTTTTTGGGGAAAACCCCCAAAAAAAAGGGGTTTTTTTTCCCCCAATTTCCCAATTTTTTTTGAAGGAAAATTTAAAACAACAATTTTAAATTTTTTTGGGTTTTTTTTTGGGTTTATTTTGGGTTTTTAATTTTTTTTAAATTTAAAAAATTTAATTTTTTTTCTTTTTTTTTTTTTTTTTTTTTTGGGGGGGAAAAAAAAAAAAAAAGGGGCCCGGTTTTAAAAAAAAATTTTTGGGAAAGGTTTTTCCCAAAAAAGGGAACATTTTTTTCCCCAAAATTTTTTTCCCTTTTTTTTTTAAAAAATTTTTTTTTTTTTTTCAAATTTTTTTTAAAAAAAAAAAGGGAAATTTTTTTCCTTTTTTTCCCTTTTAAAAAAAAAAAGGTTGTTTAAAAAAAAAAAATTTTTTAAATTTTTTTTAAAAAATTTTTTTTTTTTTCCCCAAAAAAGGGGGTTTTGGAAATTTTAAAAATTTTAAAAATTTTTTTTTTATTTTTTAAAAATTTTTTGTTTTCCCCGGTTTTAAAAATTTAAAAACTTGGGCCCAAAGGGAAAAAAAAGGTTTAAAAAATTTTTTAGGTTTTTTCCCCCTTTTTTTTTTTTTTAATTTTTTAAAAATTAAAAAAAATTTTTTTTAAAATTTTTTGGGGGGAAAAAAACCCCAAAAAAACTTTTAAAAAAAAAAACAAAAATTAAAACCCCCCCCCTTTTTATTAAATTTTTGGGGGCCCCCCCTTTTTTTTTCCAAAAAAAAAAATTCCCTTTTTAAAAAAAAAAAAATTTTCCCCTTAAAAAATTTTTAAAAAAAAAAGGGAAATTTTTTTTTAAAAAAACCCCAAAAAATTTTTGGGAAAAAAATTTTTAAAAAAAATTTTAAAATTTAAAAAAAATTTTTAAAAAAAAGGGGAAATTTTTTTTTTAAAAAACCCTTTTAAAAAAATTTTTCCCCAAAAAATCCAAAAAAAAAAAAACCCAAAAAAAAATTTTGGGAAAAAAAACCGAAACCCCCCCCAAAAACCCCGGGAAATTTTAAAAGGGAAAAAAAACCCCCAAATTTTTCCCAAAATTTTTAAAAAAAAGTTTTAAAAAAACCAAAAAAAAAAAAAAAAAAAAAGGGGAAAAAAAAAAAAAAAAATTAAAAGGTCCAACCCCAAAAAAAACCCCCCCCCTTTTTTTTTTTGGGAAAAAAGGGAAAAAAAAAAGGGGGTTTGGGAAAAACCCGGGAAAGGGGGGTTTTAAACCTTATGGCCTTGGGGGAACCCCCCTTGGCCTATTCCATTCCTAGCAATCCAAAATGTTATTGGGTTAATTATATTGCATTCATTTATGGTTGCTACATGACATCAAACTTGTGAATTCAAGCGATGGTAATTTGCTAGAGTTGAGAGGAATAAGTGATGTTGTGACCTCATGCTACAAACATGTGCACATGTAACTTTAAAATGATACTTATACATGAGAAAAAATCACACATGATACATATACATCTCGAAATGAAAAAATAATATGAAAAAATTCATATATTCTTAAGAATATATTCCACACTAAAATGATTTAAAAAAATAAGCCCTGCCAAGTTCAAGAAACATGGATGTCACGAGGCGTCCAAATTTGCAGCGAAGCCATGAGGAGACATGCTTTCAAGCAGAAATGGACTTAGGACTTAGTTCTTTCATCTTCTTTCGCGTACCAACATCTATAGGCTTCCTCCGCTCCTCTTCTTCATTGATCATGGAATCTTGCGTGTCAACTTTTCCAATGAAAAATTTCATGTTCTATGAAGATATAGAATTTAGGAAATTTTTCATTAATTTTGAACTATTTAAACACATACATTTTTGGTCAACAAAATATACATACACATAAAATTGTAGGATCAAATTCATTATATATAGAGAGTTACAAACAAGAAAATTACGGCAAGTTTAAACTCTATAAACTTGGAGACTTTTCTCTTTTTGTAACTCTCGATATATAATGAATCTTGAAATTTCATACAAGCTGCTTACTATTACAATTAGTGGCACAACTATTAACTAAATGAACTACAACTACTTACTATTACAATTAGTGGCACAAAACAAATATTTACAACACATGTATACATCTTTCTGAAACAAATATTTACAACACATGTATACATCTTTCAAGAAGATATACAAAGCACCAAATTGAAGTTTACTTTTTTGGTTGCAATATAAATAACCACGAGCAAAATGATCAAAAGCAGCACATGTGCGGATGTGAATTCACAAGGCAACTAGCATAAAGCTCAACTTGTTTATTTTGAGTGTTCTCAGGATGTCGGGTTGCCCAAAGGCCCTCCTCGCCACAAGGGCGAGTAATAGACTAATTTGTGACAACCTTACCTTAGTAATAATTCGTTAGTCTTCCATAGCATGTAGCTATCCATGAACACATATATGTAAAGATCGGTGATGTGACACCACCCCAATGCTTGGACATCACAATTTTCAATAAGTCATGAATATGAGTTTAATAACGAATTAGGAACCAAGTCTAAGTTTCTAACTCAAAGCATTTGGACTAGCTCACAACTCACAAGACATGGAAGGCCAAATGCCAAGTCTACCAAGGGACAGAATGTGAAAACCTATGTGAAATCATGCGAACTCTACAAGTTCACGTGCATCATCCACAATTTGGAGGCAACCCCAGATTGCATTATAAAGGTATGCCAATATGTTCCTTTGAAAAAAAAGGAAAAGAAAAGAAATGCCTATATGTTTACATCCCACTAGTAGAACATGAGAATAATCTTAGCCATAATGAGAATCTATTTGGGCGGATGCATAAGAAGAAAATTTTGCTTGACATTTTGTTGAATCAAGTAGCAATACAATGGTGCATGCAAGACTTTGTTCATTATTCCTCTTAAGCATATATATGAGAATATATAATTCACAAACAAGATGTATGACATAAACAAGACAACAATAAGCATGGTTAAGTCATACATAATATGAATATACCTCTTGTCTCAAAGACAATAAAATGAATATGGTGCTCTCAGATTTAGGGTTAGAGTAAAGATTAGAATCTTTACTACAATCAAGAATCGACTAACAATTTATTCTATGCATTAGGCCTTGAACTCTTACCACCTTAAATGCACAATTAAGAATCTCTTGTCGAAATTATCAAGAATTATACCTTAAATGTATGTCGAGAATCTCTCAATAAGTCGAGCAATGCTTTGATTACCAATTCTAGTGATCTCTAATACCAGTTTTAAACAAACTAGTACAAGAATTAAGCGATTCAGTTATCGATTAGGACTATCTTTGGTATTAAGCAGTTCGCATAAGAACTAGAATATATTAATCGAAGCGAGCAAATATCAAACTAATCAGGAATTAATGAGTAAGTATCGAGTTCGATTCAAACTAATCAAATCTGCGCAAAGACACGGTGTCCATGGTGACAGACTCTAATAACATCGAGACACGTGGGCTAGCATAACAAGTCTTGACGAAAATATGATTCAGAAAATAAGAGGTCTACGAGTTCAAGGCCTAAAAGCAGAGAGATAAATGTTCTCGGTCATACTTTTACCCTAGTTCATCACAGAGCAACAAGCGAGCCTTGAAAATCTGAGATTAGTTGTCACAAATTGTCTATTGCAGTCCCAAATCCTCCTTGAACACTATACCCACATGCTAGGTCCCCAAGCCAAATGAATTGGTGGCCCTTAGCATCTGCACATGCACATCTGAAACATTCACAATCACATTCACAATCACATGCACATTCACATTCACATCTGCACATTCACATCTGCACAACCACATTCGCACATAGAAGCGAATTACCAAAGCGACATTGGGGAGGCGGTGGGGAGGTCGGCGGCAGCGGGAGGCGGTGGGGAGGTGAAAGCGGCAGTGAGGGACGAGGCTGAGGCCGAAGTCTGGTCGGCGGCGGGAAGCAGCGAAGCAGCGGCAGCGGCGAGAAGCGAGGCAGCGGGGCTCTGCCAGCGAACAAGCAGCGATGGTCCCGCTGAACAGGGCGGCGGGGAAGCTCAGGCGGCGATATTGTAAAAAAGCTGAGAGGAGAAGCGCGGAGCTAGGGCTAAGGTAAATGAGAGGAAGCGCGGCGTTTCTATTTATAGTGGTGGAATATCGCTTTGGGTTGGTCATACCAACCCGGCGGTGATATATATCCTTCTTAGGGCCATGTACAACCGGCGGTGATAGTGGAATACTCTGCCAGTCCATTGTACAACCCGCGGTGATAGTCAGAATACTCTTGCGGTCCATTGTTCAACCGCGGTGATAGTCAGAATATTCTTGCCGGTCCATTGTACCTGGCGGTGATAAGCTCTTTTGCCCATATTGCATTAAAATTTGTCTTTTTATTACTCTTAATATAGGGACGAATTTGATCATGAAATTTTATATGTAGATGGGGTAAGATGAGATGTACATCCATGATTTTGTTTCAGAATTTTTGGAAACTTTTCTTAGTTGGATTGCGGTGATTGCACCAAATCTTTGTCAAATTCGAACAAATTCAAGTCTGATCAAAATCACAAAAATCCAAATCTGATAAAACTTTCAATTTGATCAAAAGAAAGCATAACCTCAATTTCCATTATTGCATATATTACATTAATTGTTACATATGAGAAAATAAACATGTCGTTCATACAAAAGCATACATTTCATTACTACAACTAAGCTACGACTCGACCTTCGTTATGATCGCGGCGTATGTATGTACCAAATCACTTTATCTTCCATGGTACTTAGGTCGCGTCCTCTCCAAAGGGGAAGCTCATCGAATTGGTTGTACTCTTTCTCGTCGACAACATTCTCAACTCCGACAATCCTTCTTTTCCTTGAATAACCACGTGGCGCTCCTTGTTAGCGAGATTGATTACAAAAGAAGATTTGTGTATGATTAGCAAGTATGAATGGTTCTTCTCTGTATCCAAGCGAGTTTGAGGTCCACGGTAGTGATCGTGCTTAATCGATATTCACCTTGGAAGTCGACCCATTGGCACGAAAGAGAGGGACCTTCAAAGGACCATAGTCAAGCTCCCAAATCTCTTCTATGAATCCGTAGTAGGTTTGCCTATTTCCATTCTTGTCATAGGCATCTATCGGATACCGCTATTTGATTGGTGCTCTTTTTATCTTGCGCTCTTGTATAAAATGTAAAACCATTTATGTCGTATCCTTGGAATGTCGAATTGTAGTTGGCGGTCCACTGAGCCAACAATTTCAAGCAGAGTGATGATCTGTCTCCGTCGACGCATCATGTGTCTACACAATCAATCGAAATTATCTCTGTGCTCTCTCGCGAGCCAACCTCTCGACCTCCACAGGTTTGTTTTGGATAGCACGTTCTTGTGCATGTCGACATATGGGGCCACCACAAGCCGATTGTCCCAAAAGCTGCGAAATGTGCTTGTGTAAATCATTTCTAGATTGCTAGTACGTCTTGATTTCTCGCCTAGTGTCCCTTTCCTTGTAGCCTTCCCTCATGCTGAGATCTGAGGCACACCAATCGGTTTGAGATCCATATAATCGGCAGAACTCAATGACCTCCTCGGTTCCCCGACCATCGGCAATCAGCCTTCCGATCGATTTGATTCTGAACATATTTCTTTATAACCCCATGAATCTCTCGAAGGGTACATCGATGTAGAAATCACGGGACCAAAATTCGTATCTCTTTCACAATGTGAACAATGAGATGGACCATAATATCAAAAAAGATGGAGAAACACATCTCAAGCACGCGCAGTGTGAACCACGTCTTCTGCGGCTTGTCTAGTATTAATGGATCGATGGCCTTCTGTGAAATCGCGTTGAAGAATGGAACACAACTTGATAATTGGGTCTCGGACTTTCTCTGGCAGAACCCCCCTAATTGCAATTGGAAGCATCATGTCATCATCACGTGGCAATCGTGAGACTTCATACCAATTAACTTTAAGTCTTTCATTGAGACTAGTCTCTTTATGTTAGCGAGTAACGGAGCGGAACTTTGATTCCGTGCAAGCATTCATAAGCGCTAATTTTCTCTTTCTTGCTCAAAGTGTAGCGGTGCGGAAGGTACTTTTTGCTGTATCCATTTCTTCGTGATGCGGCTCCTTCCTCGATTTCATATCTTGAGGTCCATCCTTGCTTGAAGTGTATCTTCGTTTTGCGGTATGTCGATAGAGATACCAAGCAAGCTATCACACACGTTCTTCTCTATGTGCATGGCGTCGATTGCGTGTCGAACTTCAGTCTTGCCAATAAGGTAGGATCCAAAATATTGATTTCTTTTTCCACAAAGGCCTTATCCGGGAAGTCGGAATAGATGTCTGCTGGCTCCTTTCCGTGAATAATTGTAAGGTCCTTCTGGCGGCAAATATCTGCTTTCGATCGATTCTTGAGCTAAAGCGGTCTCCTTTGTCCGTCAAAAGCTCTCTTATTATTGCGGTATGGGTGATCCTTACGGAGGAACCTACGATGTTGCATGTAAGCCATTTTTCTATTGTTCTTGACCAACGGCTAGCTTGTATCATCCGAGCCTTTGGGCGCATCCGTTAAAGCCTTTTGTCAAATGCGGCGACGCAAGTTGCCAAAGCGGGATAATCATTAATGGTTACAAACAATAATGCCCGTAGGATAAAGTTTTCTCTTTTATACTCATCCCATACATGTACACCATCGGTCCACAATATTAGAAGATCTTCAACCAATGGTTTGAGGTACACATCGATATCATTGCCGGGTTGCTCAGGCCCTTGGATCAATAGTGGCATCATAATGTACTTTAAGCTTCATGCAAAGCCAAGGAGGAAGGTTGTAGATGCATAAAGTCACCGGCCAAGTCTTTGTGGCGACTACTCATGTTGCCAAAGGATTCATCCCATCTCATACTCAACTTGAACCTTATATTCCTCACATCATATGCAAGCGCTTCTTATATTTTACGTCGATGTTCCTCCATTGCACGAATCGGTGAGTGTCTCGAGCATTCCATCCTTCTTCGCTCTTGGCGTGCCATCGTAACAATTGGGCATGCCTTTTGTTACTTAAACAATCGCTTGGCCAGGGGATTATAGGAAATACCACACCACCTTACGGGGACACCTCTTCTTCTTCGCCTCACCCCGACATCTTCGTTCTCGATATAAATGCGTCGTTGCCCTTATACCGCTTTGCTTTGCAAACAACACGAGCATCCATATCCGCAAACTCATTGCGATACAATATGCAATCGTTTGGACATCGTGTATTCTTTGTACTTCCGGTCCCAGCAGGCGGACAACTGCTTGGCGCTGATGCGTAGTTGAAGGCAACACGTTACCCTCTGGAAGCAAGTCCCCAAGAGACATAACAGTCGATAAAAGCTCTTATCGGACCAACCATTGCTTGCCTTCAAGCTGCGATGGTAAAGCACGGTATCACGACTTTCTGTGCTCCTCCTTGCGTACCGGGTACAATGGCGTTGTAGAGTCTCTACCATACTCTGTTGGAACTTTTGAAACTCCCTTTCACTCGTGAAGTCCCCCTCCCCATCACGCGACATTTGATCTAGATCATCTTCGTGGGTATCAACACGCATCTTCCACCCCGTCATATCGTTGTCTCCGTCATCTCCATCAATGTGTTGCCCTTCATGTACAATATCATCTTCATCAATGTGTTGCCCTTCATGTACAATATCATCTTCACCGTGCTCAGTCCAACAAGTATAGCCAGCCTTGAAACCCCTTCGAAGCAAGTGTGCACGTATCGACTCTATGTTACAAAACATCTTCTCATTTTTGCAATCAACGCATGGACAACACATATAGTCCGCCAAGTTTCTCGACTTGTGTGCATGACGCATCGGAAAACAAGTCACACCATTAAAGAACTACGCACCACGGACGGTCCGTGTCATACATCCACCTTCGGTCCATCTCGATTAATTATATCAAACTACATTTCGATTATATGAACAAAGCGATATCAAAATAATTTATTCTTTACTGAGAGTCATGCATTGCTAATTAATTAAAACGATAAACACATTATAAGCACATAGCGCAAATAACAATATAATTGTAATTTGTCTACAACAAACAAGCCTATAATTGAATATAAGGATATATTTCTAAATAATTATTTATGTTCCAACTTTCATTATTGCAAAATCCATCTACCATTTTCCATTATTTAAATATTCAACTAGCAATTCTCACTATTTATAATTGATCATCTAGCAATCTTTACAATTAAAAATCCATATAACAATTTTTCATTAATTAAATTAATTACAATTATGCATAATTGTCCATCTATAATTTTCTTACTTAAACATCCACTACATCACTAAAATGGATATGAATTTCTTTGCAAATAACAATATAATTGTAAATGATTAGTTTTACAAATACATCTAGCAATTTTGCCTATATAATACATCAAACCTTTTTCACTATTTAAATATCCATCTAGCATTTTTTAATTATTTACAAGATTTCTTCATTTCATTTTTGTTATGTAGCGCTACCTATTAAATTAAATTAATCTACAACAAACAAGCATATAATTGAATATAAGGATATATTTCTAAATAATTATTTATGTTCCAACTTTCATTATTGCAAAATCCATCTACCATTTCCCATTATTTAAATATTCAACTAGCAATTCTCACTATTTATAATTGATCATCTAGCAATCTATACTATTCAAAATCCATATAACAAATTTTCATTAATTAAATTAATTACAATTATGCATAATTGTCCATCTAGCAATTTTATTACTCAAACATCCACTACAATATGAATTATAATTTATTCAATAATTTAGCTAGATCTTAATTTGAGCGATCTTAGAGCATAAAGCTGTTCACACGCTGATCAGCAATTATCAACGTCTATAGCACTCAAGTAAAGTAAAATTTTCACGACAAATATAACATACATCAAGTCATTAACCTCGAAAAATTTTAATACAATTTTTCGATGACAACTTCGCCAAGATAATATAGCTCCTCTTTGTTACGCTTTCGGTCGGAGAAGATGTCGATTCGATGAAAAATATAAACAAAATCTTGACACAAAATTTTGACACCTCTCCGGAAAAATACACCCAAAAGCGCTCCTCTCTTACGCTTTCGTAGGAAAATGATCGGTCGGGTGAAGCTTGCTATATAAATAGCTTATCACTGCAGCTGCTGCGAAGAACAAGCGATGATAAGGTCATATTACGGCGGAAAATACCTTATCGCTGCCGGTTCTGCGGGCAAAACGATGATAAGGTCATACTACTGCGCCAAAAATTGCGTTGCGCGGGAAAATACATATCACTTCGCCGGTTGAATATACGAACCGTGATAAACTAAATATCGCTGCGGCGTAAGTTAAGCGGCGGTAATATATCACTACGGTTATAGGTATCAGCGGCGATGATAATCGATTATCACCGCCGGTTGGTAATACAAACCGGCGGTGATACTCAACGTTCCACCTCCCGTGGCGTCGCGCATGCCCTTTCTCTGCGGCGCTTGCCCATTCCTCTGCCGCGCCAGCCGTTGCACTTCACATTCCTCGCCATTTGTTGCCCTTCCCATTCACAATCCACTCTTGTTGCACTTCACATTCTCTGCCAACTATTGCTATATAATGCCACTATTGTTGCATGAATGGCAACCACACTGTCGTACTCTTGTTGCAAGAATGGCACCCCCAAGCGTGCGTGTTGGGCAAAGCCCCACTCCGTCGCTAGAGAAGGAGGAGGACAAGAAGGAGGAGGAGAAGAGGGAGCACAGAGGAGGAGGGGCAACGACAGCGGCGGGCAGCGGCAGCGGCAGTGGCGAGGCTGGCGTTGGGGCAAGACCAACTCCGCGACGAATCGGATTCGGATGAGAAGGAGGGCGAGCATCGCCCAGCACATCAGCGGCAGCTCGGTGATGAGGAGGAGGAGGAGCGGGCGGCAGCGAGTTTTGGATATAGGGACTGCGCCATTAGACTATTATAATTAGGACTAAATATGTAATGATAGACAAATTATGTTTTGTAATGTTATTTTAATTAATACATATCCGCAAATTACAAATTTGCTTTCATATATGCTTTCTGTTACATTTTTTTAACTAATTATGCTTTCATATGTTACATGCGAGATAAATTACAATGTTTCTTATATTACATGTCGAACTAATAATGAGGACGATAATATCAACTGCCGTTCTATAGTAAAACCTTGGTGAAAATGGTCTTATCACTACGGTTTTACTATAGAACCGAGCAATAATAAATCACTACCGATTTTACATATAAAGCGGCGGTGATATCTTCTTATCATTGCCGGTTCTCTATCAAGCCGCAATGATATTACCTCCATTCTGCGAGAAATTGATACTATTCTTATCCTTTCCGATTGAAGTTTTAACGGCGGTGATAATATATATCCTTGGTTGAATTTGGAACGGCGAATGATAATATTATCTTGCCTTCGGACCTACCTAGGTGATGATGGGGAAATCAGCGGATGAGGCGATGCGTAGTAGTGGATGATGATGAAACAAAGAAATTACTCACAAGATTGAGTCTATCTGGGCGTGATCATCGACTTTCCATTATGGGATGGCATTATTGCGCTACAAGGGGGCAGCGTCTGGATTAGGAATAATATGTTGGCTCAAAACCATATCATGCAAGCTCTCCATTCGATTGGAATAGGTGGCCACTCTGGCATTTGACCACCTACCCCATCATATAAAGAGTTTATTTGCTTGGCCCAATATGAAGAAGAGTATTACTCGCATTTGTCCAAATTCGTGAAAGATCACGTCACAGTGCTAAAGTGGAGCATGTGAAATTGTCTTGGTCTATTGGAACCCTTACGATTGCCATCTCAAGCTTGGACCGTGGTGAGTTTAGATTTCATCGAAGGATTACACCTTCTCATCGATATAATGCAATCTGGTAGTTATTGATAAATTCACAAAATCACGGTCATTTCATTCCTCTAGCGCATCCTTTCCTTTGCTTTGCAAAGTCGCACAAGAATATCTCAACCATGTTTACAAAGCGCATGGGATGCCGATAGTCCTCATCTCTGGCAGGGATAAGATATTTGCTAGCAAAGTGTGGCGAGAACTTTTCGGTTGGTGACACCCTACTCAACATGAGTTCGCTTATCATCCTTAATCGATGGTCGGGCCAGCGCTTGAATCGGTGTTTAGTGGGCTATTCTGTTGTCTTTGTTCATTCCAACCCTTAGCATTGGGTGAAATGGTCTTTGGTTGAATTTTGGTATAATACAAATCACCATTACGCATGGTAAAACCCCATTTGAAGTGTTGTATGGCCATCCACCACGCCATTTGGAATATCTGATTTGAATCGTGCATAGTACGAATTTGGGCGACTAGCTCAAAGAGGTGAGGTGATGACCAAATCAAGTTACCTTGCGAAATTGCTCGAGGCCCAAGAAATAAGCATGAAACACCAGGTGATAAGCATCGTTAAGCGCACTTTTGAAGTAGGCGACTTGGTTTATTTGAAACTTCAACCATACATTAGGACTTGATTTGCAGCTCGACACAATCGAAGCTTGCTTTTCACTTTTATGGACCATCTGGAGTTCTTGAAGAAAGTGGGCAAGGTGGCTTACAAATTGAGTTGCTTGGCAGATAGTAAAATCCATCCTGTTGGTGCATGTTTCTCAACTCAAAAGCATGTTCCTCTGCATTGTTCAAATCGGGAGTGACCTTGCCTCTATTGATATGTCGTCTTCAACCTTCTTGACTCGATTGCGGTCTTGAACAGAGCTATGATATCATGTGGGGCCGTCACGTCGCTAATTAATCCAATGGGATGATGTCTCCTGAGCAGAGCTACAGGAGCACCTTTAGTCGTTAATGCAGCTATTCATTCACACCGGCTTGGGGACAAGTCGTTACTAAGGAGGAGAATGTCACAGTGTGAGTAATATACGGTGGTGTAATCTGAGTTGATCATGTATTGGGTCGGGAAGTGCAGGGGTAAGTGAGTTTGTGAGTTGGGCCATGTCCCATGTAAGGTGGCGTTGTGGAGTCTCTGTAAGCTGTGGGCCGAGGCGAATCTTCGATCTGAATGAGAATGATCTGTTGCCTTGCTCCCCAATTCTTTCCTCTGGTTCCTCATTCCTCCTCTCTTCTCTTCCTTCTTGGTCGAGATTACACCAGAGAAAGGGGGGCGGCTAGTCGGAGATCGTTCTGATTCTTGGTCGTTATGTCATTGATCATCGACCAATATTTTCAGTTGTTCATTTTGTCACTTTCATTCTTGAGCTTTTGGTAAATTTTTAAATATACCAAAATAAGGTTTAGTTTTTATTTATGCAAGTTCATATATTGTTCTCATGTCTAGTCAGTTTATGCATGAGTTGAATCTGCTCTAGCCTCTAGATTGGAGAGCTATCGAGTTGGGCATTTAGCTCGTGCACCAAGCTTTTATTTCAACATGAATCGATCTTGTTTCGACAATTCATAATATGTATATTATGTGTGTATGTTGTTTAGAAGGCATAGCTAGCAGTTCTGAGGCTAGCCAAAATGGCGATTTTTATTTTTAGGTTGGCATTATTTGTGTCGGTTCTTGGTAGGAACCAACACGATAGTATAACTTTGTGTGTCGGTTTATAAAAGAACCGATACTAATATATGAACTATTTGTGTCGGTTTGTTAAGAGAACCAACAACGATATGTTGACTATTTGTGTCGATTCATAGTAAAATACGATACTAATATGTTGACTATCTATGTCGGTTCATAAAAAACGGCATTGTTAATATTATTAGTGTCGGTTTTGAAACCGATCTTGATAATGCCCGATTATCACCTGTCGGTACATCTGTATTGGTTTGAAACGACACTAATGTCGGTTCGAACCGACACGAGATGAGTTTATCTATAGTAGTGAGTGGCACGATGCGAAGGTAGTCGGCGTGGTGGAAGCGGCGGTATCAATCGGCGCGACTTCGAGAGCTCCCATGCGATCGGCAGCGACAACATGGGCGTCGGTACCACTTCGCGACGAGCGTGTCCGGTCTCAATAGCCGCCATGACCGGCGGCGCTTCGCCGCGAAAGCATGCAAGCGATCGACCCGCCCGATCAACGACAGCGCATATAGTGGGCATAGTTTAACGAAAGCGAAAAACCGGAGCTCAAGCGAACGATTAGCAAACAAATTCGGTTTTTTCAGATTCGGTTTTCGCTTGATTTTCTTTGTTGTTCGCTTTACATTGATGATTCGTTCGGTTTTCAAAGCAGTAGGAACCAAAAGCTGTATAGACCGACTAATTCACTGACAAGATGGACCTCCACCCAACCCTAGCCCCAATTCACTCGGTCCTCAGCTCCGTGTCTCGGTGGTGACTCGGTCCATCCGCCGCCCCAATTCGATTCCCCATTTGCTCCACTTGGCCGCCCTCCCAACCCTAGCTCCTAGGTCACGCCTCACCGGCTCGGCGCTCGGTCTCGCAGCCTCCGAAGCTCCCGTGATCGGCGTCTCTCAAACTCCGTCGAAACCAACAACAGGCCTCTGCTCCGCCTCGGCCTCCATCGCTGCTCAGCTCGCCTGGTCCTCCATGGCAATGGCCAGCTGGTTCAAGGCCGGCCGCCGTCTGAATCCTCCTGGCCCTCATGACCAGCTCTCTCACGAGACCACGACTCCGCCATTCCGCCGCCCAAGCGCCCGCTGAGTAATTGAGTTATTCCATACTTCCAGTCTTCAGACGGCGCTTCAGTAATTGAGTAATTGAGTTGTTCCAAGTTCCAACGCCTGGACTTTGCTTCACTGTGATTTACTGATTTTGCTATTTTCTCCATACAGTTACTGGACAAGTGGGCGGCTTGCAGCTTGCTAATGCTAGTTGATAATGATAATTGCTTCATGCTTGTATTTTGCTAGTTGTTACCCTTGTATTTTGCTACATGTAACATCTTGATCGTATTTTGCGTCTGTTGATTGTTGCGTTCACAGTTACGGAGGCCTGAATTGTTGGCTTGTTGCGTGACTTAGTGACTTGCGTCTGTTTGATTTTGAGTTACATACTCCACGAAGGCAATTCGGTTAACCGAAAAACCGAATTAACCGAACCGATTTGGTTCGGTTAATTCGGTTCGTTTTTTCACTTAAATCGGTTTCGGTTCGGTTCCAGTTTTTCAAAAACCGAAAATTTCAAAAACCGAAATAACCGAACCGAAAAAACCGAATACCCACCTCTAAACGCGCGTTGAGGTGTGTCCGTTTCAATCTCACCAGGGTGTATGCGGAGGCTTATGACCGTTTGGTTCGTTGGTCGACGGTGTGCCGTGGAGGCGGCACCGGTCTGCGGTGGCAATTGGTGGTGCGACGTGGAGGCAGCGCCTGAATCTCGAGCATGGCGCACTCATACGCAGAGGCGTAAGACTGGCTGGCCGAGGCAAACGGCGCGCACGCGAAGGAGTACGGTTGGGCGTCCAGCGACGATAGTATTAAGGCTAGAAGCTATCTAGCTACAGGCAAAACATCACCGCAAAACATGAATTGGCAAGCTAGATCAAGACAACATACCTGGTACCCTTATCGAGAGCATTATTGTGTTAATAACATGTTATATATTCAGTTTCATGTTACAGATGATCAAGCACTGAACTCACAAGAATATAAAAGTACAGAAACCCAAGATATAGTCCCAATATTTCTCTCAACCTTATTGCTCTTTTGCACATATACTAGGTGCGTACAATATGAAGCACCTACCCCCTTTATGTAGATAGAGGTGGGGTGTCTTCGTGATAGAATAAATCATACAGGGACTATGTTAATGGGTCTCATGGGCTAGCTGTCCGTAATAGGCTTTTATTTAGGTGAAATGTCGACCATAAGAGATGAGACCGGTATACAACAATTATCACTAAATACTAATACTCAAGATTTTTGAATTGTTGTCGTATTTTCGCCCACGGCCGGTTGTAGTTCAAAAACCAACCACTTTTCTAGATTTTTAATTTTCCCATAATTTTTAAGCAATTTATCCTAATGTTTCTTTGCAAAGATCTCTCAGATGACAAGAACAGAACTATCCTGCCTGATTTGTATACAAGGGTTTCCGGGGTGAACTGAAACCAAGATTCCAACAACCGGACTGGTAGGTTTTCCGTTACTGGAACACTGCTAATGCTTACGTTTGCCACCACACAAAGCTTACTTAATGTGAGCTAGCGCGCTCTTGCCCACCCACATTCTAGCGTCACTTGACGCGGGCACGCGCAAGAGGCGGGTGCGTGCGCGTGAATGCATGTGTGGATGCGGATGTGTATGTTGAGTATGTGCGTACGTAGTTTATACTGAATGCCAGAGCTTCTGACCAAACTTCAAAAAAAATGTCACACCTTAAGAAGTTTGTTGGATTTGCTTTTTAAAACTACAATGATTTATTCGATTTGGGATTTTTCAAAATCAAATTGAAGAAACACATTAACCAATAGAACTAATTTAAAGAAACCGAGTGCACACCACTACATATAAACTTATGCAAGATGTTTATTTTGGCAGAACGTCAAAAGATTATAGCTGCAATCCTCTTCGTACATCATATAATTTACATCACGAGACCTTTCTGTAACACTTATATTTTACATGTGCCGATGAAAAGAAAATCTCACCGTTGACTGGCCTTTGTTTGAGTTATGTGAACTTTTCAAAACTATTACTTCTGAACGCTCCTCGGAGTTTGTACATTCGCGAACTCATGCTTGCAGTTTTCAAAGCCTCGAAATTCATCTAGGCTTATTTTGCCATCTTTGTCAATGTCAGCCTCCTCCAGCAGGGGGCAATAGAACCCTTAAGTCCTGTATGCTGTAGGCAAGGAACAATATGTCAATGAAGCCCGATCTGCTGGACTAATTGGGATCTTGTACTATGTAACAATTTAGGGAAATATAGCAAACAATGAAGTTTTGCAGTTCTCTGAAGTATACCATTCTTAGCTCATCAGATGTGATATAGCCATCTCCGTCGACATCAAATTTATCAAATGCAGCCTGAGACAATGATTTCCCTTATCGGTATCATGTTCCACCATCTGATACACATGTAGTGTTGCAGCAACGAACTCTTCAAAATCAACTAATCCATCTGTATTAGTGTCAATCTGCTCTAGAAAAAAACATTGATTGTCACTTTTTGCAACTCCAATTATCATCTTTAAAAGAACTTAACTTTTCAAGGAAAAAATATGTTGGTTAACTCTTAATCTTAACTGCATGGATTTTTCCCTTCTTTGTTGGTTCCATCTAGGTTCGTTGCTGCATAAGTACGCAAAAAGCTCAGCACCGTGTACTGCCTAAATTTCCCACCTTAGTTGTTGAGTGGAAGCGTAGGTGTTGCATACTGTAGCAGCACGTAACAGTTCACTTTGTCCCACCAATTCAGTATTCAATCCTCCTTGATAGTTTAATTAAGCAACAAGTTATTTATTCTATCTTTAGTTTATTTTCTTGTTAGTTGGGTTTGTTTAATTTTATCTATTAGAGATGATATTCCTATGAGGTTGTATGCAGAGTTTATTTTATCTATTAGAGATTATATTCCTACAAATTGGGAGGTTGTATGCTACCAAATAAATACAAGATATTTTGAGTATGTCGAACAATGCGAGCACAAAGATTTAGTCATAGCAAGGAAAGTGGATACATTCATGCATATGTTTGTTCCAACTAAATAATAGGGAACACTTGGACTTGGTTTCAATGGGTATGTAATTTAGTATCTATTTTTAAAAGTAATTTAGTATGTATTGAAAAGCAACCTTATGATGCAAAGTCATGCAAGATATCATTAGAAAATTTAAAACAACAGACAAAACTATTGGAGAATATTTTACCAATTCTTGATCAGGCTCTTTCAGAAGGAAAACAACAAATAAGTGTTCTGAAAAATATATAACTTTTAGAATTTTATTTTAGTGCTTTTGTCATTTTTTTCTACTAGAAGGAATTAGATCATGAAATTTTAACAAGCTATAAAAACACATACACTTTCTAATACTTTTCTTAAAGTTTTCATGCTCCTTTGCACCCTCAGGATATGCACTTACCACCAAGTAAGTAAAACTCAGGAAAACATGTGAATTTAAGACCAATAAAATTACAGAAAAATTGAGGATATGCCACCCCATTGTCTCATTGACATGTGGCTCTTGGATCCTATGTTAGTGACACAATGATTGGCAAATCCTGAAGTGCCAATCATTGGGGTGGCAAATAATTGATAACCCCATAAATTACATTGGTGCTACAGTAAATATGACAACATACCGCCTCAACAATCTCTAAAACGCAAGGACCCCTTAATCTCCATGGAACATCCTTTGCAAGAGCCTGCACATTAGGGCTGACATCATACTTTGATAACTGATGAGTCATAAGACAGATGACCTAGAACAAATAGGTTCTAAAGAAAAGAAATGGAATTGTCCAATAAATTTTGTATATACAAGAGATAATGCTAAATGGAATTTATTTTTTTGTTATTAGAACAAGAGCAATGGGCAGATTTGCTTTGAAGAAATAGAAGCATTTTTCAATTTTTAAAATACCTAGTAATCAACAAGTTAAAAAGGACTTTTAGAATCAAAATCAAACTTGTCAATTCCATTCCTGTACCAGCCAGTATGGCCAGAATGCCCCATTCCGCCACACAAACCGGCACAAAGAAGGATGCATTTCGAACAAGCCAAAATACCGATCAATGCCAGTCATTCTCGTCCATACTGACTATTTCGTAGTGAATTGAGCATAACATCAATTCCAGTACTAGCTAGCATACAAGCTTTCCAATACAGCCCAAAGTCAAGAAATCAACCAAAATGCTTAGATCTGAGAAGAAAAAAAAAAGGAGATCAAGAAACCCAAATAAATCAAGAGATACCAGCCACAACAGAAACAGCAACTGCGATACGATCCATCTTCTCATGCGACCCAAGGATGGAGATCTCAGATCTGACCACACAAAGCATGGGAATTTGAGTAGAAATGGAGCAATAGCAGGGAGGAGAGATGGCGAACTATGGCCTCGGCAGGGAACAGCCCTTGTGGCGGCTATCAGCGTCTGCACAGCATTTTGCCCTCCCTTCTCCCCTCCCATTTCTATGCTTGTGTGCGTTGGATTTGTGTGGACATGGCGCTGTTTTCTTGCCCCTCTTCTGCAGAATGTGTGTACTGGAGAGAAGTTAGGACTTAGGAGCCTGGAAGTTTGGGACTTTCGATCGTTGAGGCTTGGGCGCCGGCTAGCTGGGCAGCCCAACTAACTTTTTGCTATTTTTTGGGCTTTAAATTTTATTAGGTAGTATAAACTTATTATTTTTATAGATATTCATGAGTATATATATTTACATTACACTCTGGAACTGGAATAGTACACTGGTATGGGCCGGTACCGGTACTGTGGTACATTCCATTCCAAGAGCCAAACCGGAATGGCCTCTGGAATGAAATTGACAACTATGATCAAAATAGGCAATCACATAATGGACACTCAGAAGAACCCTTATTCCTTCAACCAAGAACATTGACAGCACAGAGCTGATCATCAAGATGCCTTTCTTAATCAATACAAGAGTGTTGTTGCAGATTTTTATTGACATTTATGAAATAGGGGTCACCATTCACGATGCCTTTCTTAATCAACACAAGAGTTTTCTTGCAAATTTTTCACTAACGAGCTATTAATGACAAAAATAGTAACAATAGCTTGGCCATTACTACTGCAAGCATAGAGTTTACGACAATATATCTTTAATTACATTGAGTTTTCAAGCATAATTATAATAGGAAAAAATTTCATGCATTCCAATGTTAAATATTAGTAAAATGATTAAGAAAAAGTAGTTTAACCAAAACTATCTCAAGCAAACAGATTGCCAATTGCTACAGCAGATCTTATTTTACACTGATTTCTTCAAGCATAAGGTACAATTGAGAATACTCATTTCATGAATTCCTATGTTTTATATTACTAAAATAGTTAATAAATAGCAAAGAAATCTAAGAAAACATACCTGCTTCAGTTCTTCCAGACTAATTGTTCCATTCTTGTCAACATCAATGACATTGAACTGGTCATGAAGATCAGACAGCTCTTCTGAATTTAGTGTAGATGCTAATGCCTACAAAATTCGTAGAAACCATTTGAATTGCCTCTCAAACCTCCTGGAATCATGCATAAGAGGACAAATATCCAATGCTTCCCCCTTTCCCCCTTATGGTGCTACTAACGTGCTTTACTGCTTTCCATGTGTAAAAGTTTTCAAAAATTCTCAAAAAATTTGGAGATGAAAAATTTCAAGATCAAATTTAATAGCATTAAGAAGATATCGAAAATACAAATTTTGAATACCCATTTTTTACTGTTCATCATTATTCATTTTAAGCTGCATGACAGTTTCATATCTTCCAAATATGATTGAGTTTTATCACGAAATTTTACATAGCTATAGAATATGCCCTCCCTACATCTCCAAAATTTTTAGGAATTTTTAAACTTTTACACATGGAGGCAGCACTGTAAGGGGGAGATCTCCATCACTTCTAGCATACCAACTTACCCTTAAAGCAAATTGCTTGAAAGCGACTGTATTTCACAAACTGTCGCATATTATGCAGTACTGATATATCCAGAGGTATTTCAGATGCCTCTCCGCCTTCCCTCACCCATTCATGTGCTGGAAAACAGAATATTAACACAATTAATAATGCAAACACCATGCTACACCAAGGTATAAAATAGCAAGTTCATATTTTTACAGCAACCAGAGTCGCAGTTGATATAGCAATATTAGGTAGAATGTTGGTTATATAACGACTACAGGTGGGCATTGGGCTGGGTTTTTGGCTGGCCCATAGCATGGGATGCATGGCTTGGTACAGTTTCATTTGGGCCATGCAGACACAACCACGTTGACCGGCCCGGCGGCAGTCTCATGAGCTACGCCTGACGACAGCAGCACTGACATGGCGCACATCCATGCGTCATGCTTGGGCCAGCATGACATGTTTGGCCTTCGACGACACGTGGCGAGCCCACGTAGCATTGCCGGGACGCGGAGGAGGCGACGGAGTAGGTGGGGGACGAGCCATGCCGTGGAGGTCAATGAGGTGGAGGCCGGGGCAGCCGAGGCCGAGGAGGCAGCCAGAGGCAAAGGGGAGAGGGGAAGGAGGGGGAGGTTGCTGTAGAGGAGATGAAGGGGGAGGTGGCCCGAGACAGGAGGCCAGGCGGAGAGGAAGGGGAGGTGCAACTCATGACCTATTCAAGAATGAATAAAATTTAGTTATTTTTCCTCCAATATTTATGTTCACTACCTCAGCTCCTTCTTTCTCATCACAATGGTGCAAATAGGCTGGACCTAGGCCAGCACGACACAAAGTCGGCACAAATCGAAAATTGGTCGTGCTAGGCTCGTTGAGGCGAGCAAAGCCAGATGACATGATTTAGGTATGCCCGACAGGCCGCATGGTACGACACGACGCCCACGCCTAGTAATGACCATGTTATTAGGTTGCAGCAACCTGTGGTTATTGCACAACCATGTCCAATTGTGACATATGAAATTTTATACATGCAACTTTATAATTAGGTATAGGCCAATGCTACCAAATAACAAATAAATGGACCAACAAATCAATCAAAACAAAAGACAAAAGTATGAATTTCATATGACTAGAAAGCGTGAATGCATAACATCATTACTTACCAGAGCAGTAGTTAATCAGCCAAGGCATTAGTTACCAACCAGATTAGCAAACATAAGATTTCAGATGTTCCAAATTGAGAAATAGTTACATACATAAGGCCTGAGCAGCAGTTAGTCTTGCAGGGGTCCTTCATTAGTAACTTTTGTACAAAATCTTTAGCACTTGGAGTAATGTTTGGCCAAGGCTTTGGGCGAAAATCTGGCTTTTTTTTAACACCTGCAGCAAAAAAAGTGGCATAATCAATACATAAGAAAAAATTAATGCTAACCATAATTATGAGTGGCCACAGTTTAGCAGGGTATCCCAAGATATTCATACCTACCTGAACAGTTACAGTCTAGAATGCAACCTTCTCTTAGAGCTTTATGGTTTGGAGAGAAGAGATGAATATGGATCATCTCCACCTCTGCCACATGTGCTAGCATCTGTGAACATTAAGAGCATTCCCCAAGGTTGTTGGCCCCTGTGTTCATCCATATAATGCAACCCTCCATGGTTGTTTTCTTTAGCATGAATTTAGGGAAAAAAAGTTTGAGCTTGCACTTTCTAGACTCAACTTTGTGAACACGTCATGAGAATTTCTAATCCTCAAAAGATTGTTTGCTCCAAATTTCTACCCATTTCATATTTTCGTTTTCATGGTGTATTCTTTAGATTGCCATTTCCTCTACAATTTCTTTCAAGAATTCTTGTGATTACATACTTCATAATGCTTGTGGTGAGCTAGTTTGTGAAGTATATAATGCCCAACAAAATGAAGTATATAAAATTGTTGTAAAGATACAATACTGTTTTTTTTTCAGATGTCAAACTATTATGTTGTGAAGTGAACTGCATATCAAAATATTTCATTACATCTTTACCACAAATTAGCTTATATTTTTAATCAATTAAGGCCCTGTTTGTTTTAGCTTTTGATTGGATTACGGCCCAAAAAGCAGAATCGGAAAAAACCTTGATTCTAGAATTCGATTATCACAATCTAGCCCACCCATATACACTAGAATCCACAATCCACTTCATATGTGCTTTTGGAGAATCAGCTTCTCTACAACCACAATCCAGAATCATTTTTAAAGAATCCAAAGCTGAAACAAACAGGCCCTAAAACAAGTAAAAAAATGGTTGTAGGACAAAGATAGTTAGGTAAAAGGACCTCTTTAAATATTCCATCTTCAGTTTTGTCCCAGAAAGGTCGTCTTCCACACAGCAGAATATAGGTTATAAACCGATACTCCAAACATCAGATTCGGTCCTGACTTACGCTTGAGCACCTCTGGTGCGACATAATAAACACTTCCAACAATGTTCGGAATTGCTTCCCTGTGAGTACAGGCAACTCAATTTAAATGCCACCTAAGGAGCAATTTCTATAATTCATATGAACGGGAACTTAGTCAAAAGGAAAACTAAGGAACAAGTAGTTGCAACATATATACACCCACCTGGTCTTATGAAGTCTGAAAGACCAAAGTCTGTAGCCTTGAGGGTGAGTCCTCCTTTGTTGATTTGAAGAGGAAGTTCTGGAAACACAAAATAATACATAAATCAAAAGATAGATCACTCTTGACAGGCAGATTCCATCTTGTACGTTTAGAGTATACCTCAGGTTTCATGTCGATGAACCAAACCATGCAAATGACACTCAGCTGCAACCTTGAGCATCTGTCGCACAATTACTGCAGCGTCTTTCTCGCTTCTCTTGGCTATCTTTCCTGTTAGGGAATAAAATATGTGAGATCAGTACAGTTGTTACTTTATGCATACATCAAAATAGATGCTATAATTTATTAATAATAATCCTGTGAAGGATATCTGACAGCTGATGGTTAGTCTGAGCGGAAGGATAAACAAATGTTGATGTTCCATCTTAAGCTGCTACTGACTAGATCTCTTAAAATTTATGGTGCATCATTCTAGCTTTCAAATTTTATTCCTAAATACATGTCATTCTATAATTTCAAGATAACTTTTAACTGTTTTTTACTTTCGTACCTCTACCATTCATTATTCCCAATGTTATTTATTCTTTGGAATAAAGTAACATACACCATCCAAGACGATAAGTGAACTAACGAAGGAGGATGATTTGATCATTTCTAACATGTCTTGGTTGAAGTGCAAAATCCTAAAATATCATCTATCCAAAGCGGAGGGTAAATGATGTAGATGCTGATTGATGACACTTTAATATATATCCAACAGGCACTTTAGCTTACATTTGTTTTTCCATCTTATTTGAAGCAATGTTTTGTTCTGTTGCATGAATACAGTAATTACATTTTGCTATGCTTTTCCATTAGAAACATGTATGCGCTATTTTTGTCAATCTCTCTAACCTTACGATATTAAAAAAAACATAGGAAATCAATACGCCTGTGTTAAGCGAAACATTAATTTCAATTTCAAAGAGTAGCAACATAATATATCTGGCTAAGAATATGTTTCACTCTATGCCATATATCCATATTAAATTACAGCTCCTTATGGTCAGGACTATTATCTGCAATACTCTGCATTCAGAAATTATCTCTATAATCTAGAATGAGAAATCACAATGTAACCAACAAATATCAACAGTAAGCTCAGATATTCCAAGATACTAGCCATCAGAAAGGCAATCTTCAGCAAAAAATCATTGCTCTCATGTTTTGATCCAACTAAAAAATCAATGTAAAAAACAAAAAATCAAATATTTGTTATTCTCCATGAAATGAGAAACATATGTTGAAAATCGCACCTAATTGAATCAACACAAATCCTTATTTTAGGTCAATATTGTCCATAAGATAACAAAGCGACAACAAGATATGCAGTACTTCTGTGATGAAGGTAAAAACTGTGACAAACTTTCAAAGATTATGATGATTCTTACTTGGCTAATATCCGATCAAGTAACTCACCACCCTCGCATAACCTGTCAAAGACACGTAACAGAGAGTCTGAGATGACATTAGTTTGTACAGTTCCTTATAGATACCAGCACAAAGACTGAGAAACATAAAAATGTTTGCCAACTAATATGGTTCATATTTTTTACCCCGAACTATATGTAAAACAAGTATTATTTTCAGATCTTCTCCAAGATATCCCAATATTATGCCAGCTTGCATGTGATGTCACTGACTCATGTCATCAAACCCTCAACTGCCAAAGTATTTATCATCACTCAGAACCAATTTGGGATGCACATACTAAAACCATAAGCATCACTAAACCTCCTTCAAATAAGACATCGACAGTTTCTAGAAAAAGCATCAACGAACCTTTTAACCTGTCTCCTTCAACTTTGATTGAGGCTCTTACAGAAGGTAAGACCATGCAAAATTCACATACCTTTTACTTAGATATAAAATCTCTAGTGATTCCACGAACATTTGAGAGATTTTCCAAAACTTCTCCATAACAATATACACATAGTTATCATCTTGAATGGATTGTAAAATGTACAACATTTTCATGCCCTTGTAAGGCCTTCAGTATTGTAACTTCTCGCTTTACATCTTCAACAGCAGCAGGAAGGACCATCTGCAAGGAAAACAGCTTGTATGTGAGAAGTTAGTGTGGTATCCTTTATTTTTTAAGTAAGAGTTAGTTCTCTACTTCTCTTGATACTTCAATTCGGCACAAGCACATGTATTGACTAGGTAGCAATGATACCACAAAGTCCAGAGAATCACCACATGCACGCATCCCATTTTTTAATAGACATTGGAGCCTATTGGGGGTGATATTACGACATATATGTATTGGCGAGGAAGAGGATTATTTAAAAAAAAACTCGTTTCTGATATGGCCTAGATATGGCTTTGGTACATATCAGAGAAGAATGGGTTATTCTATTTCGAAAAATGAACAAAAAACAATATGTTTCTATCTATTAGTTTCCATATTGTTGATTTGATTAGTTTATATATCTATAAGTTCCCATTTTGTTAGGAATCCTGAAAGTTCATTTACTCAAGTTATTAGGAGACCCTCTATATAAGGAAGGTGAAAAAAAGGGAAGAATCTCTAGTTCCTCTTCCTCCCCGTTCATAGAATATTACCTCATTCTACCAAGCCTTGGGCCCTTACCAAGAAAACAACAGATACTGTCTAACAATCTGTGTTATCATTCTCTAGAAAAACAATTCGTGTTATCAACTATTAATGTGTCAAACTAGGTGAACTAGGCTTTCTTTTTTTTTGGTTGCACGCTATATGCATTTATGTGTAAACTTTATGGTGTTTTTTAATTCTTTTTATATATACACACACATATTACATAGATATAGTATAATTAACTGGGACACCATGGTGCCTAGGCACCATGATCTAGTATCATGTCTGAAAAAGTTTGAAATTCTTTGGATGTTGAGTTTAACTAGTTTACTAACTAGTTCAAACAAGTTTGAACTGAAATTCAAAATAGAATTGCCTTTTTTCCTGCTAAATGCCTAGAGCCTGCCTTGCCCAAATTAGCAGAACACGGAAATCCCAAATCAAGACGTATTTCCCGGGAAACTACACATACATGGCAAATTGGCAATTTATGCTAGCAACTTGCAGTAGCTAGAAACATCTCTAAATTGTACCAGTACCACAGGTCAGCGAAACGAGCACGCAAACACCACACTCCCTTGACGCGTACCTTGTTCTTGTCGATGCGCTTGACGGCGACGCGCTCGCCCGAGCGGCGATCGACGGCAGCGAAGGTGTACCCGAACTGGCCGTAGCAGCTTCCCGAGCGCATACCACGCCTCGAAGTCTTTTCGTACCCGAAGTCCGTCCGCTTCCCGCAGGACACGATCCCTCTGCCGCCGCTGCCCTTCCTCCCTTATCCTTATTCCCCGCGCCGTTACCGCCGGCGGGGTCGGCGCCAGGCAGCGCTGGAGGAAGAACAGAGGCCCATCGTCGTCGGCAGCGAAGCCCACTATTACCATCAATGTCGCGGCTGCCGCCGGAATCGGGAGCTGTAGGGTGGGACGGATGGAATTGGGGTCAAAGCAAGGGACGGGAATATACTTGCGTGGTTTTAAGAGTAAGAAATGGTGGTGTCCGCAGTGGCTGCTTCCTACGCTTCGGGTGATTATTTCATAACTTTCATATCATCGGAATCTACGTGGCTATCTTTCCAATAGATAGTTTTAAAAATAAACTCTTATCCAATCTCCCTTTTCTCTTATTTTCTCACCTTAATCCTATTTTTCCTTTCTTGGTACTTGTGTAGAAATGGTTTCTGGCGGAAATGGTTTTTCTCTTTCATCATTAACTCTACCTTCCTCATCAATTTTTACTTACGGCAACCTAATTAATGCTATGGAAACTATCCTAGTCATCCCATTAGGATTGCCCTTAAATAGTCCCAACCCATAGTTTCCATGAGGGTGTAGAGAGAAAAGTAAAAAAACAATCATAGTTTTAAACCATGGTTTCCATGGAGTGAAGGAGGAAGCCTCCTTCATGGCCCAAAACCACGTCTTGGTCCCAAAAATGTCAATGCATATTTTGCTAGTTTCTTGCGTCTTGGTGCTCGTCTTGGCCTATTTCTTGGAGACCCGGTTTCTTCGTTTTCCTTCTCTCCTTCCTTTTCCATCCCAATTTTTTGTTAGTTGGCGGGTAATTAATTCTATGGACATTTGAAAGGGTTGGGGTTGCCCTTATGCTCATAACGCATGGGTGGGTAAAATGGGAAAGGGTAGGGTCTTTTGTGGAGTGGGTGGTTGGGGTGGTGATAGCGTGAAGCGGAAGGCGTGGAAGAAAAAGGAAGGAGGGCGAATTGAATGGGGTGTTTTGTGATCTTTGTATTCCGTCCTTGGAACTCGATATATCGAACAACAATTATAAATGAGTCCTATAGGAGGCTAAATTTTATTTTTATTTTTGAGATTGGTTCTCTTGACATCAAATATATAGTAAAAAATTTGAGAATATATTCAAATTCATCCATATAAAGATAGAGTCTAACTAAATATGGATTCAAATCAATCTATATCTTAACACTCCTCTTAGGGAATCTTTGTAGCATATGTCATTAAAAATTCATCTCAAAAACCCAATGAAAAAAAGAGATGTAAAAAAGTACATTACACTTGCATAATATGTTACATTAGTTGCTTCATAAAAAACCTTAGTAAAGAAAATTTGGATAAACTCATTAAAGAAAAAAGTACAACTTATAATCTTTGGTTTAAATTAGGATCTTCATGATCATACTTAGGGTCATGGTTTAGGGATTGACTTCTCGAACTCTCCATATCTCTAAATTGTCTCATTCTAAAACTATTGACACATATTTGGAATGTAGTTTTTTAGTAACTTGGAGATATTTAAGTAAAGTCTTGACACCAACTCAATGTCTTCTAGTTAGGGTTGCATTATGTCTTCCTAGCAACTTTCTTTTGCCAATATCGGGCCTTATGCAATTTGTAAGATACATAAGTGTTCCAATGGGCTTAAGTATGGGACTTCAAATCCTAATACTTCCTCATTTTTCATCATTGGTCTGAAAGAGTCTTTATCCACTTCGAAAGATCTTATTACTATGGGAGTTTTCAAAGGATGAGATTTATCTATATTAAATCTTTCCAATACCTTCTTAGTAGGTAAAATGATGTATAAAAATTCCTTCTTGAAAATGCTCTAGTTGCAGACCTATATAATATTTATTTTTACTTAAATCTTTTATCTCAAACTCAAATTGTAAATTAATAACTTGCTTCTTTATCTCCTTTGTAGTTCTAATGATATTCATATCATCGCATAGACTAAGATGATATAGAATCCATTCATGACTTCTTTATGAACACATAGGGACAATTCTGATACCTTTTTTTGGAATTCATTAAGTCGGTTGTCAAATTTTTTTTAATAATATATTTTTTTTTGAATTTCAAAAATATTCACGAAAAAAAAATTCGAAAAATCCTCTTACGTTGGGCGTGCGGGAAGAACTTAAAAAATACAGGCTGACAATGCGGGCGGCAAATCCTACCTAACGTCGGGCGGAAGGCCGCTGGCCTGCAGCCGGCGTCTTGACGAGGGCAAAACTTTGTCGCCTGACAAGCGTGCGATAGTGAAACCAATCGGCCGATGGTCGGTGCGGCAATGGGCGGGGTCTGTCGCCGCGATGGTCGTCTTGACGGAAGCGTTATATAGGCTTCGCCCGTCTTTGTTCTCATTTGTGCCGGGAAGAAACAGAGAGGAAGGGGAAGGGAAAGGAAGAGGGAAGAAGAAGAAGAAAGGGCGGATTCTGCGCCCTTTTTTGAGGTAAATTTTGTTGTTTACTTTTCTTAGCGATAAATTATGATATGTTAGAAATAGTTAGATCTAGAGCATTGTAGCGGAAAATAGTGGTAGATTAGAAATAGTTTTAGATGTATGTTACGGATAAATGTAGGTAAATTGATGAGTCCTGACTAGTTCTAGTTTAGAAAATTTAGATATTTTTTGCGGATAGGAGTATATCGGTATATATTGAAGGAAATATAATTCTGAATGAGTATTTTTTAATATATAAGTACATCGATCGAATGCATATATTGTTAGGAATGAATTTTTGGGATAGGGTATATCGGTACATATTTGATGGAAATGTAATTTTTTACAGAATAACTACATCGATATGAATTATTAGGAATGTAGATGTTTTTTACGGTTAGATATATATTTTCGTACCATGTAGGTATAGTTATATTACGTCATAGTATTTTGTACGGAAGATAATTAATTAAATGGGTGAATGAATGGATTAAGGGATATGGCGAAACGAGTTCCATTTAGGATTTATTATGGAGATGGGGTTGTAATGCATGGTTTGGAGGTCGAGATCTAAGTAAATGCATTATGTGGGGAAGTTTGAGTAGGCTCGAGGCGCACATTTGGTTCCGTGTTGAAATGGTTGTATTATACTTTTCGGATGGAAGAAGACAAGTGTGAGTTGAAGGTATTTTGCCTATGTAGTGTCTTGGCACACTATTCTTGGGGAGTTAGTTGAGCTAAAGGAACCATCGTGGAGATCATATGTGAGGCGGAGAAACGAGGATGGAATCGAGTGCTTTTAGTGCGAGCATATGAGAGGATGTTGCCCCAGTTGGGATTGGGCGGTGAGTGTAGTCGACCTCAAAATGAGCTCGGCTTGGTGACCTTTGAGGTGGGGATCTAGCCAGAGCAACATGTTGACAAAGTGGTGAAACAGGTTGGTTTGGAAGGATGATGAAAATGTTGGCCAAAGCGCGGGGGCGGTAGGCGAAGGTGAGCAAATTGAGGAAATAACAGTAGGATGGAAGAGGAAAGGGGTGGGAGGGGGCGGGATGGTCGGATGAGGAAGATGGAGAATGCAGACCCTTGTGCCCGGCGTGGAACCCAATTTGAAAATATGGTTGTCAATGAAATGAGGAGATGCCTTGGCGATCGATTTAATGAGGTTAGGCATAACGGTTATGTACCCGGAAAAAAAGGGCGAGGATTGGTGAAAGATTGAGCTCTATCATTAAGAAGGACTTTGGGGTTAAGAAACCACCCAACACCTTTCTGACGTGGGTGTGAGATCCATGGGTGTCCGGGAAGTGCAGCTTAAAGCCCAAATGGGGCACCCATTGGATATATTCGAAGGTTGAAGCGGCATAAATGTATGGTAGAAACGTTGATGGCTCACGGGAACCTATCATCCGGGTATGTCGCGAACATCATGTGCAGAGATAGTGGAGAACCGAGTTTTGAGCCCGTGCTATTATCCGGCGATCGAAGCAGGATTCGATTAACAATTAGCTACGGGGAAGGCGTGGGAAGGGCGAAGGCAAAGAAAGCGAGGTTTGGGAAGTTTGAAGACTCGTACCACAACCTCCCCACTTTTCTCGGTTGTATTCGGGAAGAAATCACGGGACCTACTATGATTATCAAGATTGTCCGTCGGACAAGTGGCCAACTAAAATGCATCGAGGAGAGTGTTCTTCGCTTTTGCATTAAGGCGATACATGGCGGTTCCGTTGTTGTGCGTGGGCGGCACATTCTTAACCGGAAAATCGGAGGGCAAATCTTGGCAATTTGTGGGTGTCGATGGGAACAAAGTTCACTTTGTTGCCTTTGCCTTAAGAAAGCGAAACTACGAGTTGGTGTGGTTCCTCTGAAACCTAAAGATCGGGGTGGTCAAAACTTCGTCGGTTGTCGTCTTTGCATAGGGGCATCTTTGGGTTGCTTAGTGCTATCAACCCGGTACCAAAGCAGGGAAGATGAGCCATTGATGGCACGACTTGCAAGTCGATGGTGCATGAGGCATTTGGGTGCAAACTTTTATAAGCAATTCAAGAACAAACAATGATGAACATGTTCAAAAACGTGTAACTCCAACCGGAGAGGAAGTTCCAAACTCGTGGAAAAATCTTGATGACCTAACAAGGAAACACAAGGCGGGGCGAACAACGATGGCGCTAGTGGAACACAAAAGCGGGAACCTCTTTTCCCCCATTAGCAGAGGGGCAGGCGTACTTGTCGCCGGAGGCCCAAATCAAATGTTTCTCGGGTTGGATCAACCAACCGAAAGAAGTGGTCAGTTATATGACACACATGGTGCCAATCGTTTGATGACCACTAACTGCGAAGTTTACAAGGGGTAATCCGAGGATGAGGTGTCTTCCATTGGTAGGAATTGGAAGTCTTGGGGTACAACCAAGTACTTTGTGGACGAACATCAATTTCTTGAGATAGTAATGAGAGATGAAGTTCTTGTACTCTTCGATGATCACTAAATACATGGATGAGAAGGCTCGGAAAGGCGGCCAAACATAGAGCTATCAAAGTTGGTGCCTGCCTGCGGCAAGTGATCTGCGGGGGAAAGGCGTGGAACCAACCGGAGGGTTGTCACTGGGAGTGCATCTTACGGTGAGTGCAAATGCTCGTCAACAAGCCATACCTTTTATAGGCCATGTTCTCATGTTATAGTGCATGTGCTTTATTTGGAATGCAACACATACCTATCTGAATATTACATGAAGGAAAGGGTGATGGCAACTTGGGCGAGGGCTTTATGGTTATGGTGTTGTGGGTTCGTTCACCACAACTCCTAGTGTTGATGAAAGGTTACGGGTCCCGATTTTGATCGGAAAAGCGGGTCGAAGAACAAAGGTATAAGAAATGACATGGATGGTCGGAAGGCGGCAAGCGTGAAGAAATGCTCATTGTGCAACCATGAGGACAATCGTTCAAATGCGGAGCACAAAAGAAAGGCGAAGGAGGAGATGGTCACCGAACGGTGGGGAAGGATCGTCCTCTGCGGGGGCTAACTGCGGACCTCATCGCACCGGATGACAAGCGGTTTGCATTATCATATATGTATCTCAAATTTAAATTTTCGATGTAGCGTGTGTTGTATGAACTATACTTTGTACCTAGGCATTGCGAGTGTTGTGGCTTTATAAATTGTTGTAATGAACTTCTCCATTTTTTTGCGTATCTGTTTCAATATATTGTTGTCATGCTTAGACTTTACGGACTCTTCATTTTACATATGTGTTTACGCTCTCACTTTCATTTTTGTAAATTGCGGTATGTCTCACCAAATGGCAGTGGGTTCGAGTTCTTGGACCCATTCGTCGATTGTAGTCACCAGTGCCGCATAACCCTTCTTGTCCCGGATAGCGGAGGGACCACATGCGGTGGGCGTCCTTGACCTAGACATTGCCACACAGGGCCTTCGATCGCGTTGGATCCCGGGTAACATACCGATATTTAAATTTGTAAACATGTTTGTTCTAGCACCATGACTCTGCCGCGATATCAATTACATGTTTATGTTTCTTGGGCGAGCATCCTTCTTGCCCCTCGCTGAATGGTGGACCTCCGGGACACGGTTCCCTCTGACCGGTTGATCCTGGCTCCGGTGGATCGGTGGAGGCGGGAGGCCACCTTCCATCTCCCGCGGGAGATGGCGATCACTACGGGCGTCTCCTACCTCCTCGGCCTCCCGTCCGGCCCGGTTTGGTGCCCAGGGCGTCTCCCCGATGGCGGCGCGATTTCTTGCCTGAGGTTGGCGGGTGTACTACCACTGAGTGTCTGAGACCCCGACCACGCCGGGCCGAACCTTGAGGTGGCTTATGCGGTTTGGTGCGTAAGTAGCATTTCGAACTAAATTGTTCGTCTTGCTTGAAATAACAAGTGAGCTTTATGTTCGTGAAGCGGTTCGAGCCCGGACGGCGGAGGCTCGCCCCCACTGGGCGTACCTCGTGGCTCTTTGGTAGACCATGTTCACGGCGTCCCATAGGGATAAGCGTGTCCACGCGCTTGGTGCGATTCGCGAGAGATCGCGGGCCGCACCCCAACCCCGGTACCCGGTACTTTGTGGGGCTCGGCCCGTCTTATCGTCACCTGTGCACCTCGTCGGGTGTACCACGATTCCAGGCTCGATCTTGGAGGATGTCCAATCTTTCTCCGATTGTGGGCGTCTGAGAGGTTTCGATCGGCCGGCCCCGGTCGACCTGCCTTTGTGGTGGGCCGTGGTAAGCGGTGGCGTCGGCGGTCGACCATAGGCACCATCGGTCTGCGGCAATGCGATATTGCAATCACGTGTTTGATATTTTTGTTTAACTTTTACAGTACTAAGATTTCGTTCTATCGTGACTCTTGACCTAATGGCGCTTTTTTGTCCGGGTAGCCTACCGCGATTCGTCCTGCGTTCGACCACCTCACCAAACGCCGCGTTATTTGGGCCGCCGTCTGGACCGAAGCTGCGGCGTCATGTGATGGGCTTTGTCCACCCTTTGCACCAAGGCCGCGATCTTGGTTCACCGTCGGTTCCTCGTGTTCGGCGTCCCGTCGAAAACTTCTTTCCATCGTGTGATGAAGGCGGTTTGGTCTGACGGTGTTCCCGATGCCGTCCGGGTGCGGTCCACCCCGGCCCTCGTAAGTTCCTGTATTGATGTTTTTATAATTTTCTTTGCGTAATGCTATCTAATGGCTATACTTATTTTTCACCCGAGCATAGTAGGAAGGGCGACCTCGACCACCCCTGTCGCCTTATCTTTGCCTTGGGGAGGGAGTGGGGAGCGCCCTCGAGGCGTCTCGGGTTGCGCCCTCGGCGTCTTGGACGTCCGGGCGTACCAGAGTGGTACACTCCGGACTTCGTGTGCGTTTGATGCGTGTCGACCCGATCCTCCTGAACCGTTCCGTGGTGGCGAACCGTACCCCTCCATATGGACTCGGTTAAACGCGCTTTGGTGCGTTCGTCATACCCCGATATAATTTTTTGTGCTAACTAATTCGTAATTTATTTTGCTAACTAATCCGTAATTTATATTGGGTGGCGTCTTGCACTTCGGCCTGAGGGCCCCGGCTTATGCGGTCGGTGACCAGGAAGGGACATAGCGAAAGGGCGTCACCCTTCGTCGGGAGGTGTGGCGGGACTCGACCGCGCGCCCTCGGTGTCGGGTCCGTCCTCCTAAATCAGGGCCGTGCTTAAGCGGGGCGGTCGCCGGTATGTCTTCACCGGTCCGCCCCGCCTTGAAGAACCGCTTCCCATGGCGGTCGGGCTTCGGTGAAATCTTGAAATGCCTTTGTTCAAGTGTTGTCGCGTATTACAATACTCAAAACAATTCTTTATTTAGGCGGCCCGGGACACTTCTTCGCCGCATCTGGACACACTCGGCGACTACGGCGGCGAGGCGTGCCCGGACCGGGAGGATTACCGTGATTACCTCTCCCGGGCGTCTTTGGGGTGGGGCATCATCATCCGGGTCTGGGCGCCCCGCAAAGCCGGCCTGGTCGGGTCGGGCGCCCGGCCGATGAGCTACTCGGCCAGTGCGCGGCGCCTCCGGCCAAGGCGAAGGCCCACCGCGCGCCTCTGCGGTTAGCGTACTTCAGGGGACCGGGTTAGGAGAGGCCTCCCGAAGCGGGAAGCGATGAGTTTCTTTTGATTTTTATTATTGCTAGTATGTTATGTACTAAGTGTTTCATTTGAAATATTTGCACTTGCATTTGTATTTTTGTAAACTTAATCTTCGTGTTGTTGTTTTTTCATTCCAAACCTTTGTCACACACCTAGCACCTTTACTCCTTTGGTAGCACCTTTACCCCGAAACCAACAACGAGCCTTAGGGCTTTTTTTGGATGTGACTACCATTTTAGACTTTACCAAGTGACCAACGACAACCTGCCATAAATGACTTTTCGGTGATGTGACAACTCAGGCTAGCGACACTGGGCCAAGTTAAAGCAACCCAACCGCCATTAAAGCAACCGTTTCGGCCAAAAAACCACAATTTGCCCTTCTGAAGGCGAAGGTATCCCCCAATATCCGGTAGGGGTTGCTCCCGGCCCCCAAGGTTTTCCTCCGGAAGTTGCCCGAAATCGGATAATTCTGGCCAAGTTGTGCAAATCCTACCCAGGAAAGGCCCCCTCCACCCGGGCGCCCCCTTTTACCAAGGTAAACCCTCTTTGGCGTCCCTGTCTGGGTTAACACTACCATCTCATGCATCGTTCTTTCTTTTCTCGGCCAAGGGCGGTGTTGCTTCTTCAATGGATCGGCCGGGGAACGGCGTGACTACGAATTTCTCAACAAGCGCCACGACAACTACCCGCCGCTGAGAACTTCACCGGTGGGAAGGCGCGGGATATGTCCCTTTTCTAGGGCCCCAAGCTTTTGGGCCCTTTTCCCCCCAAATTTTTTTCCCCCCCTTTTTTTCCCTTTTTGGGTTTGGTTGGGGGTTTTTTGGGGGTGGGTTTTTTTTTTCCCCCCCCCAAAAATTTTTTTTGGGTTTTTTTGGGGTTAAAATTTTTTTGGAAATTTGGGAATTTTTTTTTCCCCCCGGAAGGGGGCCCCCTTTTTGGGGGCCCCAAAAAAAAAGGGGGAAAAAAATTTTTTAAAAAAAAATTTTAAACCTTAAAAAAGGGGAAAATTTTTCCCCGGGGTTTGGAAACCCCCAAAAATTTTTTAAAAAAAAAAAAAATTTTTAAAAAAAAAAACCCTTTTTTCCCCCAAGAAATTTTTAAAAAAAAAAAAAAAATCCCTTTTAAAAATAAAAAATTTTTTTTAAAATTTTTTTTTTAATTAAATAAAGGGGAAAAATTTTAATTCCTTTTTTTAAAAAAAAAAAAAAATTTTCCCCCAAAAAAAAATTTTTTTAAATTTTTAAAAAAAAAAATTGGAAAAAAAATAAAAAAAAAAAAAATTTTTAAAAAAAATTTTTTTCCAAAAATTTTTTTAAAAAAATTTAATTTTTTAAAATTTTTTAAAAATGAATTGGAAAAAAATTTAAAACCAAAAACCCCAAAAACCCCCCAAAAACTTAAAAAAAATTTTTTTTCCCCCCCAAAGGGAAAAGGGTTTTTTTTTTTTTTTTAAAAAAAAAAAATTTGGGAAAAAAATTTAAAAAAAAAAAAAAAAATTTTTTTTTTTTTTCTTTTTCTTTAAAACCTTTTTTTTTTTTTTTTTTAAAAAAATTTTAAAAAATTTTTTTTTTTTTTCCCCCATGGGGAAAAAGGGGAAAAATTTCCCCCCCCCCTTTTTAAAAAAAATTTTTTTTAATTTTGAAAATTTTAAAATTTTAAAAATTTTTTTAAAAATTTTCAAAAAAATTTAAAAAAAAAAAAAAAATTTTTTTTTAAAATTTTTTTTTTTTTTTAAAAAATTTAAAAATTTTTGGGATTTTTTTTTTTTTTAAAAAAAACCCCCCCCCCCCTTTTTGGGTTTTAAAAACATGGGGCAAAAATTTTTCCTTTGGGCCCAATTTTTTTTGGCGGAACCCCACCGGGGGGAAAGGGGGGGGGGGGGTTTTTCCCCCCCCCTTTTTTGGGGGGGGGGGGAAAAAAAAAAGGGGAAAAAGGGGGGGGGAAAAAAAAAGGGGGGGAAAAAGGGGGGGGGGGGTTTTAAAATTTTTGGGAAAAAATTTTTTTTTTCCCCTTTTGGTTTTTTTTTTATTCAAGCTCCAGTATTGGTTCTTCCTGATTTCTCCAAGCCATTTGTGATAGAGACAGATGCTTGTCAGTATGGCATAGGAGCTGTCCTTATGCAGGAAGGTCATCCTGTAGCATTTCTGAGTAAGGGATTGTGTTTGAAGAACCAGACACTCTCGACATATGAGAAGGAATGTCTTGCTATTATAATGGCAGTAGAAAAGTGGCGCTCCTATCTTCAGCATGCCCCATTTGTCATTCGCACTGATCAAAAAAGTTTGATGCATTTGGCTGATCAACGGCTTCACATAGGAATTCAGCACAAAGCCTTCATCAAGTTAATGGGTCTCACCTATACCATACACTATAAGAAGGGAATCACCAATGCAGCTGTGTATGCTTTATCCAGACGGCATGAAGGGCAAGATCTCGCAGCGATCTCATGCAGTACACCAGCTTGGCTTGAAACTCTTCAGTCGAGCTATCAGGATGATGATGAAACAAAGAAATTACTCACCGAATTGAGTCTATCTGGAGCAGATCATCCTGACTTTCAGTTATGGGATGGCATTATTCGCTACAAGGGACGCGTCTGGATTGGGAATAATATGTTGGCTCAAAACCATATCATGCAAGCTCTCCATTCGTGTGGAATAGGTGGCCACTCTGGCATTTCAGCCACCTACCACCGTATAAAGAGTTTATTTGCTTGGCCCAATATGAAGAAGAGTATTACTGCATTTGTCCAAGGCTGTGAGGTCTGTCAACAGGCTAAAGTGGAGCATGTGAAATTGCCCGGTCTATTGGAACCCTTACCAGTGCCATCTCAAGCTTGGACCGTGGTGAGTTTAGATTTCATCGAAGGATTACCTGCTTCTCATCGATATAATGCAATCCTGGTAGTTATTGATAAATTCACAAAGTACGGTCATTTCATTCCTCTAGCGCATCCTTTCACTGCTTTGCAAGTCGCACAAGAATATCTCAACCATGTTTACAAACTGCATGGGATGCCGACAGTCCTCATCTCTGACTGGGATAAGATATTTGCCAGCAAAGTGTGGCAGGAACTTTTCCGGTTGACTGACACCCTACTCAACATGAGTTCCGCCTATCATCCGCAATCTGATGGTCAGACCGAGCGCTTGAATCAGTGTTTAGTGGGCTATTTACGCTATGCTGTTCATTCCAAGCCTCGGCATTGGGTGAAATGGCTGCCTTTGGCTGAATTTTGGTATAATACAAATCACCATTCTGCCCTTGGTAAAACCCCATTTGAAGTGTTGTATGGCCATCCACCACGCCATTTTGGAATATCTGATTTGAATGCGTGCATAGTACCGAATTTGGGCGACTGGCTCAAAGAGCGTGAGGTGATGACCAAACTGTTGCAACAGCAGTTGCTCAGGGCCCAGCAGCGCATGAAACACCAGGCTGATAAGCATCGTTCTGAGCGCACTTTTGAAGTAGGCGACTTGGTTTATTTGAAACTTCAACCATACATTCAGACTTCAGTTGCAGCTCGACACAATCAGAAGCTTGCTTTTCACTTTTATGGACCATACCGAGTTCTTCAGAAAGTGGGCAAGTGGCTTACAAATTGAGTTGCTTGACAGATAGTAAAATCCATCCGGTGGTGCATGTTTCTCAACTCAAAAAGCATGTTCCTCCTGCTGTTCAAATCGGGAGTGACCTTGCCTCTATTGACTGTGCGTCTTCAACCTTCTTGACTCCAGTTGCGGTCTTGAACAGAGCTATGATATCATGTGGGGGAGCCGTCACCGTCCGCTAATTAATCCAATGGGATGATGTCTCCACAGACAGAGCTACCTGGGAGCCTGCTTTGGTCGTTCGGCAGCTATTCCCTTCTGCGCCGGCTTGGGGACAAGTCGTTACTAAGGGAGGGGGAATGTCACGGTGTGAGTAATATACCGGTGCAATGCTGAGTTGATCATGTATTAGGTCGGGAAGTCTGGGGTCGTGGGCTGTGAGTTGGGCCATGTCCCATGTAAGGTGACGTTGTGGAGTCTCTGTCGTGGGCTGAGGCGAACCTTCTGATGCGAATGAGAATGATCTGTTGCCTTGCTCCCCAATTCTTTCCTCTGGTTCCTCATTCCTCCTCTCTTCTCTTCCTTCTTGGTCGAGATTACACCAGAGAAAGGGGAGCGGCTAGTCAGGATCATTACAGATTGCTGGTCCGGTATGTCATTGATCACTGACCAATATTTTCAGCTGTTCATTTTGTCACTTCTGTTACTGAGCTTTTGGTAAATTTTTTAAATATACCAAAATAAGGTTTAGTTTTTATTTATGCAAGTTAATATATTGTTCTCATGTCTAGCTGTCTAGCACTGAGTTGAATCTGTCTGGCCTCTAGATTGGAGAGCTATCAGGTTGGGCATTTAGCTCTGTGCACCAAGCTTTTATTTCAACATGAATCTGATCTTGTTTCGACAATTCATAATATGTATATTATGTGTGTATGTTGTTTCAGAGGGCATGGCTAGCAGTTCCTGAGGCTAGCCAAAATGGCGATTTTTTATTTTTCGGGTTGGCATTATTTGTGTCAGTTCTTGGTAGGAACCAACACTGATAGTATAACTTTGTGTGTCGGTTTATAAAAAGAACCGATAATAATATGTGAACTATTTGTGTCGGTTTGTTAAGAGAACCAACACTGATATGTTGACTATTTGTGTCGATTCATAGTAAAAATCGATACTAATATGTTGACTATCTATGTCGGTTCATAAAAAAACTGACATTGTTAATATTATTAGTGTCAGTTTGGAAACCGATACTGATAATGCCCGATTATCACTGTCGGTACATCTGTATTGGTTTGAAACCCGACACTAATGTCGGTTCCGAACCGACACAGATGAGTTTGTCTGTAGTAGTGAGTGGCCTGATGCGAAGGCGTCGACAGCGGTGGAGACGGCGGTATCAACTGGCACGACTCATAGGCTCCCATGCGGTCGACGACGACAACATGGAGGCGTCAGCGGCACTCCTCGCACGGAGACGTGTCCGGTCTCCAATGGCCATGACCGGCGACGCTCGCACGAAGGCATGCAACTGGTCGACCCGCCAGTCAACGACAAGCGCATAGGTGGGCATAATTTAACCGAAACCGAAAAACCGAACCGAACCGAACCGAATTAACCGACAAATTCGGTTTTTTCGGTATTCGGTTTTCGGTTCGGTTTTTTTTGCTGTTGTTCGGTTTACGGTATTCGGTTCGGTTTTCAAACTGTAGGAACCGAAAAACCGTATAGACCGACTAATTCACCTGGACAAGACTGGACCTCCCACCCAACCCTAGCCCCCAATTCACTCAGTCACTCCCGCTCCCGTGTCTCGGTGGTGACTCGGTCCATCCCGCCGCCCCCAATTTGATTCCCCATTTTGCTCCCCCGCCCAGCCGCCCTCCCAACCCTAGCCCTAGGTCACCGCCTCACCGGCTCGGCGCTCGGTCTGCAGCCCGCTGCTCCGGCCGTCCAGCGTCTCTCCGACTCCGTCGAAACCCGCGGCTTCGGGCCTCCTGCTCCGCCCGGCCCTCCACTGCTCGTCTGCTCCGCCCGGTCCTCCGCAGCAGCGCAGCGGTTCGCGCCGGCGCCGATCTGAATCCTCCTGGCCCTCCGCGACCAGCTCCTCCGCGAGGACCACGACTCCGCCATTCCGCCGCCCAAGCGCCCGCTTGAGTAATTGAGTTATTCCATACTTCCAGTCTTCCAGACGACGCTTCAGTAATTGAGTAATTGAGTTGTTCCAAGTTCCAACGCCTGGACTTTGCTTCACTGTGATTTACTGATTTTGCTATTTTCTCCTTCTGGTTCTGGACAAGTGGACGACTTGCAGCTTGCTAATGCTAGTTGATAATGATAATTGCTTCATGCTTGTATTTTGCTAGTTGCTACCCTTGTATTTTGCTACATGTAACATGCTGATGCGTATTTTGCGTCTGTTGATTGTTGCGTTCTGGTTCTGGAGGCCTGAATTGTTGGCTTGTTGCGTGACTTAGTGACTTGCGTCTGTTTGATTTTGAGTTCTGTACTCCCGAAGGCAATTCGGTTAACCGAAAAATCAAATTAACCAAACCGATTTGGTTCGATTAATTCGGTTCGGTTTTTCACTTAAATCGGTTTCGGTTCGGTTCCAGTTTTTCAAAAACCGAAAATTTCAAAAACCGAAATAACCGAACCGAAAAAACCGAAAAAACCGAATGCCCACCCCTAAACACGCGTTGAGGTGTGTCCGTTTCAATCTCACCAGGGTGTATGCGGAGGCTTATGACCGTTTGGTTCGTTGGTCGACGGTGTGCCGTGGAGGCGGCACCCGGTCTGCGGTGGCAATTGGTGGTGCGACGTGGAGGCAGCGCCTGAATCTCGAGCATGGCGCACTCATACGCAGAGGCGTAAGACTGGCTGGCCGAGGCAAACGGCGCGCACGCGAAGGAGTACGGTTGGGCGTCCAGCGACGATAGTATTAAGGCTAGAAGCTATCTAGCTACAGGCAAAACATCACCGCAAAACATGAATTGGCAAGCTAGATCAAGACAACATACCTGGTACCCTTATCGAGAGCATTATTGTGTTAATAACATGTTATATATTCAGTTTCATGTTACAGATGATCAAGCACTGAACTCACAAGAATATAAAAGTACAGAAACCCAAGATATAGTCCCACTATTTGTCTCAACCTTATTGCTCTTTTGCACATATACTTGGTGCGTACAATATGAAGCACCTACCCCCTTTATGTAGATAGAGGTGGGGTGTCTTCGTGATAGAATAAATCATACAGGGACTATGTTAATGGGTCTCATGGGCTAGCTGTCCGTAATAGGCTTTTATTTAGGTGAAGTGTCGACCATAAGAGATGAGACCGGTATACAACAATTATCACTAAATACTAATACTCAAGATTTTTGAATTGTTGTCGTATTTTCGCTCACGGCCGGTTGTAGTTCAAAAACCAACCACTTTTCTAGATTTTTTAATTTTCCCATAATTTTTAAAGCAATTTATCCTAATGTTTCTTTGCAAAGATCTCTCAGATGACAAGAACAGAACTATCCTGCCTGATTTGTATACAAGGGTTTCCGGGGTGAACTGAAACCAAGATTCCAACAACCGGACTGGTAGGTTTTCCGTTACTGGAACACTGCTAATGCTTACGTTTGCCACCACACAAAGCTTACTTAATGTGAGCTAGCGCGCTCTTGCGCCAGCCCACGTTCGGCGTCACTTGGCGCGGCACGCGCAAGAGGCGGGTGCGCGCTGCGTGAGTGCATGTGTGGATGCGGATGTGTATGTTGAGTGTCTTGCGTCGTAGCTTCTATCTTGAATGCGAACTTGACCAAACTTCAAAAAAAATGTCACACCTTAAGAAGTTTGTTGGATTTGCTTTTTAAAACTACAATGTTTTATTCGATTTGGGATTTTTCAAAATCAAATTGAAGAAACACATTAACCAATAGAATTAATTTAAAGAAACCGAGTGCACACCACTACATATAAACTTATGCAAGATGTTTATTTTGGCAGAACGTCAAAAGATTATAGCTGCAATCCTCTTCGTACATCATATAATTTACATCACGAGACCTTTCTGGCAACACTTATATTTTACATGTGCCGATGAAAAGAAAATCTCACCGTTGACTGGCCTTTGTTTGAGTTATGTGAACTTTTAAAAACTATTACTTCTGAACGCTCCTCGGAGTTTGTACATTGCGCGAACTCATGCTTGCAGTTTTCAAAAGCCTGCGAAATTCATCTAGGCTTATTTTGCCATCTTTGTCAATGTCAGCCTCCTCCAGCAGGGGGGCAATAGAACCCTTAAGTCCTGTATGCTGTAGACAAGGAACAATATGTCAATGAGAAGCCCGATCTGCTGGACTAATTGGGATCTTGTACTATGTAACAATTTAGGGAAATATAGCAAACAATGAAGTTTTGCAGTTCTCTGAAGTATACCATTCTTAGCTCATCAGATGTGATATAGCCATCTCCGTCGACATCAAATTTATCAAATGCAGCCTGAGACAATGATTTCCATTTATCGGTATCATGTTCCACCATCTGATACACATGTAGTGTTGCAGCAACGAACTCTTCAAAATCAACTAATCCATCTGTATTAGTGTCAATCTGCTCTAGAAAAAAAACATTGATTGTCACTTTTTGCAACTCCAATTATCATCTTTAAAAGAACTTAACTTTTCAAGGAAAAAATATGTTGGTTAACTCTTAATCTTAACTGCATGGATTTTTCCCCTTCTTTGTTGGTTCCATCTAGGTTCGTCGCTGCATAAGTACGCAAAAAAGCTCAGCACCGTGTACTGCCCTAAATTTCCCACCTTAGTTGTTGAGTGGAAGCGTAGGTGTTGCATACTGTAGCAGCACGTAACAGTTCACTTCGTCCCACCAATTCAGCATTCAATCCTCCTTGATAGTTTAATTAAGCAACAAGTTATTTATTCTATCTTTAGTTTATTTTCTTGTTGGGTTTGTTTAATTTTATCTATTAGAGATGATATTCCTATGAGGTTGTATGCAGAGTTTATTTTATCTATTAGAGATTATATTCCTACGAATTGGGAGGTTGTATGCTACCAAATAAATACAAGATATTTTGAGTATGTCGAACAATGCGAGCACAAAGATTTAGTCATAGCAAGGAAAGTGGATACATTCATGCATATGTTTGTTCCAACTAAATAATAGGGAACACTTGGACTTGGTTTCAATGGGTATGTAATTTAGTATCTATTTTTTAAAAGTAATTTAGTATGTATTGAAAAGCAACCTTATGATGCAAAGTCATGCAAGATATGATTAGAAAATTTAAAAACAACAGACAAAACTATTGGAGAATATTTTACCAATTCTTGATCAGGCTCTTTCAGAAGGGGAAAACAACAAATAAGTGTTCTGAAAAATATATAACTTTTAGAATTTTATTTTAGTGCTTTTGTCATTTTTTTCTACTAGAAGGAATTAGATCATGAAATTTTAACAAGCTATAAAAACACATACACTTTCTAATACTTTTCATAAAGTTTTCATGCTCCTTTGCACCCTCAGGATATGCACTTACCACCAAGTAAGTAAAACTCAGGAAAACATGTGAATTTAAGACCAATAAAATTACAGAAAAATTGAGGATATGCCACCCCATTGTCTCATTGACATGTGGCTCTTGGATCCTATGTTAGTGACACAATGATTGGCAAATCCTGAAGTGCCAATCATTGGGGTGGCAAATAATTGATAACCCCATAAATTACATTGGCGCTACAGTAAATATGACAACATACCGCCTCAACAATCTCTAAAACGCAAGGACCCTTAATCTCCATGGAACATCCTTTGCAAGAGCCTGCACATTAGGGCTGACATCATACTTTGATAACTGATGAGTCATAAGACAGATGACCTAGAACAAATAGGTTCTAAAGAAAAGAAATGGAATTGTCCAATAAATTTTGTATATACAAGAGATAATGCTAAATGGAATTTATTTTTTTGTTATTAGAACAAGAGCAATGGGCAGATTTGCTTTGAAGAAATAGAAGCATTTTTCAATTTTTAAAATACCTAGTAATCAACAAGTTAAAAAGGACTTTTAGAATCAAAATCAAACTTGTCAATTCCATTCCTGTACCAGCCAGTATGGCCAGAATGCCCCATTCCGCCACACAAACCGGCATAAAGAAGGATGCATTTCGAACAAGCCAAAATACCGATCAATGCCAGTCATTCTCGTCCATACTGACTATTTCGGGCAGAATTGAGCATAACATCAATTCCAGTACTAGCTAGCATACAAGCTTTCCAATACAGCCCAAAGTCAAGAAATCAACCAAAATGCTTAGATCTGAGAAGAAAAAAAAAGGAGATCAAGAAACCCAAATAAATCAAGAGATACCAGCCACAACAAAACAGCAACTGCGACACGATCCATCTTCTCATGCGACCCAAGGATGGAGATCTCAGATCTGACCACACAAAGCATGGGAATTTGAGTAGAAATGGAGCAATAGCAGGGAGGAGAGATGGCGAACTATGGCCTCGGCAGGGAACAGCCCTTGTGGCGGCTATCAGCGTCTGCACAGCAGTTTGCCCTCCCTTCTCCCCTCCCATTTCTATGCTTGTGTGTGTTGGATTTGTGTGGACATGGCGCTGTTTTCTTGCCCCTCTTCTGCAGAATGTGTGTACTGGAGAGAAGTTAGGACTTAGGAGCCTGGAAGTTTGGGACTTTCGATCGTTGAGGCTTGGGAGCCGGCTAGCTGGGCAGCCCAACTAACCTTTTGCTATTTTTTGGGCTTTAAATTTTATTAGGTAGTATAAACTTATTATTTTTATAGATATTCATGAGTATATATATTTACATTACACTCTGGAACTGGAATAGTACACTGGTATGGGCCGGTACCGGTACTGTGGTACATTCCATTCCAAGAGCCAAACCAGAATGGCCTCTGGAATGAAATTGACAACTATGATCAAAATAGGCAATCACATAATGGACACTCAGAAGAACCCTATTCCTTCAACCAAGAACATTGACAGCACAGAGCTGATCATCAAGATGCCTTTCTTAATCAATACAAGAGAGTTGTTGCAGATTTTTATTGACATTTATGAAATAGGGGGTCACCATTACGATGCCTTTCTTAATCAACACAAGAGTTTTCTTGCAAATTTTTCACTAACGAGCTATGAATGACAAAAAATAGTAACAATAGCTTGGCCATTACTACTGCAAGCATAGAGTTTACGACAATATATTTTTAATTACATTGAGTTTTCAAGCATAATTATAATAGGAAAAAATTTCATGCATTCCAATGTTAAATATTAGTAAAATGATTAAGAAAAAGTAGTTTAACCAAAACTATCTCAAGCAAACAGATTGCCAATTGCTACAGCAGATCTTATTTTACACTGATTTCTTCAAGCATAAGGTACAATTGAGAATACTCATTTCATGAATTCCTATGTTTTATATTACTAAAATAGTTAATAAATAGCAAAGAAATCTAAGAAAACATACCTGCTTCAGTTCTTCCAGACTAATTGTTCCATTCTTGTCAACATCAATGACATTGAACTGGTCATGAAGATCAGACAGCTCTTCTGAATTTAGTGTAGATGCTAATGCCTACAAAATTGTGAGAAACCATTTGAATTGCCTCTCAAACCTCCTGGAATCATGCATAAGAGGACAAATATCCAATGCTTCCCCTTTCCCCTTATGGTGCTACTAACGTGCTTTACTGCTTTCCATGTGTAAAAGTTTTCAAAAATTCTCAAAAAATTTGGAGATGAAAAATTTCAAGATCAAATTTAATAGCATTAAGAAGATATCGAAAATACAAATTTTGAATACCCATTTTTACTGTTCATCATTATTCATTTTCGCTGCATGACAGTTTCATATCTTCCAAATATGATTGAGTTTTATCATGAAATTTTACATAGCTATAGAATATGCCCTCCCCTACATCTCCAAAATTTTTGGGAATTTTTTAAACTTTTACACATGGAGGCAGCACTGTAAGGGGGGAGATCTCCATCACTTCTAGCATACCAACTTACCCTTAAAGCAAATTGCTTGAAACGACTGTATTTCACAAACTGTCGCATATTATGCAGTACTGATATATCCAGAGGTATTTCAGATGCCTCTCCGCCTTCCCTCACCCATTCATGTGCTGGAAAACAGAATATTAACACAATTAATAATGCAAACACATGCTACACCAAGGTATCAAAATAGCAAGTTCATATTTTTTACAGCAACCAGAGTACGTCAGTTGATATAGCAATATTAGGTAGAATGTTGGTTATGTAACGACTACAGGTGGGCATTGGGCTGGGTTTTTTTGGCTGGCCCATAGCATGGGATGCATGCCTTGGTACAGTTTCATTTGGGCCATGCCGACACAACACGTTAATCGGGCCCGGCCAGGCCTCGTGGCTACGCACGACAGGCAGCACAGCATGGCGCACATCCATGCGTCATGCTTGGGCCATCACTACATGTTTTGGCCTTCGACGGCACGTGGCCGAGCCCACTGTAGCATTGCCGGGAACGCGGAGGAGGCAGACGGAGTAGGTGGGGGACGCGGCCATGCCGTGGAGGTCAATGAGGTGGAGGCCAGGGCAGCCGAGGCCGAGGAGGCAGCCAGAGGCAAAGGGGGAGAGCGGGGAGGGGGAGGGGGAGGTTGCCAGGGTAGAGGAGATGAAGGGGGAGGTGGCCCGAGCAAGGGAGGCCAGGGCAGAGAGGAAGGGGGAGGTGCAACTCTGTACCTATTCAAGAATGAATAAAATTTAGTTATTTTTCCACCAATATTTATGTTCACTACCTCAGCTCCTTCTTTCTCATCACAATGGTGCAAATAGGCTGGACCTAGGCCAGCACGACACAAAGCTGGCACAAATCGAAAATTGGTCGTGCCTAGGCTCGTTGAGGCGAGCAAAGCCGTGGCAGCATGACATGATTTAGGCATGCGGCCCGACAGGCCCGGCATGGTACGATACGACGCCCACGTCTAGTAATGACCATGTTATTAGGTTGCAGCAACCTGTGGTTATTGCACAACCATGTCCAATTGTGACATGTGAAATTTTATACATGCAACTTTATAATTAGGTATAGGCCAATGCTACCAAATAACAAATAAATGGACCAACAAATCAATCAAAACAAAAGACAAAAGTATGAATTTCATATGACTAGAAAGCGTGAATGCATAACATCATTACTTACCAGAGCAGTAGTTAATCAGCCAAGGCATTAGTTACCAACCAGATTAGCAAACATAAGATTTCAGATGTTCCAAATTGAGAAATAGTTACATACATAAGGCCTGAGCAGCAGTTAGTCTTGCACGGGGGTCCTTCATTAGTAACTTTTGTACAAAATCTTTAGCACTTGGAGTAATGTTTGGCCAAGGCTTGCGGCGAAAATCTGGCTTGTTTTTTAACACCTGCAGCAAAAAGAAAGTGGCATAATCAATACATAAGAAAAATTAATGCTAACCATAATTATGAGTGGCCACAGTTTAGCAGGGTATCCCAAGATATTCATACCTAGCTGAACAGTTACAGTCTAGAACAGTGGCGGACCTAGGATTTTTTAAGAGCCTAGGCGGACTTATCATTAATACACTAAAATTAATTGTGCCTAACAATTTTCTATCAAAAGTCCTATCTCCAAGCTGTTGTGTCGCCTGAACATATATGCATACCTCATCTTTTCTTGGCAGAGGAGCCCGGGCAGGCTTGCCCAGCTGTGGGTCCGCCCCTGGTCTAGAATGCAACCTTCTCTTAGAGCTTTATGGTTTGGAGAGAAGAGATGAATATGGATCATCTCCACCTACGGCCACATGTGCTAGCATCTGTGAACATTAAGAGCATTCCCCAAGGATTGTTGGCCCCCCGTGTTCATCCATATAATGCAACCCTCCATGGTTGTTTTCTCGGTAGCATGAATTTAGGGAGAAAAGAGGATTTGAGCTTGCACTTTCTAGACTCAACTTTGTGAACACGTCATGAGAATTTCTAATCCTCAAAAGATTGTTTGCTCCAAATTTCTACCCATTTCATATTTTTGTTTTCATGGTGTATTCTTTAGATTGCCATTTCCTCTACAATTTCTTTCAAGAATTCTTGTGATTACATACTTCATAATGCTTGTGGTGAGCTAGTTTGTGAAGTATATAATGCCCCCAACAAAATGAAGTATATAAAATTGTTGTAAAGATACAATACTGTTTTTTTTTCAGATGTCAAACTATTATGTTGTGAAGTGAACTGCATATCAAAATATTTCATTACATCTTTACCACAAATTAGCTTATATTTTTAATCAATTAAGGCCCTGTTTGTTTTAGCTTTTGATTCTAGATTCTGGCCCCAAAAGCAGAATCAGAAACAAACAGCTTGATTCTAGAATTCGATTATCACAATCTAGCCCACCCATATACACTAGAATCTACAATCCACTTCATATGTGCTTTTGGAGAATCAGCTTCTCTAAAACCACAATCCAGAATCAGTTTTTAAAGAATCCAAAGCTGAAACAAGCAGGCCCTAAAACAAGTAAAGAAAATGGTTGTAGGACAAAGATAGTTAGGTAAAAGGACCTCTTTAAATATTCCATCTTCAGTTTTGTCCCAGAAAGGTCGTCTTCCACACAGCAGAATATAGGTTATAACACCGATACTCCAAACATCAGATTCCGGTCCTGACTTACGCTTGAGCACCTCTGGTGCGACATAATAGGCACTTCCAACAATGTTACGGAATTGCTTCCCTGTGAGTACAGGCAACTCAATTTAAATGCCACCTAAGGAGCAATTTCTATAATTCATATGAACGGGAACAAAGTCAAAAAGGGAAAACTAAGGAACAAGTAGTTGCAACATATATACACCCACCTGGTCTTATGAAGTCTGAAAGACCAAAGTCTGTAGCTTTGAGGGGTGAGTCCTCCTTTGTTGATTTGAAGAGGAAGTTCTGGAAACACAAAATAATACATAAATCAAAAGATAGATCACTCTTGACAGGCAGATTCCATCTTGTACGTTTAGAGTATACCTCAGGTTTCATGTCCCGATGAACCAAACCATGCAAATGACACTCAGCTGCAACCTTGAGCATCTGTCGCACAATTACTGCAGCGTCTTTCTCGCTATAACGGCTATCTTTCCTGTTAGGGAATAAAATATGTGAGATCAGTACAGTTGTTACTTTATGCATACATCAAAACAGAGGCTATAATTTATTAATAATAATCCTGTGAAGGATATCTGACAGCTGATGGTTAGTCTGAGCCGGAAGGATAAACAAATGTTGATGTTCCATCTTCGCTGCTACTGACTAGATCTCTTAAAATTTATGGTGCATCATTCTAGCTTTCAAATTTTATTCCTAAATACATGTCATTCTACAATTTCAAGATAACTTTTAACTGTTTTTTACTTTACGTACCTCTACCATTCATTATTCCCAATGTTATTTATTACTGTGGAATAAAGTAACATACACCATCCAAGAACGATAAGTGAACTAACGAAGGAGGATGATTTGATTATTTCTACACGTGTCTTGGTTGAAGTGCAAAATCCTAAAATATCATCTATCCAAGAACGGAGGGAGTAAATGATGTAGATGCTGATTGATGACACTTTAATATATATCCAACAGGCACTTTAGCTTACATTTGTTTTTCCATCTTATTTGATGCAATGTTTTGTTCTGTTGCATGAATACAGTAATTACATTTTGCTATGCTTTTCCATTAGAAACATGTATGCGCTATTTTTGTCAATCTCTCTGACCTTATGATATTAAAGAAAACATAGGGAAATCAATACGCCTGTGTGCAAGCGAAACATTAATTTCAATTTCAAAGAGTAACAACATAATATATCTGGCTAAGAATATGTTTCACTCTATGCCATATATCCATATTAAATTACAGCTCCTTATGGTCAGGACTATTATCTGCAATACTCTGCATTCAGAAATTATCTCTATAATCTAGAATGAGAAATCACAATGTAACCAACAAATATCAACAGTAAGCTCAGATATTCCAAGATACTAGCCATCAGAAAGGCAATCTTCAGCAAAGAAATCATTGCTCTCATGTTTTGATCCAACTAAAAAATCAATGTAAAAAACAAAAAATCAAATATTTGTTATTCTCCATGAAATGAGGAAACATATGTTGAAAATCGCACCTAATTGAATCAACACAAATCCTTATTTTAGGTCAATATTGTCCATAAGATAACAAAGCGACAACAAGATATGCAGTACTTCTGTGATGAAGGTAAAAACTGTGACAAACTTTCAAAGATAATGATGATTCTTACTTGGCTAATATCCGATCAAGTAACTCACCACCCTCGCATAACCTGTCAAAGACACGTAACAGAGAGTCTGAGATGACATTAGTTTGTACAGTTCCTTATAGATACCAGCACAAAGACTGAGAAACATAAGAAATGTTTGCCAACTAATATGGTTCATATTTTTTACCCCGAACTATATGTAAAACAAGTATTATTTTCAGATCTTCTCCAAGATATCCCAATATTATGCCAGCTTGCATGTGATGTCACTGACTCATGTCATCAAACCCTCAACTGCCAAAGTATTTATCATCACTCAGAACCAATTTGGGATGCACATACTAAAACCATAAGCATCACTAAGCTTAACTCCTTCAAATAAGACATCGACAGTTTCTAGAAAAAGCATCAACGAACCTTTTAACCTGTCTCCTTCAACTTTGATTGAGGCTCTTACAGAAGGTAAGACCATGCAAAATTCACATACCTTTTACTTAGATATAAAATCTCTAGTGATTCCATGAACATTTGAGAGATTTTCCAAAACTTACTCCATAACAATATACACATAGTTATCATCTTCGAATGGATTGTAAAAATGTACAACATTTTCATGCCCTTGTAAGGCCTTCAGTATTGTAACTTCTCGCTTTACATCTTCAACAGCAGCAGGAAGGACCATCTGCAAGGAAAACAGCTTGTATGTGAGAAGTTAGTGTGGTATCCTTTATTTTTTAAGTAAGAGTTAGTTCTCTACTTCTCTTGATACTTCAATTCGGCACAAGCACATGTATTGACTAGGTAGCAATGATACCACAAAGTCCAGAGAATCACCACATGCACACATCCCATTTTTTAATAGACATTGGAGCCTATTGGGGGGTGATATTACGACATATATATATTGGCGAGGAAGAGGATTATTTAAAAAAAAAAACTCGTTTCTGATATGGCCTAGATATGGCTTTGGTACATATCAGAGAAGAATGGGTTATTCTATTTCGAAAAATGAACAAAAAACAATATGTTTCTATCTATTAGTTTCCATATTGTTGATTTGATTAGTTTATATATCTATAAGTTCCCATTTTGTTAGGAATCCTGAAAGTTCATTTACTCAAGTTATTAGGAGACCCTCTATATAAGGAAGGTGAAAAAAAGGGAAGAATCTCTAGTTCCTCTTCCTCCCCGTTCATAGAATATTACCTCATTCTACCAAGCCTTCGGGCCCTTACCAAGGAAAACAACAGATACTGTCTAACAATCTGTGTTATCATTCTCTAGAAAAACAATTCGTGTTATCAACTATTAATGTGTCAAACTAGGTGAACTAGGCTTTCTTTTTTTTGGTTGCACGCTATATGCATTTATGTGTAAACTTTATGGTGTTTTTTTAATTCTTTTATATATATACACACATATTACATAGATATAGTATAATTAACTGGGACACCATGGTGCCTAGGCACCATGATCTAGTATCATGTGTGAAAAAGTTTGAAATTCTTTGGATGTTGAGTTTAACTAGTTTACTACTAGTTCAAACAAGTTTGAACTGAAATTCAAAATAGAATTGCCTTTTTTCCTGCTAAATGCCTAGAGCCTGCCTTGCCCAAATTAGCAGACACGGAAATCCCAAATCAAGACGTATTTCCCTGGGAAACTACACATACATGGCAAATTGGCAATTTATGCTAGCAACTTGCAGTAGCTAGAGAGCATCTCTACAATTGTACCAGTACCACACCATCACCCGCAGATTCCCACGTGCAAAACTCGAAGTCCCCCCACATGCTCGGCCACGCTAGCCCAGCTAGCCGAATCAGCCGGAATGCGGCCCCACAGGTCAGCGAAACGAGCACGCAAACACCACACTCCCTTGACGCGTACCTTGTTCTTGTCGATGCGCTTGACGGCGACGCGCTCGCCCGAGCGGCGATCGACGGCGGCGAAGGTGTACCCGAACTGGCCGTGGCCCAGCAGCTTCCCGAGCGCATACCACGCCTCGAAGTCTTTTTCGTACCCGAAGTCCGTCCGCTTCCCGCAGGACACGATCCCTCTGCCGCCGCTGCCCTTCCTCCCCTTATCCTTATTCCCCGCGCCGTTACCGCCGGCGGGGTCGGCGGCACGGGCAGCGCTGGAGGAAGAGCAGAGGCCCATCGTCGTCGGCAGCGAAGCCCACTATTACCATCAATGTCGCGGCTGCCGCCGGAATCGGGAGCAGTAGGGTGGGACGGATGGAATTGGGGTCAAAGCAAGGGGACGGGGAATATACTTGCTTGGTTTTAAGAGTAAGAAATGGTGGTGTCCGCGAGTGGCTACTTCCTACGCTTCGGGTGATTTATGCTCATGACGCATGGGTCGGGGTAAGTGGGGCCCGCGTGGCGATGCGCGGGGTGAGGCGCTCGTTGGGGTGTGTGTGGAGTGGGTGGTTGGGGTGGTGCGCGACGTGGAGCGGGGAACGTGGAAGAAAGGAAGGAGACGCGAATTGGTGCGGGGGTGTTGTGATGCTGTATTCCGTCCTTGACCGACTACGATATATCGAACAACAATTATAAATAGAGTCCTATAGGAGGCTAAATTTTATTTTATTTTATTTTATGAGATTGGTTCTCTTGACATCAAATATATAATAAAAAACAGCTAGAGATATATTCGAATTCATCCATATAAAGATAGAGTCTAACTAAATATGGATTCAAATCAATCTATATCTTAACACTCCCTCTTAAGGGAATACTGTGTAACGCATATGTCATTAAAAATTCATCTCAAAAACCCAATGAAAAAAAAGAGAGATGTAAAAAAGAGTACATTACACTTGCATAATATGTTACATTAGTTGCTTCATAAAAAACCTTCCGTAAGAAAATTTCAGATAAACTCATTAAAGAAAAAAGTACAACTTATAATCTTTCGGATTTAAATTAGGATCTTCATGATCATACTTAGGGTCATGGTTTAGGGATTGACTTCTCTGAACTCTCCATATCTCTAAATTGTCTCATTCTAAAACTATTGACACATATTTGGAATGTAGATTTTTGAGTAACTTGGAGATATCTAAGTAAAGTCTTGACACCAACTCAATGTCTTCTAGTTAGGGTTGCATTGTGTCTTCCTAGCAAATTTACTGCAAATGCAATATCAGGCCTTATGCAATTTGTAAGATACATAAGTGTTCCAATGACGCTTAAGTATGGGACTTCAAATCCTAATACTTCCTCATTTTTCATCATTGGTCTGAAAGACTCTTTATCCACTTCGAAAGATCTTATTACTATGGGAGTTCTCAAAGGATGAGATTTATCTTATTACTATGGAAATGCTCTAGTTGCAGACCTAAGTAATATTTATTTTTACTTAAATCTTTTATCTCAAACTCCGTCGTAAATTAATAACTTGCTTCTTTATCTCCTTTGTAGTTCTAATGATATTCATATCATCTGCATAGACTAAGATGATATAGAATTCATTCTGTGACTTCTTTATGAACACATAGGGACAATTACAGTACCTTCTTTTCGAGGAATTCATTAAGTCGGTTGTACCACATTCTCCCTAACTATTTTAATCCGTATAGTGATTTCTACGGTTTGATGCTATATATGTTGCGATTTCCTTTATTAGGATCTAGAATTTTGACTCCTTCATAAACTCTTGTATAAATATCCGTATGTAGCGATCCATATAAATATATGGTCACTACATCCATTAACTGCATTGTTAAATTTAAGCTAACTGCCATTGATATCAAGTATCTGAACTTTAGTCTATTCATTATAAGAGAGTAAATTCCATCGTAATGGATATCAGGTCTCTATATGAACCCTTGTGATACAAGTATTGCTTTATATCTTACCACTTAGTTATTTTCATTTCTCTTCTAAATAAAAACCCAGTTTGATCCTATAGGGTCCACTTTATGAGATGTCCGGTCGACAGGACCAAATACTTTCCTCTTATTAAGCGAGCGCAATTATGCCTCAATTGATTCTTTCCATTTTACCCTATCTGAGTGTTTCTAGCACTCTGCCATGGACTTTTGTTTTGAATCTAGATCAAGCAATTTTGAAGCAAAATATATGTCGACAATTATAGTCTTTTTCTTATACAATTCTCCTGAATCACTTTAGGGATATCTCTTCATTAATTTCTTCCTGCTTCTCATGATTTCCTACAACGATGGAGTCTAGGTGTTCCGACTTCTTAGTGTTAAATTGTGGTCGCAAATATTTACTAGGCTTATCATTTTCAGGATAGATCACTTCAGGGATTTTACTATCTCCACGATAGCTCGCTCAAGGGATTTTCCTCAACATGAAGTTGAGCTTCTTCAACTGTCTCAGGTAATGTTCTCACTTGTTCGGTTCTATGTTTCTGTAAACTTCTCCACAAAATTGAGTCACGTGCACCTAGAGACCTTTCCCTCTTCTTATCATGAGAGGTAAGAGTGAGGTCAATATCCTTCTAGGATATTTTTACTCTTTTTAGGTGTGTTTATTGCAGGTAAGTAAGATCTTATCACTTCCTTACGATTAGTGAAGGCATTGGCAGATTATTAGTTATTTATTACAGACTTATTCTCCTTCGAACTTCAAGTTAGATTCTTTAATGTGTGGGTTTAAGTAATGAATGCCAGTGACATTCCAATCTATTTCTCGACATTATCTACTATGGTATTTTCCTTCCCCAAATACTGAAAAATTGTCCTCATATAATCAGCGTACTAAGCCTTGTACATATTTCCTATCATAGGCTCTAGGTATTTAATAATTAATAGATATTCATAACCTACATAGATTCCTAACTTTCGGTGAGGGCCCATGGTTATACACTATGTTGGTGAGATTGGTATGTATACATCACAGCCAAATTTTCACAAATGAGAAATACTTATTTTTTTCCCTAATCCTTCATTTTGGGCCGTGGCAGGCCACTATGGGCTAAGCGGCCTGTCGGCGTATTTCACCGGCAGCTATTCTCCCTAGACGGAGTCCAGGATTCGATAGAGGGGATCTTCGCAGAAGGACACCTACGGGCTCCCCCGAGGGATCCACACAGACAAGAATCTAAGAACACGCCGATATACCCAGGTTCGGGCCCCCGGTGTGGGTAACAGCCCTACGTCCTGCTTTTGCTCTTGTTAATGTATTTTGAGTGGATTACAAACGCACGATCTGCACTCTATCTCCGTTTTTCTCTCTGGGTTCTTCTTGAGCTCTCTCAGTACTCTTCCTGTTCACGTTCTTTTGTACAAGTCCTTGTCTTGCCGTGCTCCCTCCCTATGCACCGAAGCTCTCTTATATAGGCTGGGCTGGCTCGGGCAAGTGGGAAGAATGACATCACACTGATTACACTTCATTTATTACACCAGTCATTGTAGCCCCATCCTCTGGCCTCATTCTTTGCACCATCGTCCAACTCCGCCCGGTCCGCCCGAGAAGCGACTTGTATTCGACGATTAAGTGCAGGACCACAGAGGGATAAGCTATCATGCCGTCAGCAGAGCCACGCGCATTCAATGGTTCCGACCACGATTGTGTCAGGAGAAGACACCGGTAGCTCCCCATTCCTTCGACGTCGCCGCCTTTGACCGACCGACAATGACCCCGAGCATCTTCTAACCTGTCGACTAACCACGGCCCGACCAAATCTGGGCGTCGAGAGGTTCTGCCGCACTGCCGCCCGGCCGCCACGCGGCCATGATCGCCTAGCGTCGATCGATCGCTGCCGCCAAGCTACCACGCCGGTACTCGCGGCCCCTCGATCGTGGCGGAGAGGGTACCCAAAGGCAAAAAATCGCCAAGAGCCCCTAGGCCGTCCCGAGCACGCGCCCGACCATTTCGAACCTCTTTAATGCCGACATGCTCCCAGACGGGCCCACCACTCCTGCGCATTCAACCGCTCTGGTCCTCTTCGCTTTCGCCGCCTTCTCTCGGGACCAGAAGCATCGCACACTTTCACCTTTTCGTGAACCACCAGCGCTAGAAAACTATTAATACGCGTGCCCACGACTGAGAGTTCACGCTCTTTTCGACTCCTTCGCCATTTTTCTTGCTCCTTCAACTTCCTTGTCTTAAGACATCGCTCCGCTCGAATGGCGCAGCAGTTTCCCACTTCGACCGTCGACAAGGAGAGGGCAATGAGACTCTCCCGGACCACCACCGAGGGTTCCCTCCGCTTGCGCCATGGAACCCTTGTGCCGCGGTGTGACACTGGGGAGATTGTTGTCTTCTCCTGGGCACTGCTAGCGGGCCTAGTTCCGCCTTTTTTTGAATTCTTTCTCACTGTCCTTCACTTCTACGAGATCCACCATCTTCATCTCACCCCCAACTCCGTTCTCATTCTTTCCACCTTTGCTTACCTCTGCGAGATGTTTATGGGGGTAATACCCAACTCCCCCTCTTCCACTTCTTCTACACTCTCGCGGTTCCACGGACATTGGAGTTGCGGGGAGCTGCCACTTTCACCTCTGCGACAGATCGGCCTCCCGCTACATCCCCTTCCAGATGAAGACTAACTGGAAGGCGTGGCGGCGATTGGTCAGACGCTAGTGGCAGACCAGCCTCGATGCCTGGAGGTGCCCAGCGCTACCAGAGGCCAGCGAAATGGGGCTCACCTGTCGAGGAGACAACGGAGCTTCAGACGATGGTGGCCCGCATCAACCGGCTATGGGACTTCAGGTTGACCAGAGCACAGTGGTCGGTGCCGTGACTGGAGGATCGGCCCCTGTGGCAAGACGCCCGGCGGCGTGGCGATATCTGGTGACGATGACATGACCCGCACTCACCCAAGTCGTAAGTTTCTGTTCTCCTATTTTTTTAATCTTTCGTGGTCACCATCTATCGGTAAGCTTTTCTCTTTCTCCAGGCGTAGGGAATTTGAACGCCCCTCCTATCACCAAGTGGCTGGGCGGGCTGCTCCCGCCAATGCCAAGTGGCTTGGACTTCCCGGCTGAGGCCCGGCCACTCTGCAATATAAAGTTCGTGGAGCATCTCTAGATCGTCAAATCACTACCAGCGATGGACTCCACGGGGCTCGCGACGCTGCTGCCCCACAACCCCCTGACAATCAGGGACCCCGCCCCGGTGGATGACCGGAGCGCGGGCAAGCGGCCATCCCCCTCAGATGCCTCGAGTGCAGATCTGAAGAGGCCCTGCACCGACGACCGGACGGCCGCCTCCTCCAGTTCCATCGTGCCTTTGAGCATGACTGGAACGGGGTCTTCATCCGCCACGGCGAAGCCCTCCGCTTCTGCCCCGACGCCAACTCCATCGGCACCGGGAGCCCCCGCCGCTGCCCCGCAGGGAGGGCTTAATCTGCCAGCGTCTTCCTTCAGCTTCCTGGTGATTCCTAGGATAGCCCCCCTTGGCGCTTCACAAAGCCAGGTGCCCGTTGAGGCAGTGGGGGACCCGATCCGTGAACCGGTCCCGGCGCTCAAGCGGCTCACACGACGCTGTTTCTGCCTCGCACCTCCGCCCATTCCGCTCCGAGCGCCCTCACCGCCCCTGCCTCTTGGTTGGTAGCACTGCTCGCCGAGCTCAGCAATGTGCATGCTTCCACGGGTGCCCTCATCACGGCGGCCACCCAGCAAGAGGCGCAGATGACCCAACAGATGGGGCTATCACATGAGGAGAGCCGTGCAGAGAGGGAGAGGGCAGCACCGCTTGCACGGGAGAAGGCAAGTCTGTGCCCTGCTGCCTGCGAAGGAGGCCAAGCGGCAGAGCGAGCCAAAGATCAATCTGCAAGACGCTGCATAACCTCACCATCATGTTCACCACCATAATCGCATGGTCAGGAGCCTACAACCCCTAGGATTGGAGCTGAGCGACCCGCTAGAGCCCTCGGCGATGCAGTACGTGTTAGTGTTATGCCCTTGAGGCAGTCATATAGATGATTGTAATATGACTATGTTTATGAATAATAATATGATTATTGGTCCAATGAATGTATATCATTATATTGATCAGCAAGTATGTGACTTGCTTATGAAACTCTCTACTTATTGATATAATTGCAAGTATCTTCGATCGGGTATCATCGTATTGGACAACGATGAATAGATCAAGACATGTATTGATCGATGATCATGTTTCATAGATCATGGGATATGGAGATATCATCAATACCTTCGTGAACTCATGATGAAGAACATGAGTTAGATAGACCCGCAATGGGACACTGTGAAAATGTTACATTCTTATGTATCATCAGTGTATCTTATACATAGTGGATGTATGATCCTTAGACCTGAGATTGTCACATTCCCTACATGTGTAATAGTTTACCTTGGGGCCATCAAACGCTATTTCCTAACCGGATAGTTATAAAGGTAGCTTTCATGTTTGCTATGAAACATGCAGAGGGAAGTGAGCAGTCAAGATGGAATTTGCACTCCAGTGTAACGGAGATATATGTCTAAGCTACTCGTGTGATATGATTAAGGAAGTGCATGGCCATGCCGTGATTGAAGAAGTCAATCACAACTTATTAATATATCACGGATACGAGAGATGGATTGAACTGTCAAAGGATGACATACTTCTCGCCTTGAGTTCAATCTTCATATAGTTTGGTAAAGAGATTATTAGATGAGTACTTATGAAAGGTTCTATCCGATTTGATCATATATGCTTGGGAGTTGGCATGCTCGCAGGAACCGCTACTAACTATTGGATTGGAAAAGGGTTTTCGAATCTATGTCCAAATGTACATGAACCCTGTGGTCACACACTTAATGGGGGTCGACGCATTAATTCGGATTGATCCGTAATTAATGTACCTCGTGGGCTTAACACACCGATGGGCTCGCTTAGGGTTTTGTCGCTGGCTATATAAGGAGAGGAGAAGGGTGGGCATGATAGAGATTGTTCACGCTCGTAACCCTAGCCTCCACCTCTCATTGCCCTTGCCGAGCTTATTACCTGCTTGCAGACGCCGACGCACGCTGCTCCATCCCGGACGGTGGATCGCTATGGTGACGCTGCTATCATGCGGCGTGGCGAGGACGAACCGCAGCGAGGATGATCCGAAGCGAGGACGTTCCGCAACGAGGACGATCAGTGTGAGGACAATCCGCAGCGAGGACGATCCGCGTGAGGACGATCCACTACAACAACGCGCGAAGGATTCCACAACTGCGCGTCTAGTGGTAAACAATTTGTGATCCACTTCTTGCGAGTAGCTTTCTAGTTATGCGGTAGAAATTTTAATTTGTGCTAGTGTAGCATACCGCGTTCCTCAACAGTACGCCCTTTGCGTCACCCGCGTTGCCGAAGCTCTCACCGGCCTGCCCATCGCCTTGTCCACCCGCTCCGCCCGAGAAGGGCGGGAGATTGCAACCGTCACAGCGGGGTACGTGCTGGCCTGCTGTGCCAGCCGTGACGCCTCTTTCGACGCCATGTCTACTGTGGCCGGAATCGAAGGCGACGAGGCCCAGATGCAAGCTTGCGTGCGCGAAGCCTCGGAGTACGTGGCTGGGCTGATAAAGGTGGAGGACCTGGCCCTTGACGCTGCGATGGCGGAGGAGGAGGCGGGAGACGACACCGGGCACATCCAAGTCGCCGACGACAAATGATGGCCCGGGCGGCCCTTCTTGTTTTCTTTGTTCCTTTCTTCTTCTTTTTTCTATAGCCATGTACATACACCCTTTAGCAAACTTAATGAAATTATCATCCTTTGCGTTTACCTGAATGCCCATTTGCGTGAGTTTGCCCATGTCCGCTGACTAAACCATCCTCACGACCAAACCTGGTCTTGCCATGATGCGGTCCCGAGGCTTAGATTAGGTTGATGTTCGGCAGATTTCTCTCAGATTTCACGCAATCGCTACAAATACGGCGGAGGTTACGCCAAGACACAGGAATAGACCAAAAGAGCATAAGTCCTCGCGTGTGGTTGTCACTGTCCCATTGCCTTTCGGAACTTAAACCCTTGTGATCTCTCGGAACCTGACCACGGCATAGCGTGGCAAGGCAGCAGGTCCCCAAGAGTGGTTTTGGGCTAGCGGTGCTTGCGGTGACAACCCGGGGTGTACTAGCCGCATTGAACATCGTACCGAACTCGACCCCCTGGTCGCTTGTTGTCGACGTATTCCGTCGGACAGGACCCCGTCAACAGACCGGGTTGACTGCTCCGAGGATGGAGGATATGGTTCGGTAGAGGGCGTCTTCGTGGCCAGAAACCCTAATGACTCTCACTCGATGGATCCCGGGGATCAACAGATCAATGGACGTGGTGATGTACCCAGTTCAGTTCCTCAACATGTAACGGCAAATTTCTACGCCCCGCCAAATCTTTGTTGAGGAAAAATGGAAGCGATTACAATGGTTCTTCTAGCCTTGGGCTTGGGTGAGTTCTCTGGATCTGAGTCCCGATTTTGGCTCTCCTTCGTTTCGTCTCCCCCTTCTCCATGCACCAGAGTGCCCTTATATAGACGGGGTTGGCTCGGGCAGGTGAGAAGGTGACGCGTTACTGATCTACAACTCATTAATTACACCCATCATTCGAGCCTTACATCGACCCACGACTCATTTATTACACCCGTCACTGTAGTCTTGTCCTTCAAACCTCATTTAATGCCGCTGAGTGGCTTCGCCCGGTCCGCCCAGGATATGACGCTCTTGCGACGAGTTTGGTGAGAGGTGTCAGAGGGATGGGCCATCGTCGTGTCGATGGCAGAATGCTTCACAATCAGTGACCCTGACACAACGTGTCAGGTGAAGGAGACTTCGAGGCGAAGCCTTTTCCTCATTCCTTTGGTTGCCTTCATGGCTTGACAAGTGGGGCCCGATTGCCCACCCACTTGGCAGACCACCACGTGGGCTTACCGCTCGGTGAGCAGGGCATGATCGCCCACCTGCTCACCAGGCCGCCACGTGGGCTTCTCGCCTGGTGGGCAGGGCATGATCGCCCACCTGCTCGCCAGGGCGCCACGTTGGCTTACCGCCCCCATGAAGCAGTGGCATGATCGCCCACTGCTCACCGTGCCACTGCTGGGCTTCGCCTCGGGCGGGGGCATGATCGCCGACCTTCCCGCCAGGCCACCACGTGGGCTTACCGCCCGGCGAGTAGGGCATGATCGCCCACCTGCCTGCCAGGCCGCTACGTGGGCTTATCACCCGGCGAGCAGGGCATGATCGCCCACCTGCTCGCCAGGCCGCCATGTGGGCTTACCGCCCGACGAGTAGGGCATGATCGCCCACCTGCCTGCCAGGCCGCTACGTGGGCTTATCGCCCGGCGAGCAGGGCATGATCGCCCACACCGCCGCCAGCCACCACGCGGCTTATCGCCCGGCGAAAGGTGGCATGATCGCCCACTGCCACCAGTCCATTATGTGGGCTTTCACCCGACGGGTGGCATGATCGCCCACCGCCTGCTCGTAGGCTCACATGCGGGCCACTTCTTGGGCCCACTAATCTGCGGTAGAGAGGGTACCCCGGTGCAAAGTACACCGACACCCGTTCCTGCTCGACGCAAGCACTGGTTGTTACTGCTTATCGACAAGGGGCCGCCGAGCTACCAGTACCCATGACAACCACGTAAAACACGACCCACCAGAGCATAAGCGAGAAGGACAAGAAAGACAGATTGAGAGCCTATAAGGCAAACAACTTAACTTATTATCGGCCGTTGCCGATCAGCTAATGGAGGGAGAGCCCATTCTCCAGCTGATCGGAGCAACTTGCCGAGCACTTACAGTTCTCAAGGGTAGAACTTTCGCAACATTTCCAAGTTCTGGGAGTTCGCTAGTTCTTGGCCATCCTCAATGGTCTTCAAATGCTTGTTGGGCCTCAGGAGTCCATTGAAGTGGTTGGTCTTCTTCAGCAGTTTGAATAGGGGTAGACTCCTTTCCCCAAGCGAGCGATAAAGCACTGAGGGCGCTTGGGGCGGCCGGTGAGACACTTGCACTTGCTTGAGTCGAGTTGGTGGCTTCATGTGCTCGATGGCCGCTATCTTGTCGGGATTGGCCTCAATGCCCTGGCTGGACACAAGGAACCCTAGCAATTTCCCGGAGGGCACGCCGAACACACACTTCTCAGGGTTGAGCTTTAGACAATTCTTCCAGAGGTTGGCAAAGGTTTCCTCCAGGTTTTTGATAAGTCCTTCACCCTTCTTGACCTTCACCACCAGGTCGTCGACGTACACCTCGAGGTTCCATCCTATCTGCGAATGGAAGAAAATATGCATATCACGCTGATAAGTAGAACTAGCATTTTTTAACCCAAATGTCATTCTGATATAACAATAAACGCCCATCGGGTTACAAAAGCAGTCTTTTCTTGATCCTCTGCTGCCATGCTAATCTGGTGGTACCCGGAGTACGTGTCTAGAAAGCACAGCAGCTCGCACCCCGCCGTAGAGTCGACGATGAGATCAACGCGCGGCAAAGGGTACGGGTCCTTTGGGTAGGCCTTGTTGAGGTCAGTGAAGTCGGCCACATCATCGCCACCTCCCATTGAACTCCTTGACAAGCAGGGGTTGGCAAGCCACTCGAGTGAGAGACTTCCCTAACGATCAGCGCCTGGCTGAGCCTCTCTACCTCCTCACGAATGGCATCTTGTCACTCTGGTGCACATCTCAGGGACCTTTTGTTGGACCGGCGTACTCTGGGGCGTTGCTAATCGGTGTTCGATCACCTCCTAGGGACCCCAGTCATGTCGAGGCGGTTGCCGAGCAAACCGTCGGAGTTAGACCGGAGGAAAGTGACGAGCGCACTTTCCTATTTGGCGCCAAGGTGGGCACCCACCTTGACAGTCTTCTTAAGCTCGCCCTCGCTCAGCTTTTAGGATTTTAAGACTGTGGTAGCATATAACTCTGCCATGCACAAGCTTATCGCAAAACTAACATTCTATAACCAGAAAATTAATGATACTGAAATGATAGATAAGACATTGTGCACCTTCCACTCCAATATGAGAATACTACAACAATAGTATAATCATGCCATGTACTAGAAGTACTTTGAGCTTATCTGTATTTTTCTAAAAGCAGAAAAACATGATAAACTAATAATGAGGTATCATCATGTCCTCTCTAATAGGACACATGCATGGTCAAAGCATATGCAATGCTTAGTAGGCTAGTAATAGCTATAGTAGCAGAAAGGGCCAAAGGCATAAAGGAGGAAATGGAAAAATGGCATAATACAAAGGGAAGAGGCTATCCTCATGGAAAGTAGAGACAAAGGACCAGAAAGCTTCCGAAAGCAAGACTCAATCAACAAGGCTACAAACCTTGTACATTTTTGCTTTAGGTGTGAATGTGCTGGCCATTGGTTGCGCAATTACCACATCCCAAATCATTTGGTAGATCTTTACATGCAATCCATTGGAAAAGTTGATAAAACCTAGGAGAACAAAGTTGAGGCATAACATGTTGTTGACATGGATACTATGAAGTGTGATGATATGGATTTTAACCCTACTAAGCTCGAGGAGTCCCAGAAGGACATCCACAGCTCATTTGGAGACCTAAATTAGTCTCCAAAATATTCCTTCACTTTGCTAGTTGATGTCACTTTTTCCTAATGAGTCTCCTTAAAAGTGTTCTTTATCAGTTTAGTCTTAGTTCTTGAATGAATATTGGTCTACGTGAAGGATCAAGTTGGCCTAGAGAGGGGGGTGAATAGGCAGCTTTTACAAATTTTAATTTCTTAGTTTCAAGATGTAATGCTTGCTTAAGAGGATAGCTACACACATTAAGATAGCAGAATGAAAAACAGAGCAGAAATAGTAGCTACAAGTAATTCAATAGTAAGAAATAGCACAAAAGAGACAGAAATTTATCCCGTGGTTCGGAGCCACTCTCCTACTCCACGTTAGAGCACTTCTCTCGAAGTATAGCTCCACCAAAGCTAGCGCAGTAGCTTTGATCTCCACTCGGGTAACTCTTTCACCACTCCGGTGAGGTGAGTTCCAAACATCTCACAACAAGGTGGCCTTCCACAAACACCTTTGGACAGGTCGCACCTTCACAGCCTTCAAGCCATCTAGGATCACTAAGACCCAAGAGTAATAGACTCTGCAAAAGCTCTGTCTCTTGGTTCACTCGCACAGCACAACTAGACTTAAGCTTGGAGCTAAAAACTTAAGAAAGTGAAGTTTTTAAGAGTTTAGAGTGAAGCTCAGTCACCTTGAAGGAATGAATACTCAATGGATGGTAAGATGTCAAGGAGATCAAAAAGTTCTAAGTAGATGGCTCAGGAAATGCTTATATAGGCATTTGGGATGAATATAGCCATACACCTACCACTGTGACAATTGCAATGTGTCAGAGTGTCAAAATTCAGCTTAACACGTGTCGGCGTATTTCGCCTGACAAGATTCCGCTAACAGGGTGACTACTCCCTAGACGGAAATTATGGTTCGGTAGATAGCATCTTTGTGGCTGGAAACCCTAATGTCCCTCGACGATGGATTCTGGGCATTAGCAAGCTGGTGGACATAATGATTTACCTAGGTTCAGGCCCCTGGTGTGGGTAATAGCCCTACGTCCTGCTAGTTCTTTGTTGAGAAAATGGGGAAGCGTTTACAAGGGTGTTCTTTAGTGTCTGCTTCTCTATGCTTCTTGTTCTAGCCGACCGGCCCCCCTCTTCATGCACCAGGGCGCCCTTATATAGACGAGCCACCCTGAGTAGGAGAGAAGGGGGCGCTATACTTATCTACAACACATTAATTACATCCATCATTCAGCTTCCACGTCGACCCACGACTCATTTATTAAGCACGCCTCCGTGGCGTTGTCCTTCAAACCCCATTTAATGTCGGTGAGAGGCCTCGCCCAGTCTGCCCGGGATAGGACGCTTCTACGATGGGTTGGTAAGAGGCGTCAAAGGGATGAGCCGTCGTCGTGACGAAAGCTAAATCCTTCTGATGTAATGACGACCACGAGGTGCGGGGAGAAGCTTTGATGACCTTCCCTCATTCCTTTGGTTGCCTTCGTGGCACGACAAGGGGCCCAAACACCGCCCGCTTCGTCAAGCCGCCACGCAGTCGCTACTTTGGCGGCGAGCGTGTCGCTAGGCTGCTCGCCCGAGGCCCGAGACTCCTCGCCCGGTGGGGCGGGCGTGCTTCGCCAGTTGCTCGCCAAGGCACCACAGGCGCTTCGCCGGCGAGGCATAATCGGCAGTGCTCGCCCGAGAGACCCGCGGACTCCTTGCCCGATGGGCGTGCTTCGCCAGAGCACCACGAGCCGCTTCGCCCGGCAGGCGTGTCGCCCAGAACTACTCGCCGAGGCCACATAGGCTTTAAAGTAGGCGAGCCACTTTTCGGGCAGTTACTTCTCTGGCGGAGAGGACCCGGTGCAAAGTACACCAACAACACGTTTGCCACGGACTTAGTAAAATAAGCTAGCAATACTGATGCTATGTACTCCAGACCAATAGGGTTTGTTTACACCGGACCAAAAAATTTGGTCCGTCGTACATGGGAATAGAGACGGATTTTGGTCCGACGAAGGAATGAGACTTCAACATGAGCGCCGAACCAAAATATTTGTCCATCGTAAAAGGGTTTTGCGTGAGAGGAGTAGTAATGGACATTTTGACATGGCATAAGTTTAATCGAGACAATTACTTTAGCCCCGGACCAAATTTTCTGAAGGAACAATTTAGTCCATCGTGAATGGAATATGCTCGGTTTGATTTTGAGCGAGGAATTTTACTTTCCGTGGACCGAAGGAATAGAAGACAAGACTTTGGTTTGACGAAACGGTAAAACTTTTATATGTGCGTTGGACTGAAAAATTTGGTCCGTCGTAGATGAGATTTCACAGAGTTTTATTATGCGGACCTTTTTTGGACAAGGAAGAATTAATCGAGAGACTTACAACTGCGCTGGACTAAAGTAAGAGAAGGCGAAAATCGGTCCGGTGTGAAAGGGCAACACTCGGTTAGGGTGAAAGTCTTTTAGTGCCGGACTTAAAAGGATTGGTTTGGCGGTAACGGGTTTTTGGCTAAGATTGCTCTAGACTTAATGAACGAAATGCGAAGTTTTGTCTGGAGAAACATTTAGGCTGTAAGAGGGATTTTTGATTCAAAGACAGATGATATAGCAATTTTTAACTCCAAGTAGTTCTAATTCATCTTAGCATTGTGAACCAATTTACTAGCTTATGCACAGTCCCCCTTTATAGTACGGCCAAAAGAAATAACCCTAGCTACTTGGTTTGAATCATCTCCCAAGCCAAAAACTAGTAATCAAGACACCTTAACCTTGTCATTTTAGTAGACTTTTGATGCACCAACCAATATTCTTCATAGCTTCAAGAGTTATTGACTTAGTCATCAACACCAAAACTATATCATTAACACATAAATAAACAATTCTGGGGGCCTAGATGCTATCAATCTCTCCCTTTTTGGTGATTGATGACAACATACCTTTGTTAAGTCAATAACATCTTAAACATTCTGCAAAACAAAGTTAGCTTGACAGAGTAGTATGCAGAAGTTGCAGTATAGGTACTCTCCCTTAATGGATGTATGGTCAGAACTTTAATAATCATGACATATTTGGACTATACTAGATCCTTAATATTTATTATTATCAATTTTTCTTATTAATAGCTGAAGATCAATTCAATTTGTGTTCATAAAATATCAGAGCATAATATTTGGGAATAGAACAAACTAGCATTTTATGAACTTCTTAGGGCAGTGAAAATATGAACTGAATGAACTGAATTAAAAAGATACTAAGCATTAGATCATTAAAATACATCTCAAGTTCATTCAGAAAGCAAAACACACAAAGTTAGTTCAGAGCAATCAAAGATCACAGAACTAAAAAATCTCCCAACATTTACAAGAAGCAGCCTAGAGAAAGACCTATTTCTACTAAGAATTCTCCCCCTTTAACATCAATTGCCAAAAAGGGTTCACTTGTGCCTTGAGAAGGTCCTCTTCAGCTTACTAATAGCAGAACTTTTGCGAGAAGGAGAGACAATCTGCAGATCATCATCATCTGATTTTGCTTGAGCTTGCGGAGGTGGCTCTAGGGCCATGGCTTGATCATGCCAACTCGGATAATCTGGGTCACCAGGCTGAATAGTCATATTGTGAAGATCTTGTTGTACTTGGTCTAAAGAATCATTGATGACCTTCGTAGTATCATTTATTTCAATCAAATTGTCAGCAAAAAAGTTTTGATTGTCTTCAATCCTTGTGAACATATTTTCAATGTTGTTCATGTGAATATCCAAATTTTCACCAATCCAATCAAGTGACTCACAGTTACTCTTGAATGCAACTTCTCCTTGATTGTGAAGAATCTTCTGATGTGAATCCATTTTCAGGTTCATGTCATACAGCCTATCCTTCAGAAGAATCTGGTTGGTGTTAATCTGTTCAATCCAGTTTCTTAAATCCCATTGATTGCTTCTAAGATGATCAAATCTAGTATAGACTTCATTTCTAAGTTTAGCTTGTTCTTCATGCTGTCTTTGCATCTGTGCTTGGATTTGATCGTTGTCTTTGCTATAATGCCCTCATGCTCTCTTCATGCCTTAGAGCGGCGGTTCTTTGATCCTCTTCATATCTAGCTTGAAACCCTCTTTGATGCATAATCTTTGTTGTTCAAAAGAGAACCATGTTGGTTGATTGTTAAAGATATTTTGCCATCACGGAAAAGTATCTTGCTAAGCAAGCTCGAGAATGAGCTTGGAAGGTCTTGAGGAGTCTTGGAAGTCAAGCAGATTTTGCCACCCGGGAAAAGTATCTGTTGTGCATGATATGGGTGGGGCTGCGGGGAGGTGGGGAGGATAATGTGAGTCAACTCCTTGAGGAACTCCAAATCCTCTGCCTCATGATCATGGGCACAGGCTGAATCCTTGATCTTCTACAAATCTTGCGATGTGACCAATTGTTGAAGATGATGAATTTGTTGCTCTTCATCATGGGATTGAGCAAGCTGAACTAGATAACTTTTGTGTTGACATCATCTCCAAAGGAACACTCCTTGTCATTCCAAGAACCACCTCTATATACTTGATTGGTTCCTCCTGTTGTTGAAAACTTCTGTTTTACGAGTGTTCTAGAGTAAATGCTAGAAGTTGAGTGTATGGCCTTGGAGAATAAGCGAGAATTATGATGACTTGTCGCTTTGCTTTTCTTGTCCTTTGTGAGCACTAGGCTCTTTGCTCTTTCCATATTTGCTCTTGTTGCCACTGTGATAACTACCATAGGCTTGAGACAGTGGAGACATGTGGCTGTGGCTGTGGCTTGCACCCCTTGGTGCTGCAGAGCTTTCACTCATACTATATCCTTCATCTTCAGTCCCATTATGAGCACTTGGCTCATTTTCTTCTTCTGTTCCATTATGAACACTTGGCTCATATCCTTCATTGTCATCTCCATGTTCAGGAATAACCTCCATGTTAAGTTGATTTTCCTCTTAAATCACGATGATCTTTGTCTTTGGTTCTTCTTCTTGAGGTTGATTTTGTTGCGGTGTGAAGAAATCCGGACACTCGAGAGCTTGCCCAGTTGATGAATGCATAGTATACTTCTTGGGAAAACACTTAAAATCTCATTCAGTTCTCCTTGACTTGTGAAACCTTGTGCTAGCAACACTTGAGTGATCTGCTTGAGCAAAAGGTAGGGCACTTCCATCTTTACGTATATAGCTTCTTTCATTTCTCCAAATATGTAGTCCACTAGATCAATAGGCTGTTTTGTGAGAATCGAGATCACGACAACGAGGCCATATTTGGAGTTACTCCTTCCTTGTAACCAAACTTGGGAAAAATAGTATGCCTCAAAATCAATTGAAGAATCTTAGCTTCCTCTAACAGATAATGAACCCTATTCGGACTGAAATTTGCCTCTGTGATATCTCTATAGATATGGCGAGAGACATGTAATCGAGCATATCACCTACTTGTCTCCACCTTTGCCACAGAAACATCTTCTCATGAATTCTTGTTACTGTTGAGCAGTGGGCTTGAAAGCACCTATAGCGACTTGAACTAAAGAGATCTTACTTTTTTGATTTTACCATCAATGGTGAACATAATGTATCTTCTTTGTTTGTTCACTAGCAGAGAGGCATAGAACTCTAGGGTTCTGTCTATACTCCAAGGAATAGTTTTGTTTGACATAATATAGGCTAATCCTGGAGTGGAGTTTATGCAATTAAATATTTTAGTGGACCCAGTGAGATTTTGATTCCAATCCACATACTGATGATCTGAAAGAGCTGACATCAGAGATCCTTTTCTATCTCTTTTGTTCTTGTATCCAAAGAATATGTTCTTTTGAAGATTGCTTAAGTCTGAGTTCATTTGGAAGCGAGTCTAGATCTGAGAAACTTTGTTTTCTCATTTACTAGTCTTATTGCCCTTAATTTCTTTCCTCCTAGAGTAGCAAGAGTTTCCCAGTTCAGTGTATCAACTTCATCAACCAATTCAATATTTTCAGAAGATGACTCACTACTAGGCTCATAGTCACTATCTTCTGAAGAAGAAACTATATCTGACACTTGTTTTCCTTTTCCTTTCTTGGGATGGGGTGTGACCACTTTTCTATTAAGTCTACCAGCTGTGTGAGTGTCTTGGATTAAAACTGGTCCTTGAGGTTGTCTAGATAAACATATTCCAAGAGAAGAAGACGTTTTCTGCTTTTTTTTTACCTTTTCTACAATTTTCTCAATCAGTCCTCTCTTATCTGGATTCTTAGACCTCGTACTAATAGACTGGTTTAACAATGAGAATGTCCAAATCTGACTCACTGAGAACCTTTTCAAAGCACAAATGACCAGACCTAAAGGGAATAAGAAACACAATCTAAGTTCTAGGTCTAGGGTTTGACAGAAAGCGAAGGGAGAAAGACTAGGGAATACTTACTGATTCTGAGAAGAGCTTCTTGTGCAGGAAGACCAGAAGAACACCATTGTTAAGACTCGATTTGGGATTGCTTCGGTGGAATGAGCAGGATTTCTGGTCTTGGGAGATTTTCGCAAGAAGGAGGAGCAACAATTTGGTGAATTTTTTCGGTTGAAGGAAGTTATTGCAATGAATGATGGTGAGAAAGAGTAAAAGAATCTGGGTAACTGGTGCCTGTAAATCTGGGAGGTTGGAGGGGATAGGCGTCCACGATTCGAGAGTGGTGGGACCCATGAAGTAAAACAGACTTTGAGAAGTTACTAAGGGTCCCGAAATCAATGAGCAAGGTAGCATTAGGTAAGTCCTAAAGCAATAGATAAGATTTTGAACAAATTTTGCAATGAGATGAGCAAATTTTTAGAAGGAGTTCAAATTCATTTGAATTTAGATAAGAAGCTGTTTTAGGGATATACACAAACATTCTAAACTGATTTAAGTAACAGATAGAGAGTTTGCCTTTTACGTCGGACCAAAGTTTTATAGGATTTATTTAGTAATGGACTTAAACAAGTTTGGTCCATGGTAAAGGAGTTTTGCTCTGGACACAGATTGAAGCAAAATTTTCTTTAGCGCCGGACCAAATTAGTTGGTCCGTAGAGAATTGGCTCTTTCTTTTGAACTTGGTCCATCGCAAATGAGTAACTCTCAGTCTTCTAGGATTGGTTTTAGTCTGCAGTAAATGTGTATATCTCTGAAAATTAAAACTAAGAGATATAGCTAGGTTCCTTTAAATTTTCAAAGATCCACTAGAAATAATCAAAAGAAACACAAAAGATGGATCCTAATAAATCTTATTGGATAAGCAACCAGAACACCGACAAACACACAATCCAGAGAAGGACTTGAGTTCTTAAGGTAATGTTTGAGTTTTATTTCCAAATGAGCATTTGTATTTGTAACATAAGCTCAGCTGAAAGACTCAAGTGCTGAATAGGGATACTTTGATGATTTTGTAACTAGATTTTGAATAGGTCAGATTTTGACTTAATTACTATATTTCAGATAAGATAAGAAATAAGCATAGAGAGGTAAGACTTATAGCAACATTTTCTCAATTTTAGTTGAAGAGACTTATTAAATTTAGAAATATAGCTTTTTACACTTATTTTAGCATCTTGAATTTATTTGTTCATACAGTGGGTATCAAGAAGTGCATTATTGGCAATCTTGGCTCCCCCTTAATGTGACAACATCAAACAATATTTGAATAGGCAATAATATTTAGTTCATTTCTCAATTTGGAGAATCTAGCCTCATCAAGTGGTTTAGTGAAAATATCAGCCAATTGGTCCTCAGTTCTTACATAACTAAGCATAATGTCACCTTTAGCAACATGATCACGAATAAAGTGATGTCGGATTTCAATATGCCTAGTTCTAGAGTGTTGGACCGGATTGTTTGCTATTTTCACCACACTTTCATTGTCACATAATAGAGGCACATTATCAAACTTTATGCCATAATCCAGAAATGTTTGCTTGATAAATAGAATTTGAGCACAGCAACTGCCATCAGCCACATATTCGGCTTTGGCAGTGGAAAGTGCTACAGAGTTTTGCTTTTTAGAACACTAAGAAACTAAAGATCTTCCAAGCAAATGGCAACCCTTTGAGGTGCTTTTACGGTCAATTTTGCAACTGGCATAGTCAGAATCTGAATAGCCAAGAAGCTCAAATGAAGCACCTTTGGAGTACCACAACCCACTACAAGGAGTGAACTTAAGATATCTAAGTATTCTTTTTACAGTACTAAGATGAATTTCCTTAGGAGCTAGTTTGAAATCTAGCACAAATACATACACTAAACATGATATTAGGCCTAGATGTTGTCAAGTAAAGAAGGGACCTGTCGGTATGTTTGTGCTAGACAGTATTGGTTCGTGTGTATAACCGAGTTTTGGTAGGGGGTTTTCGCAGTTGCGTCACACTCGGCTCTCTTCTCTACTCTCTTCGCGTGATGAGCAAGGCAGAAGCTCAAGAACACACAAGGAGCACACAAGGAACACACAGATTTACCCAGTTAAGACCCCAGCGTGGGTAATAGCCTCGATCTGCTCAAGCTCGTGTTGTTCTAGTATTGACTTGCTCTCCGTTGTGGTGATCGACCCTCGGTGATCGATTTTTCGACCGACCTCTCGAACCTCTCCCCCCCATGCATGCTAGCTCCCTTATATACTCCGGGGTGGCTAGAGGCGAGCGAGAGAGTGGTTTTACATTAATTACATTGGTGTGTCTAGTCCTATCGCTATTGTCCCTCGAGCCTCTTTGTCCCGCTGTAGCAGCGTCGCTGTCTTGAACCGCTTTGAGAGGAGGGTTCGAGACTGCGTGATGAGCGCTTTAGTACCGCGTCACCTTGTCTTGCCCAGGGCGGTGTAGATGGAATGGGAGTTGGTGAAACTGGCTCAGTCGGAGGGATAGGTCATCATGGTGTCAAGGAGCCACGCTTATTTAATGGCCTTCAAGCGCACTGTAACGGCTCCCCGCGCATTGAATGGCTTCCATGCGCATTTAATGGCTCCCATGCGCATTTAATGGTCATGATACGTTCTGATCTTGGTGAAGGCTTTGGGCAGAAGTCTTCCAGCCCTGTCTGCGTGGTCAGCTGACAATGGGCTCGCCTGCTCGTCGAGTGGCCTTGTGGCCTGGTCGCCCGACTGCTAGTCGGGCAACCCATGTTTGGTCTTCCGTGGTCGTGATCACGGTTGCCGTTTGGAACGATCGATAGCCGCTCACCGAGTGGCCACATGTCTGGTCGCCAAAATTGGGGCACAGTCACCCATAAGCCTCTCTTCAGCTGATTGAGTCCTTGGCACAGGACCTTCTTCTTTTTGCATCTTCTTGCGGTCCCACCTATGAGGGGTGGAGAGAGTACCGGTGTCGAATACAAGCGGTAGCCCCAGATCCATACAGAGCATGCTCGAGAAGATTTGGAGATATTCTTTGACTGGCGCGATCTGGGCAGAGTCCTACTCCTGTACATGCAACCGTACAGATTCTCTCTGCAACTGCCGCAACTCTTCAGGTCTTATCGCCCCGTGCCATTATGATTTTTTTTGCGAACCGTCGGTTCGTGGGGGGAGACTCCTCGCATCCTGAAGCCAAGCACGGCTTATAAATAGGCATGTCCACCCCTCCACGATCCGCACTCCTGTCGCTTTCGTCTTCCTTGCTTCCTTTGTCTTCTTCGCAGTCACGGCACCAAAGCAGCACTCCATCCGCATGGCTCAGCCGCTTCCCCCCTCGATGATGGATGAGTTAAGGTTGGGGAATGTTCTTCGCCTGGCCCCCGAAGGGACCCTCCGCCTCAAGGCGGGCACCGTCGCGCCGAAGTGCAACCCAAGGGAGGTGATTACCTTCGTCTAGGCACTGGCGGTGGGTCTGATGCCACCCTACTCCGAGTTCTTCCTCACCGTTCTCCACTTCTACGAGATCCACCATCTTCATCTCACCCCCAACTCCATCCTCGTCCTTTCTATCTTTGCACACCTCTGCGAAATGTTCGTGGGGGTGATGTCGAATCTTCCTCTCTTCCTATACTTCTATACTCTCCACGGCCTCACCGACGGTGGGATCGTGGGGAGTTGCCATTTCCACCTCTGTGATAGCTCGGCCTCCTGCTACAATGCCCTCTAGATGAAGAGCACCTTGAAGATGTGGCGGAACGAGTGGCTGTACATTGCTGACAATAGCGGGCTCGACGTCCTAGAGCTGCGGTCTGCATCGGCAACCACCATCGATAGCTGGGGTTCCCTCATCGAGGAGATGGTGGAACTCTGGCCCATGGTGGCCCGCATCGACCAGTTGCGGGCTTCCAAACTGACCGGGGTGCTGGTTGTCGAGGACTTCGTGACCCGACGGATCAACCCCCTGCGGCGACGCGTCAGGCCGGTCTGACAGTACACTGGCGACGACGATGTGACCCGCACATACCCAGACCTAAGTCTTCACTAATTTTTTGCTTGCATTGCCTTCGTAGTCGCCAACAGCTTGTTGATGTGTTGTGTCCTTTGCCAGGAGACGGAAACTTGAGTGCTGCCAGGGTTGAGGCCTGGATGACCGGGTTGCTTCCACAAATACCGAGCAGCCTGGTCTTCCCGATCGATGCCCAGCCGCTTTGCCAACTGCTATCGGCGGAGCGGCTCACGATTATCACGAGCTTCCCTTCGATGGATTCCACCGGGAGGGCTGTGATAACACCTTGAGCCACCCTGACGATCAGGGGGAGTTCGGTTCCTACCGATGGCGGGGCCTTGAGGAAAAGGTCGGCCACCGTGGCAGCGAGTCGGACCGAAGAGACCTGCGCGCATGAGCATTTCTTCTCCTCCCAGCCCTTTCGTGCCATCGAGCATGGCGGTGGGTCTTCTTTACACCTGCGTCATATACGCAAGAAAGAAGGACGCTGCGCCGCCGCTGCTGCTGCCCCTGCCTTTGGCACCGACACCAGTGCCAGCGGCGGTGCCAGTACCAACGGTGCAAAGTGCTAGACCCAGGAGTGGGCTAGCGCTTCGCGCTTCTATCGTCCGCTTCGGGGGTGCTTCTGCCATGTAAACTTCTTTTCTTCCTTTCTTAGCGTGTTCTTTCATTTGCTGGTGCTAACTTCCTTTCTTAGTGTCTTAGGGTGTGCCCCCAAGGCAGTGCAGGTGGTCGGACGACCACGCAATCTCCACAGGGGTTCTTTGCCCATTTGCCACCGCCTAACCATTGTGCGGATCGAAGCTGCGCTGCAGGGGTGATCGCCTCCTACTCGGCCACTTTGTTCGCTCCCTCGTGCTCGCTACCCGGCTCGCTGGCCTGGTCGCCGAGTTAGCCACGATGACCTCCCTCCACGACAAGCAGAAGACATCCTTTGGTGGCCCGGTGGCTGGCTGCGCCTGGCGAAGGCGCCAAGGAGAAATCTGACGTGTGCATGCGGAGGCGAGCATAATCTGCGCAACCTTGTCACCATGCCGCCCGCATTGGCGCATGGTCGTGACTCTGACCATTGGGAGTGACAGTGAACGGTCTGCTGGAGGAGTCAGTGGCGCACTATGCCCACTGTGTCACCCTTGTCGCTGAAGCCCTCGCCGGCCTTCCTGCCACCTTGGCAAACCGCTCCGCCCGGGAGGGGCAGAAAGTCGCGATCGCCACAGCAGCCTTTGTCTTGACATGCTGTGCCTGTCGCGATGACTCCTTTGACCCCCTGGCGACCATCACCGGGGTGGAGTGTGACCCCTAAGCGCCCAGCCTTGAGTCTTGTGGCGGCGAGCCGCTCGCTGCTTGATGGAGATGGTGCCTCCACCCGTCGCTGAAGCAGAGGAAGAAGCCGGTGAGGACGCTGGCAATATTGAGATTGCCGACGATTAGCCCGGGCGACCACCTTTGCCATCTTCTTTCTTCTCTCTTTTTTTCTCCTGTGTAAGCATGAACATAGGCCTTTCGGCCATTATGAATGAAAATACCTTGCTTTTACCTATTGTCTGCCCTTGTTTGCTTGCTCGTGACTTGTTCGATTCAGTACCGGGTAACCAGCCCCCGAGCATTTTGCACGGACCCTTCCGGGTGACCGGATGGATTGACACTTAGGAGTCCTTTCTGCAATCACACAGAACTGCTCCAAATATGAGTCAAGGTTAATCCATGTTTGTTTGGGAACAAACAGACAAACAGGCATGCAAAGTCTAACTCTTTGCCATCGAATGGGCAGGGGGTGCATACTAGGTTGTCATTTTCCGGTCACCATTCAGAGCTTAATCCCTTGTACTTTACCTGGACTAGACTAGGGAATTGTAAGGCTAGGGAGCAGGTCACGTATAGGCGGGGCAAATGGTGAGCGAAACTTCGTACGCGAGCACCATGGTGGGCGAACATGGCAAACGCGCACTGAAACCACCACCTTTTGCTAAGCGCCCGTCAGGGCTTAGCCACAGAAATTTGAGAGTCCACAGTATTGCCAAGGGACCCTTGCCATCCTTTTGGACCAGACCAGAGCTGCTGGGGCTAGGGGGCGAGTCACGTAGGCGGGGCAAATGGTGGCGGAACTCGGCCATGGCACCATGGTGGGCGAGCATGGCCGTAGCGCACTGAGCCACACACTTTGCTAAGTGCTGTCGGGCTCGGCCTTGTTGGGGAGTTTAAAGGGGTTGCCAAGGGGCTATCAGGTTACTCGTACTTATGACAACCAAGTATGGCACATACCCTATAGGCCTAAGCAAGTTGAATGGACCAAAATAATAATCAACTGCATACTGAGCATGTGGGATTCTAGGGATCAGCCAGGAAAGAGTGCAACAACATCTTGGTGGCCGAAGCGAACCACGAAAAACTTCTGACATGTCGAACATCGCAGAAGGTTGTCATCTCCCGCTGCCATCTGGGACTTACGTCCTTACCATCTTTATGAGACCAAGCCAGAGAACTGCGGGGCAAGGGAGTAGGTCGCTAGAGGCGGGGCAAATGGTGAGCGGAGCTTTGCCGCGAAGCATCATGGTGGGCGGAGCATGGCCGCAGCGTACCAGGCCACACGCACCTACTAAGCGCCTATCTGGGCCAAGCGCAGGAGTTGGGGGTCCAAGTTATGGCCAAGGAGCTGCCAGGATACTGGCATGCGTGACATCCGTAGGAGGCAAGTTCAGGGGTAGAACTTCCGTAGCAGCTCTATATTCTAGGAGATCGCCAGCTCCCGACCATCTTCTGCGGTTAGTCGAACTGCCCTCAGTCATGAGGTAGAGATCACCTTGAAGGGGCCCTCCCATCGGGCGGCAGGTTTGTCACGGCCGCTGCTGCGATTCGGTGCAAGGCAGTGCGCCTACCACGATGTTCTTTTCACAGACCCGGGTGGCGTGGTAGCGTCGGAGACTTTGCTGGTACCAGGTAGCACGGAGTGCCGCCCGATCTTGTACTTCCTCCAGGAAGTTGATGTCATCTTGGCTTCGGTCTTCCTGGTCTTCTTTGTTGAAAGCGCTTCTGTGGCGAGCCCTAGGAGAGCTCGATGGGCGGCAAGCCGGCACCGTAGACCGGGAAGAGCGGAGTCTCCTAATCGCCGCAGTGGGTGTGGTTCGGAGAGACCATAGCACCGTCGAAAGCTCATTCGCCCATCGTGCTCTTTGCTTGCGGAGCCTGTTGAATGCCCTGGTCTTAAGGCCCCTTAGGACCAACGCGTTGGCGCGCTTAGCTTGTCCGTTGCTTCGTGGATGGGCCACGGAGGCAAAACACACCTTGGTGCCCATCTCTTCGCTGAAATCCAGGAACACTGCACTGGTGAATTGGGTACCATTATCGGTGATGATGCGGTTGGCAACTCCAAAATGAGTGAAGATCCCGCGCATGAACCTGACAGCAGCGGAGGCCGTAATGGCGCGCACTGCTTCGGCTTCAACCCATTTCATGAACTTGTCGATAGCAACGAACAAGTGGGTGAAGTCCCCTGTGGCTTGCGGGAACGGACCCAGGATATCTAGCCCCCAAACCGCAAACAGCCATGAGAGCGGGATTGTTTGCAGAGCTTGGGCCGGAAGGTGGGTCTGCTTGGCATGGAATTGACACGCCTCACAACTCCTTACCACCTCGCAAGCATCCTTGAGGGCAGTAGGCCAATAGAATCTCTAGCGGTAAGCTTTACCGACTAGTGTCCGACTGGACATATGGCTTCCGCACATGCCCCCATGGATATCGAGAAGCGACTTCTTGCTGCTTCCCAGTGATGCGCCGGGAGAATTTTGTTTCTACTCTGGCGATATAGGTCCCCACCTATCAGAGTATAGCACTTGGCCTTTCATACAATTCTCTCAGCTGAAGCATCATCGCCGGGGATCACTTGATTACGGGAAGGCTAGGATGGGATCCATCCGACCCCCGACCAAGTGTGGCGATCTCGTGGTTGCTCGCTGGGTACTCACTTTGGCAGGCGTTTCCACAAATCGCCTTAGTAGTGTTACAGTTTAGCCTCCACAGGCCGGGGATATAGCAGCCGCGTTGTCGACCCCGCCGGAGTTGGGGGCTGAGACGGGTGCATTGGCTCCCCGTGCAGAACCGGGGGATATGTCAGCCGCATCGTCGGCCCCGCCGGAGTTGGGGGCCGACATAGATGCGTCACCTCCCCTCACGAGATCGAGGGATGTAGCAGCCGCGTCATCGGCCCCGCCGGAGCTGGGAACCGAGACATGTGCGGGGCCTCCCTGCCCAGAATTGGAGAACAGAACAGCTGCACCATTGGCCCCGCCGGAGTTGGGGGTTGCAATGGACGGTCGTGCAAACCTTCTTTCGAAGACTTGGACTGGAACCGACCCATCGTTGGCCCCATCAGAGACCGGGGTGACAATGGATTAATCGAACACTATCGTCCCCGAAGGCCTGGGAAGCGGCGGTCTCATGAGACTCCTTCGGAGAGGCGGTGAAATAATAGCACCATCGGCCCCACCAGAGTTGGGGGCAGCGATGGACGATTAGGCAAGCCTTTCTTCTAAGACTCCAACTGGAACAGAAGCCTTAGACGAGGCGAGATGTGAAAGCTTCGTCCATAAATGATTTTCGTCTTGGGGATATGGATGTACTGACCCGTCAGTGGCACTCCATCCCGACTTAGCCAAGTAGGCGGCCATCATAGGATCGAGCATTGGAACTCCTTCGCGCTTGGTTGACAACGAGTAGAGAGTCACCCTTGATGTCTGAGCGCTAGATGCGGCCTTGGCGGCGTGTAGCCCGCTATGACCCGCCGTATTGGCGATGTTGTTGGTCGCCTTGAAGTACAAGACGATCAGGTACCGGAGGATGTCCCCGGTCGGGGAGACCAAGACAAACCTAGCCCCCACGCCCTTGACCTGGAAAGAGTCGTCAAAGAACAGGGTCCACAGAGGGAGCGTGGGTGCTCCTTCAGCTTCAAGAGTGGAGGGAGTCCACTCGGTGATGAACTCGGCCAACCTCTGACTCTTGATGGCAGTGCGCGGGCGAAACTTGAGGCAAAATTCACCTAGTTCCACCGACCACTTGGCGACGCGACCTTCGGCTTCACGGTTGTGGAGTATATCTCGAAGTGGGTAGGCTGTGACCACCGTGATCTCCCGTCCCTGGAAGTAGTGTCAAAGCTTCCGGGATGCCACCAGAACAGCCTAGAGCATCTTTTGGGCTTGCGGATATCTAGTCTCCGCGTTGGATAGCACCTTGCTGATGTAGTAGACTAGTCTTTGGATACCTTCCCTCTCCGCCACCAACACCGCACTCACTACCACCGGGGTAGCCGCAATATATAGGAGCGGCGGTATTTCATGCGGGGAGTAGGAGTGACCGGCTGCCGAGGGGTGAGAGAGTATTTCTACAAGCCTTCAAACGCTTGTTGGGCTTTAGGCGTCCATTCAAAGTGGTTGGTGTTCTTCAATAGCTTGAACAAGGGGAGACTTTTTCCTCGGTGAGCGATAATCGCCCGGGGGCGTCGAGCGACCAGTTAGACACTAGACGTGCTTGAGTCCGGTTAAGCGGCTTCATGTGTTCGATAGCGCGATCTTGTCGGGATTGGCCTTAATGCCCGGTTGGACACGAGAATCCCAACGGCTTCGGAGAATGCGCCAAAGACACACTTCTCGAGATTGAGTTTTAGGTGATTCTTCCCGAGGTTGGTGAAGGTTTCTCTCAGATCCTCAATCAGCCCTTCACTTTTCATAGATTTCACCACCAGGTCGTTGACATATACCTCTAGGTTCCGTCCGACCTGTGGTAAAAAAATGGCATGCATGGCACGTTAATAAATAGAAACGGCATTTTTTAACCCAAATGGCATTCGAATGTAGCAATAAACACCCATAGGAGTTACAAACACGGTCTTTCTTCATCTTTTTTCGCCATGTTGATCTGGTGGTACCCGGAGTACGCATCCAGAAAGCATAGTAGCTCACAACCCGCCGTAGAATCCACGATCAGGTCAATGCGTGGCAAGGGGTATGGATCCTTCGGGCAGGCCTTATTGAGGTTAGTGAAGTCGACACACATTTGCCACTTTCTATTAGATTTTTTGGTGAGCACAGGGTTGGCAAGCCATTCGGGGTGAATGACCTCTCTGATGATACCCAAGTGCAGCAGCTTCTCCACTTCCTCGCGGATGGCATCCTAACGCTCTGGGGCCTAGTGCCAGACCTTTTGCCGGACCGGGCGCGCCTCCGGGAGCGTTGCTAATTTTTGCTCGATCACCTCCTTGGGGACCCCGGTCATGTTAGATGGTTGCCAGGCAAACACGTCTACGTTAGACTGGAGGAAGGTGATGAGCACGTCTTCCTATTTGGCGCCAAGGTTGGCGCCCAGCTTGACGGTCCTTTCGGGCTTGGCCACGCTCAGGGAGACCACCTTAACCTCGCCAGACGGGCGGGCGGGCGCTTGGAGTCCTCCGGAGGGCTCCCAGTAAACAGCGTCAACTTTGTCAGCCTTGAGTTCGCTGCCAGTCAAGGCTTGCTTATCGTAGCGCAAGGCCTCTGGCTTGTCCTCCTGGATGCTTATGGGACCTCCGGGTCTCGGTATCTTCACCACCATATAGGCATAGTGGGTGGCCACCATGAACCTGACCAACGCGGGTCGACCACGCAAGGCATTGTAGGGGAGGTCGAAGTCAGCGACGTCGAAGTCCACCAACTCCGTGCAGTAGTTGTCCATGTTTCTGAAAGTGACGGGAAGGCGGACCTGGCCTAGGGGCATTGAGCCAGCCCCTAGGGTGACTCCGTCGAAGGGGAGCGCTGGGCGGAGCTCTCACTCCGGGATCTGAAGAGCCCAGAATGCCCTGGGGGATAGGAGGTTGATAGAGCTCCCCCCGTCGATCAGCACGTGCCCACGCTGTACGTTCTGAACCGTGGGCGAGACGACGATCGGAAGGTGCCCTAGGCCGGCGGTGCTCATAGGATGGTCAGCGCGGCTGAAGGTGATCAGCTCCTCTGACCACTTTAGCGGCCTAGCCGCCCCCGCACTGGGAACGGCGGTGCATAACTCCCTCATTAGGAGCTTGTATTTCATGTTGGAGGCGTGGGTGGCTGAACCGCCATGGATGTAGGCCACCCGGTGCTCCGCCTGCTGAAAAGGCAGTTGGGCGGAGTCATCGCCCTTGTCATCATCGTGAGGAGGGCGACGTTCCCTAAGCCGCTGCTCCACCTTCTCGCGCACGACCTGGCAATTATCCAAATCATGTGCGTTAATATTATGAATAGGACAGAAAACCTTACCCCTGTTTTCCTGTCGACGGTAGTCCGGTCGATCGCAGTGGCCATCGTGCCGATCGCGGCGATCATCCTGTCGATCACGACGATCGTCTCGCCGCAGCAGCGACCTTGTTACTGCGCTCGGCGGCAAGAACTGGCCGGACTTCGGCGCGGCGCTTCTTCTTGTTTGCGGAACTAGGACCTTCGAGGTCCGGCCTCGCCGCCAGCTGCGGCGCCGTCGCCGGCGATCGCTCCGCGCCTCTGCGCCGAAACGCTGTGTCAAGGCGAATAAGCGAGCGTGGTGGCGATGTCGCGGGTGGCCATCTTCTCCGCATCTTGCGGTCTCGCCTCCCACAGCCGGTGTACATTTCAGGGGTACCCTCTCCGTAGTAAGTGATAGGCCCAAGAAGTGGCAGCGATTTGGCGCCCTAGCGGGCGGTGAGCGCCGCACGCCCGCCGGCGAAAGCCCGTGGCCCCCTAGCGGCGACTGGCGATCACGCCCAACTCGTCGAGCGAGCGACACTGCATGGCGCCTGGCGGGCGACCCGGCGAAACGCATACGCCCCGCAGGCGGCGGCCGTGGCCCCTAGCGGCGACTGGCGATCACGCCACCTTTCGCAGGCGGCGACCCGCGTGGCGTACTGGCGGGCACCGGCGAGCACTCCTGCCCATTGGCGAGGCCACGTGGCCCCTAGCGGCGGCTTGGTGATCACGCCACCTTTCGCCGTGCGGGTGGCCAGCGTGGCGGCTTTGGCGGTCTGTGACGTTCGGGCCCCCTTGTCAGGCCACGAAGACAACCAAAAGAATGAGAGGGAGACTTCACCTCGAAGTTTCCCTCCCCTAGCACCTCGTGTCAGGGTCATTAATTGTGAAGGATTCTGCTATCGACACGACGACAGCTCATCCCTCTGACACCTCTTACCAAACCCGTCGCAGGAGCATCGTGTCCCGGGCGGACCGGACGAGGCCTCTCACCGACATTAAATGGGGTTCGAAGGACAAGTCCACGGAGGCGTGCTTAATAAATGGGTCATGGGTCGACGTGGAGGTTGGAATGATGGGTGTAATTAATGGGTTATAGATAAGCATAGCGTCACCTTCTCCCCTGCCCAGGCCATCTCGTCTATATAAGTGCGCCTCGGTGTATGGAGAAGGGGGCCGGCGAGAGGAGAGAGCATAGAGAAGTAGACATAGAAGAGAACCCTTGTAAACACTCCCACATTTTCCCCAACAAAGAACCAGCAGGACATAGGGCTATTACCCAAACTGGGGGCCTGAACCTGGGTAAACCGTTGTGTCCATCAGTTTGCTGATTCCAGGGATCCGTCGTCGAGAGACATTAGGGTTTCCAGCCACAAAGATGCCCTCCACCGAACCATATCTTCCATCTAGGGAGTAGTCACTCCGTTAACGGGATCTTGTCAGGTGAAATACATCGACTGGGGCGCACCAGGTAGGGGGCTAGTGGTTGGCTCATCCAGACATCTCTCCGGCGGATTTTGGTCTTCCGTCCGAATGGACCTTGCATCTGGTGATGGCGGGTTCACACTCGCAGTGACAAGATGTGGCGGAGGCTAATGCTTTTCAGAACATGTCTCGGCACTCTCATGGGATGAGGATCACACACCGCACCCCAGGCGATGCGCCTGGCGGCCGAGCTTCAAGTTTGGCGTCGGCTGTCCATGGAGGCCGCCACTCCGGCCTAGAACCTGCATGCGGTCCGTTTCCTCCTGGACCACCGTCCGGTGGAACTTGCAGGAGACACCCCGGCCACGCCGTGGCTGTAGGATATCGCTGGCCTCGTGGACACGGCTCAGCTCCATATAGGGATGCCCAACGATGCAGGGACCGTCGGTACCCTCGGCCAAGGGTGCGTTGGCGCCTCAAGCTTCCGGCCGCCTGCTGGCGCGCTCGGCGGCGGGCGAGTAAAGAAAAAGCGTGCAAGAAGAAGGTCCGGCTCATGAGAACCATGGGGACTGAGGGCCCATCTGGAGCTCGTGATACCACTTGTGGGGTCGAGGATCGCCTAGAGGTGAATAGGCGCTTTATAAAATTCGATCGCTCACTAAACAATTCACTCTAATCAACCCCTATGTCAAAACCTAATCAAATATATATGCAGGCGATAGATGAGTTTTGACAATTAAACCTAAATCAACTAGGCTCACTAGTGCACTAACTAAATTATGTCTCTAAACTAGAATTGCTAAATTGATTAATCAATTAACACTAAGCAATTCTATTACAATCAAGCAATTGAACAATATACTAGAAATGTAAATACTTGAAAGTAAAAAGAGACAAGAGGCAAGCGGTGTTTTTCCGTGGTGTTAGGAGACTTGCCGGTCTCCCTAGTCACGTTGAGGCAAGACCAAACCACTTGGACCGGCTCGCTCGAGCACCGCCTCTTTCCACTAGTCGTGGTTTTCACGCTTTCGCGTGAGGCTCACGCGAACCTTCACAAACTTCGCCGGGGCTTCTCACACCTTGAGAGCCCCGTACCTGCAACGCCTCGCCCGTCTAGGAGTCGGAAACCTCCAAGAGTAATAAGCCGCTCCTCCGCTTGAACTTCACCTAGCACAATGAATGCGCTCCCGGTGATCACCTTGTGCAACACATGCACCAAGGCCTCCTTCAAGTGCAACACATGCACAAGAGGCTCTCAAACCACTTCCAAATTGCAACAGATGCAATTAGTCTCACTCTTAGCACAAGAATCAACTTGACGGGATGCAACACATGCAAACCACCTCTACACAACTCACACAAGAGTCAAGATACTAACAATAAGACCAGCACCTTGACACTGCCCCCCAAGGTCTCCTTTTATAGCCCACAAAGGAAAACTAGCCGTTTGGGGGCAAAATGGGCGAAATCAGCTTTTCGGTCTGTGGGACCTTGGCCGGTCAGCGCCCCTCCTGAGACAGCGGTCAAAAAGCGAAGCGTTACGGTAGGTCCGACCGCATCTTAGGCCGGTTGCACGCGTGTCGATTGCCGGACTTCGACCGTCGCACCGCGACAAAAATCGAAAACACTCTCTTCGGAAAAGTCGCACCGAAGAACGGCGGTCGCACGAGGTCGGTCCGGCCAAGACTCGGGCCGATCGCACCGCCGTCCGTCGCACCGCCTTGATCGGTCACACTCTTGGATCGACCACAAAAACACTCATAACTTTTTACTCGAACTCCGATTTGGGTGATTTTTGATTCTATCTGAAGCTTATCACGATAGCTACAATCTCCACCCATTTTCATGATTTAAGCACCCATAGATATTTTTAAATATCACCAAAACCAACTTGCAAAAACACATTTGCAATCAACTCAAGATCTATTTGCAAAGCGTATTAAGCAAATCAAACCCGAGTCTATGAGATTAATCCCCTAGCCATGTGAAGGTCAACACGAGACCAGATCAACTTGCCAACACCCGTTGCAAGCCCTACTCACATGCTCTCGGGATTCAGACTCATAAACCTCGGTTTATTCGCTGTGAACTTGCAAATAACTCAATAAACACAATTTCATGCTTGAGCACTACTCTTTGCAACACATGCAAAAGTCTAGCTCAAGCAACATTAAATCAAGGTGCATGAACTCTCTAATTGCAACACATGCAATTCTCTAGTTCCATGCAACACCAAAACCAAACTTCAATTTCACACCAAAACTATTTCAACCATATGAGCTCTCTACTTGCAACACATGCAAGCCTCTAGCTCCATACAAACACACAAACATCAAATCATGCTTGAGCTCTCTCCTTTTGCAACACATGCAAAACTTAGCTCCAAGCAACCACAAGATTTTGAAAGATTGTTTTGAACGAAACCAAAACATGAAGCTTCAACATTTGCAACACATGCAAAAGTGAACTTCACGCAAAAGCCAACGCATTAGCTTATCTTATTTGCAACACATGCAAATCAAAGCATTATTCGAAAACCAAATACATATGCGAGCATAAACCAATAACAACCAAGCATAAGTTTAACCCATTTGCAACACATGCCAAATGGTTAACCCTCATGCAAAAACCAAATCCAAAAGGTTTGAGCTTGAGTGAACGCGGATTGAGATCACCAACACATGATGAAGCTCAAGCTAGGAAGCAACCCCTCTTAATAGTACGGCGATAAAAACTAGACTCAAAAACTACAAAGTCCTTAGCCTATTTAATTGTACCTTCACCGCCGTACGCAAGCAATCCCCTTTGGGGTCTTTATGATCTTCACTTTGATACTCCCCCGGGATCATCACTCGACTCCTCTTTATCTTCGGGATCCACTCTTGACGCTCATCACCTCATAATGCCGTTCTTGTCCCGTTTTCATTCATCCTTGGACTTAACCTAACTCAAACATAACTCATGAAACTTATTAGTCCAAGATGCATGGTTGTCCCAATTATCTCTTGCACTCCATTAACACATAACTGATGCCTTTAGATCAATTGAGCACAACCTAAATCAATTTGAATGATTTTATGTGTCTTAAATACAATAATGCAACTCATGCTTTATTATACTTAAGAGCTATTCATTTGTCCTTAATTAATCAAGGAACACCATCAACACATGATGAAATGTTCTTTAATGATTAACAAGACAAATGAACTTAATTTAAATTTTCATTTAAATTGATGTGAGTATATATTAACTACACAAGTTTTCATATACTCATGTTGATGAAAATAATGATCCATTATGTGTAAGCTATATGGAAATGATCATTACTCTAAGTCATCAACTATAGAATAAACCCCACATGTATATGTGCATAAATATAATTGACTTGGACATAATATGCACATATTCAATTTGATCATATTGGAGTATATCCTATATTACCATGAGTATACTTATAACTAGGCAATTCAAATATATACTCAAGGATTTAGTTTCTTTGTCTTGATCCTTATATGTGTCAATAAGAATTAGATCAATACAAAGAGACTTTCAAGTTAAACTACAAACTCCCCCTAAGTATGTGCATCCATGTAATGTGTGGATTGGGAAACATGATGCACGTTTGTGGTTAATATAATGGGGACATTCATATTTTAACTTGAATCCAAAGTATGCATTTTATACTTAAAAGAATACGCCTACGTACCTTGGGTTTTCCATTTTTCAATGCGATGAGACTAATCAAGGATATTCTAAATAAACAAGTTAGTCTCAATATAAGATTTGTCATTAATAATAAAATCACATTAATGGATAATCTCAATATTAGATTTGTCATTAACACCAAAACCATAACTGATGAAGATTGAACTTACAGCGCGGCGGTGATTTGCGTGATTACCTGCAGCGTCGCCGCGCTCGCGATGGACAGATAGCCCCTGGGGGTGAGAGTTCCTCCCATGACTCTCTCCTTCAAAGCAAGGAGGAGGTCCACTCCTCCGACTCTTTGGGGAGTCACGGTCCGCCCTCCTCGGCACGGTTTTCGGGCCGGGGCCAGGGCGGACGGCAGGATCCCCCCTACGGCGTCGGATGCCAAGCGTTTTCCCGATGGCTGCACCGCATGGCGTGGCCCGAAATGTTTCGCCCGATTTCCGCCGAGAAATCTGCAGCACCACCAACCCGGAGGAGTTCTGCGGATCTACACCACGTGGTGCATGCATGCATTGGCAGTCTGCAGAAAGGCCATGGCCAACTACTTCCCGGCCTCGGCGAGTGCGCTTGTCTGGTGTTGAACCTCCGCGAGATTGGTGCACTCATGGGAGGTTGTGCGACCTCTTTGTCGCCAACTTCCAAGGCTCCTTCGCTGTAGGGCATGGAGGGCGATCTCCATGCCCTCGGCAGGAAAGAGAGTCGTTCGCGACTTCATTCGATGATTCGCCCTTTGTTGCAACCACGATTCCCGAATTTCCGGCGGTCGGTCGTCGCCGCCTCGAAGAGGCGATCGCGACCGCAAGATGCGGGAAAAGATGGCGACCCGTGACATCGCTACCACCTCCGAGCTCTTCTCCCTAGCGCATAAGTGCACACGGACGGCAAATGTGGGGAACCGTCCCCGGGACTCCACTGATTCACCCAAATGCGCGGTACATCTCAAGTGAATCAAGGGAACCTCGGGCGTTCCACGATTATACCCATGTTGGTCGGGATAGTTAGCCAACACGAACATTCTCATCAACGATTGACATCTAACACATACACAATTATCGGAAGCATAAGCGTTATTACATTCCAAAAGTAGGACTGCTGTCCATAACGACACATTTAGAGTTATTACATCAAGTAGCGGCGGAAATCACAAGATAAACAACAAAAGGGCCAGCATGGTATGCCCCCAAACCCTCGAGCAACCAAGCTGGGGCAAACGGCGACTAAGCGTTAGAATTGTCGAAATCGCCTGTAAAAGTCCCAGGCGATGCCTCATCCTCACCGCAACAAGTGGACAATCCGATTGAGTACAAAGAGTGTACTCGCACAATAATATACATTGCATGTTGATTTCTAGCTACATGTGGTTGCTACATCAAAGGAAGGCAAAATGGCAATTTCAGCATAAAGCAATATTTGGGATAAATCGTAAGCATGTATAGATTGATAAGAATTTGCATTTAGTAAACATTTGCAAAATCTAATACATAATATAACATCATCATAATCATATTTGTATCATGCCTTCAAGCATTTCTCGAACCATGAGTTTCATCGCTCATGTTCGACTACACACTAAGTACTCAATACTTGTGTCTCTTTCTCACTGCCATCCCATTCTTACCAAGTCCTTAATACTGCCCGGATGGTGACAATTCAGCGATCGTCCTTAACCATGGGCGCGGCTATTGAATAGTTTAAACTCTGCGGAGATGCGACTTTACCCACGACCGCCACACTCGTAAGCCAAGCTATTAACACATTTCCTTGGATGTGTCGGCCGAGTGAACGTGACAAACCATTTTCGGTATGCATGGTAGTGTATCTAAACCATCCGGATAGTGTGACCCTTGATCCCGCGTGCCCGATGCGGTGTGTGTGGATCAAGGAGTACACCCGTTGTTGGACATCCCCAACTCAACAAAGTTCGAGGACTCGAGGACATTCATGGCGCTCCACCAAGCCCAAGGAATTCGGCGATCATTCCATGACGCTCCACTAAGCTCAAGGAATTCCGAGTGCACATGGTTTACACACCTAGCCATACACAAGTACTTGGTTCGCCGGTCCCATAAGCGGCGTGTGGTTATACGATAGTTACTCAAAGAGCGTCACGAGATTTAATCCTTAGGGTCCTTAACCAACATCTCTATTCATGAACCAACATTTGAAACTATCATCATCATAATAATTCTCAATCATTGCGACCAATGGACTAAGTCTATCTATCGCGGTTTCTAACAATGTTCTAAGCATGGCTAAGCAATTCGCACGAACCCATATACAATAATAATAAACCAACCACCTAGGGAGACAATGGAACATGGAAAGAACATGATAAGGGGATAACATCACAATGTGGTAATAGCTAAAATTTCTATCCAATCATAATTGCAGTTGAAAGTAAGCATGCAATTGATAGAATAATTCCAAAAATGTAAATTTCAAATAGTAGGAGCAATCATGGTCAAGGAGTAAGGTAGTGCCTTGCTGCTCGTTCTTGATTTCAAAGGCGTAGTCGTACTGGGGAGTGCCTTCCGAAGCGTCAATACCTAACGAGAACATCCAAATCCATAAACACCAAATCAAGAATTCAAATAGTGCACATGATTAAAAGATGCATGAAATGCTCATGATGTGTAATACTAATCATAATATGAAAGTACTAATTGAGTTTTTGCGTCAAAAGTTCAAGTCTTAGGGCTTTTATTGAATTATGTTGGATATCGAGTGTCGCCGGAATGTCGAGTGGACCCTCTCGATGCGAAGTTGAATTATGTTAGGACTATCCGAAATTGTATTGAATATCCGAGTGGTTCGGACTATCCAGGTGGTCACCTCGGAATGTCGAGCATACCCTCTCGATCAAGCCAAATCAGCCCTATTCGGACTATCCAAAATTGCATTGAATGTATCAAGTGGTTGGAATGTCGAGTGAAACCTCGGACTATCTGAAATTTGGGCTTCTCTGTTTCAAAAGCGACTCGTGTCTGATGGCTTCTACACTTCATAGAGATGGACTAGGGCTTCAAGAGAATGGACTAAGGTAGGAACTTACCACTACAAGGTTGCCTTCACGCTTGATGAAGGTTGGTTTCGGTGAGGGATGACGGAAAATGTCTACTTGCCGGTTTTATTGTTCGTCTCCTCCTAGCTCGTATAGACAATGAGGACCTTGCTTGCTTGCGCTCATGACAACAACTAACACTCCTCCTCAAGCTTCCTTGCGACATGCGACCGAGTCAAGGTTTGATGATGGATTCCATGGGGAAAATAGAAATGAGTTACAAGGGTCAAAATTTTCAGAACATGGAAATGAAATTGGTTGCCACTCACCCAAAACTTGGTTCCTCAAGAATCCATTTGGATGGATTTGAAGCTCTTGACCTTGGCTTCAAAGTGGTATAGCATGCACAAGCTCAAACTCAAGATTTGAGTGGATTTTGTGGGGAGAATGGCAAGAGGTTAGGGAAGAACTCCTTTGCAGTTTTCAGGTGTTAGATGAACAAATGAGCAGTAGGGGAGGAGAAAATGTAACATCCCAAAATTTCAGCTTTTCAATTAATTAATATTATTTTATTGCTAATGATGGATTTTATGATTTTTCTGAATTTATTTGGATTTTCTGAGATTTATTTGAATTCTTTGGAATTAAATCGTTATCTTTTGGTCAAGAAATAATTATAAAAGAGATTTAGAAAATAAAATTTTTCTAAAATATTTTATTTAAGTCCAGAATAGCTCAAAATATTTTTGAGAATTTTATGGAATTTATAGAGTATTTTTAAGGCCCCAAATAAATCAAAACATTTAATCGGAATAATTAAAATTGGAAATTAGGAAAATATGGAATGAAACGATGGCGGGCGGCCCATGCCTTTGTCGCGAGCGAAACGGGTTTTTGTGGGATTGCGTGGGCCGTTGGATGAAGATCCACGGCCTTCATCACGCCATGCCTTAAATAAAACCCCAAACCTTCGCGCGGATCTTGATCGAGGCGGGCGCGTTCATCGTCTTGGCGGGATTCTTCGCCGTGGCCGTTCAGGACTCAAGCAGCGTCGCCGTGCACCTTCCTTCTTTATCACGCCGAGCCGAGTATAAAAGACCCCTAGCACCCTCGGCGATCACCACATCTCGCCGCGTTCATCTGTTTGTTGTGCCATCGCGAAGGAGCACCGAGGAAACACGCAGCCGTCATCGGAGTTCCGTATAGGTTGCGCGGGTCTCGTCGTCGGCAGTATCTCTTCCACGAAAAAATTGCGGATTCGAGTCGCCGTGCCACCCTTCATCTGCTTGCCGTTCGCCGGTCCACCGAAGCGTCGAACGCCGCCGAGATAGTCATCATCGGCGCCGGCCACCAGCACCGCCGCCGCGGTCTTCGTCACTCGGAAGCTCGGAGGCCATCGGATCATCATCGTGCGCTTCGGGATCGTCCACGTCGCCCGGTTGAGGTGGGGTGATAAAACTCTTGACACGTGGCGCCCGTCGGCGGAATCGCCCGTGTGGCGAGGTGGCGATGAGTTGGCGCCACGCGAGCACCTTTGTCGGTGGCGTCGGAAAAATCGGATTTTCCTTTATAAAAATAATTAGCTAAATTCGGAATTTCTATTTTGAGGTATTTTCAGGAATTTCCAAACTTCAAAACCTTATAACTTTTGCATACGAACTCCGTTTGAGGTGATTCAAATTCCTAAAAATTTGTAAAATTGAGATATTTCTAATGGTGGCTTTTATTTGAATTTTTGAATTTGTTTGCTCTTTGGTTTTGGTTTTTATTTGCTTTTCTCTCTCGATTCGCGTAGACGTGGAATTGTGCGAGACTTCAGAAGGGGATTTCACAGCTCAAGGATTATTTCCAGATCAGGAGCAGGAGCTTAACGAAGGCAAGTTGTGTTTTGATCATGTTGCACCCATAGATTAGATTGCATGCTATTTTGATTTACTTTATTACTTGTTACTTCATGTGTATAAATGATTTCAACTTAACCGGGATTAGCTATTGTACCCTTTGAATTACACCCTACCTTGTTAATTTGTATGCCATGATCCACTTGTCACCCTAGGTTGGTTAATTATAGTTGGTTAATAGAAAATCAACATGGATGGTTAGAACGACATAGAATTGCTTAGCCATGCCACGTCATCACATGCTCATGGAATATTGCTTAATAATCTTGACTAATGGAATATGGAACAATGATGATAATTTGTGGGCCATGTGTGGTCGCACAAAGAGATTGAGTTGTTGTGGCGGTGAGTCATAGCGATGTTGATTTGTGAAAAGCACGTGGTGCTTGGTAACCAGCAGGAGATAATCACTTTAGATTGAAGCAAGTGGAAGGGGCAAGGGTGCGAGGTGGGCCGATGGGCGAGAAAGGGTATGTGTAAGTCTTGCTTTAATCAATCCTAAGGACTTAACCTTGCGAGCCTTTGACTGAGTCTTACTTGCAACCACATATGCGGAATGGGACAGACTTAGGTGACTAATTTGCAAATGCTTAACTTAAGTGCTATCTTGGTGGTGTGGGTCCGGGTTCACGGAGAAACTCACATGGCGCAAGAGGGGGCCTGTTGTGGTGGTTTAGCCCTTGATGTTGAAACCTTAGCGGATAGCCTTGGGTTAGAGGATGCATTGTAAAGGCTTCGTTATGATCGTTACTTTGTGTGGTGCATGGTTGTATCATGTGGGTAAAGTGCATAACCTCTGCGAGTGTACAAACTATTAGGATAGCCGTGCTCACGGTATTGAGCAATGCTAAGGAATTACAGATCAAGGGTAGTTAATTAAAATGAACAAGCTGTTATGGGATGGCGAGGATGCCATGTGGATAATGGAATTTGATTTAGGTTGAGACTTGGGTTGATTTGCAAACAATGGAATCTATTTACTTGTTATTTATTTGTTTCTTGTCTTTTCAATCTACATATTGCTTATGTTTGAAAATCTTGCTTCTTAAGAACCACTTAGCCATTCCTTTGGAATAAGCCTTGCATATAGCTATGATAGAATTGCATTCATGCACAACTTGTTGAGTGCGTGTTGGTGTACTCACCCTTGCCTACAAAAATCATCGATCTTTGAAGAAGGAGTACCATGAAGGGGCGAATGTTTAGGGTCTGAGCCTTGTCGGTTACTGTGGTATCTTGAGGGTTATCTCGTCTTCATTCAGCTGCAGTTCAATTTGTTGTTCAGCCTTATGAGGCATTGCTAAGTAAGTTGACCATAAGGTCATACAAGCTGCTAATATTTAGTATATTATGTCTCTGTCTTATTTACGTTGTGTATGATTATGATATTCACTAATGTTGAGCTTTGTGTGCACTAAGCGTGATCTGGACTAGTGCGGTATACCTGAAGGTCGGTTGCATATTCGGGTCCCGACAGAAAACAAGGTGGAGAGTCTTATATATATGGCTGCCCACTCATGCTTACATGTGGGGCTATGTCCCACATGTCATAGAGTGAGTAAAAGAGTGGGTAGAAGTGATTGGAGTGAGAAAAGTCATGGATACGTTGTGCAACCCACAAGTTCCTATGCAAAGTAGGTCCCATGTGTCATTGACTAGCTGGGTAAGTAGGTATGGGTGAGTAAAGTAAGACATGGTATGGTAGAGATGTGCAGCCTACTCTCCTTTCGCTTGTGATCATGGCCCACATGTCATTGACTAAGGTGAAAATAACATGTGTGCAGTTTTGGAAAATGATTGTTAGGATTTTGTTACTCCCTCTTTATGCAAAATGAATGTCCTAACACTTGTATGATTATAATTAAATGAGGATGTAATGACATTATGGAAGATGTTAGCATGACAAGCCTCACTTACCGGATTAGCGAAAATTGAAATTCATTACTGTGAGAGGCTCGGGGGCCGACATCTGGCGCCGCGCGAGGACATGGCGGGGATGAAGCCGGGACTTCGAGGGGCCCCAGCCATGTAAGCAAGAAGGCGCGAAAGCACGAGGCTACCGAGACCAGGCGGGTCCTGGCCGCCGAGTGCGAGCATGAAGGCGTTCGGCCGCGGAAGCGTGACCGTCGTGAGCGGCGGGATGACCGCCGAGGCCGGCGTGGCGACCACCACGGTCGAGGGAACGACCGCCACGAGGAAAAGGAGGGCGAGCCCTTCTACCCGATCCACTAGACCAACTCTCATGGCCTGGATGATTGCCGGGTTGTGAGTAAGATGGTCAGCGGCTGGCAAGGAGCGCGCTTACAGCGGCGACCAAGATGAAGACCCCGCCTTGCTAGCCTTCTAGCAGGCGGACCGCGCTGTGAAGTACATTCATGGTGGCTCGTCCACCTATCCCTCCAACGCTTCCTATAAGCGGTTGAGGAGGGAGGTGTCGCCTGGCGTCGAGTTGGCGTGTCGGATCTTTGAAGTGGTTGGAGGAGCCGATCACATTCAGTCGAGCTGACCACTCTGAGAGCACCGCTGGCATAGGTCACCATCCGATCGTGTCTTCCCCTACGATCCGGAACGTGAGGCTCGGGCGGGTGCTGATGGACGGAGGGAGCTCCCTCAACCTCCTGTCCTTTGAAGCATTCTAGGCGCTCCAGGTGCCTAACCAGGAGTTATGCCCTGCCCTGCCTTTCTACGGCGTAGTCCCGGGGGCTAGCATGGTCCCCCTGGGCCAGGTGTGCCTTCCCGTCACCTTTGGGGAGAAATGCAACTTCCGTACGGAGTTGGTCGACTTCGAAGTCACCGATTTCGACCTCCCGTATAATTCCATACTTGGCCGACCTGCTTTGGCCAAGTTTATGGCGGCAACCCACTATGACTAGTGGTGAAGATGCCAGGGCCTGGTGGCCCCACAACCATCTGGGTGGACAGGCTAGAGGCTTTACGCTGCCATAAGCACGCACTAGACCTGGCCAGTGCCACCTATGGGAAGCCGGTTGATGCTGCCTTCCTAGGAACCCCTCAGGCGCAGACCCGCGCCTCGCACGGCTCGGCCGGCGAGGTAAAGGTGGTCTCCCTGAGTGTGGGCAGGCCCGAGAAGTCTGTCTTCATTGGCGCCAGCCTCAGCGCCAAATAGGAAGACGCGCTCGTCACCTTCCTCCGGTCTAATTCGGCGTGTTAGCTTTGGCAACCGTCCGATATGATGGGTCCCCGAGGAGTGATCGAGCACCGCCTTCACTCCCGAGTGCGCCGGTTAGCCAAAAATCCGGCGCCAAGCACCAGAGCGCCAAGACGCCATTCGGGAGGAGGTAGAGAAGCTGCTGTGCGCAGGGATCATTCGGGATGTCTCTCATCATGAGTGGCTTGCCAACCCTGTGCTCGTCAAGAAGTCCAACGGGAAGTGGCGGATGTGCATCAATTTCACCGACCTCAACAAGGCCTGCCCGAAGGACCCTTACCCCTTGCCGCGCATCGATCTCATCGTCGACTCTACGGCGGGATGTGAGCTGCTGTGCTTTTTGGATGCGTACTCTGGGTACTATCATATTAGCATGGCGGCAGAAGACGAAGACAAAACCGCTTTTGTAACACCCATGGGCATTTATTGTTATGTTAGAATGGCTTTCTGGATGCGTACTCTGGGTACTATCAGATTAGCATGGCGGCAGAAGACGAAGACAAAACCGCTTTTGTAACACCCATGGGCATTTATTGTTATGTTAGAATGGCTTTTGGGTTAAAAATTGCTGGTTCTACTTACCAACGCGCCATGCATATCACTTTCCGTCCACAGATAGGGCGCAATCCTGAGGTGTACGTCGACGACTTGGTCGTGAAAATGAAAAAGAGTGAAGAACTGATTGAAGACCTGGAGGAAACCTTTGTCAACCTCCGGAAGAATTGCTTAAAGCTCAATCCTGAGAAGTGCGTGTTCGGCGTACCCTCCGGAAAGCTGCTAGGGTTCCTTGTGTCCAGGCAGGGCATCGAGGTCAATCCTGACAAGATAGCGGCCAATGAACGCATGAAGCTGCCGGTCCGACTCAAGCAGGTGCAGTGCCCGGCTGGTCGCCTGGCCTCCCTCGGGCGACTTATTGCTGGCCTGGGGGAAAGAGCCTACCCCTTTTCAAGCTGCTGAAGAGGACGAACCACTTCAAATGGACTGAGGAGGCTCAACAAGCATTTGAATACTTGAAGCAGTACCTCTCCTCCCCACCAGTGCTGGTCGTCCATCAGCCTAGTGAACCATTGCTCCTGTACATCGTTGTACCTCGGCAGTTGTAACAGCCCAATTTTTGTTAATCCGATATGTGACGCTTGTCATACTAACGTCTTCCGTAATATCATTAAAATCATCACTTAATTGTAATCATACAACTGTTAGGACATTTATCTTGCATGAGGAGGGAGTAACAAAATCCTAAAAATCATTTTCCAAACTGCACCTAGGTTATTTTATCTTCTGTCAAGACGACGGATACAGTGAGTAAGTTAGCTGAGTTATATCTTTATCGAATTGTGTCTCTTCATGGTGTTCTCAAAAGGATTGTCTCAGATCGAGGTACCCAGTTCACCTCGCACTTTTGGCAATGCCTCCATAAGGCCATGGGGACTCAACTCTCTTCGACCGCGTATCATTCTCGGTGATGGACAAAGCTGAGCAGGTGAACTAAATTCTTGAGGATATGCTTAGAGCTTGTGCCCTTACCTACGGCAAGAATTGGGAGAAATGCTTACCTTTCACGGAGTTCTCCTACAACAATAGCTATCAAGCTAGTCTCCAAATATGTCCATTCGAGGCTCTCTATGGAAGGTCTTGCAGAACTCCACTTAACTGGTCTGAGTCTGGAGAGAGACCCCTCTTTGGTCCGGAACTAGTCACCGAAGTGGAAGAGCAAGTTCGATTTATTCGCGAATGGTTGCGAGCCGCCAGTCTCAAATCAAAAGAGCTCTACCGATAAATCGCCACCATGAACTCAAATTCGAAGTTGGTGATCATGTCTATCTCAAGGTCTCACCAATGAAAGGTGTTAAATCGGTTTCATGTGAAGGAAAGCTAGCCCTCGTTACATCGGACCTTTCCGGATTATAGCAAGACGAGGAGCGGTGGCATATCAATTGGAGTTTCCCCCTTCGCTAGCCGATGTGCATGATGTCTTTCATGTTTCTCAATTGAAGAAATGCCTCCATGTCCCAACCGAAGCCACAGAGTTGGACACTCTTGAATTACAACCGATCTATCCTACAAGGAACATCCCATTTGTATTCTTGACGAGAAGGAGCATGTTACTCGAAACCACACTATCAAATTCCTTAAGATTCAATGGAGTAATCACACCCCTGATGAGGCCACATGGGAGCGTGAGGATCATCTTCGAGCTGAATACCCCTACCTCTTCAATGAAGCCGTGTAATCTCGGGGTCGAGATTCTTTTAAGGGGGGTAGGCTTGTAACAACCCAATTTTCGTTAATCCGGTAAGTGAGGCTTGTCATGCTAATGTCTTCCGTAATATCATTAAAATCATCACTTAATTGTAATCATACAACTGTTAGGACATTTATCTTGCATGAGGAGGGAGTAACAAAATCCTAAAAATCATTTTCCAAACTGCACCTAGGTTATTTTATTTCCAAACTGCACCTAGGTTATTTTATCTTAGTCAATGACATGTGGGCCATACTCATAAGGGAGAGGACAGTAGGCTGCACATATCTACCATACCATTTCTTACTTTACTTACCTCTACCCACTTACCTAACCCGTCAATGGCGCATGGGCCCTACCTTGCATAGGAATTTGTGGGCTGCACAGCCCTTCCATGTCTTTTCTCACTTCAATCACTCATACCCACCCTTTTTACTCAACCTATGACATGTGGGACTAGCCCCACATGTAAGCATGAGTGGGCAGCCATATATAAGGTGCTACACATTGGTTTTCCCTCCCCCACCTGTTCATTTGCTCAGCCTACACCTGAAAAACAGCAAGAACTCTTCTCCAACTCCTTGCCATTCTTCCCCATCCATTCACTCAAATCTTGAGTTTGAGCTTGTGCATGTCATACCACATCGAAGCCAAGATCAAGAGCTTCAAATCCATCCAAATGGATTCTTGAGGCACCAAGTTTTGGGTGAGTGGTAACCAATTTCCTTTTCCCTCATGTTCTAAAATTTTGCCCCTTGTGACTTATTTCTTTCTTCTCCATGGAATCCATCATCACACCTTGAATCGGGTCACGCATGTCGCACGGAAGCTTGAGGAGGAGGGCTAGTTGCTGTTGCAAACACGAGCAAGCGAGATCATCGTTGTCTACACGAGCTAGGAGGAGACGAACCGCGAGAACCGGCGTTGCGACACCTTTTGTCATTCCCTTGCCAAAACCAACCGTCACCAAGTGCAAAAGTAACCCCGTAGTGGTAAGATCCCACTCTAGTCCACCCTTTTGAAGTCCTAGTCCAATTCTAGGAAGTATAGAAGCCAATGGATAACCAACCGTTTTGAAACAGAACTGGTCAGCCCGGATAGTCCGGGGTTTTACCCGGACAGTCCGAACAACCCGGATACTCCTAAGAAATATCCGGAAAGTCCGGGTTGGGTGTAGCTCAGCAGACCGAGGGTGTCTACCCGGACATTCCGGGGTTCCATCCGGATACTCCGGACATAATTTGATAAAATGCCCCTAAGACTTGAACTTTTGACACCCAAGTCCAAACCTTACAAACTCAATTGGTACTTTCATATTATAATTAGTACTACACATCATGAGCATTTCACGCATCTTTTAATCATGTGCACCATTTGAATTCTTGATTCGATGTTTATTGAATTGGATTTTCTCGTTAGGTGTTGACACTTCGGAAGGCACTCCCGAGTACGACTACTTTACTCCTTGACTATGATTGCTCCTACTATTTGAAATTTACATTTTTGGAATTATTTTATTAATTGCATGCTTACCTTCAATTACAATTATGATTGGGTAGAATTCTTAGCTATTGCCACATTGTGATATTATCCCCTTGCCATGTTCTTTCCATGTTCTATTGTCGCCCTAGGTGGTTGGTTTATTATTATTATATATGGGTTCATGCGAATTGCTTAGCCATGCTTAGAACATCGTTAGAAACCACGATAGATGGACTTAGTCCATCGATAACAATGATCAAGAATTATTATGATGATGATGATTTCAAATGGTGATCAATGAGTAGAGATATTGGTTAAGGACCTTAAGGATTGAATCCTGGTGACGTCTCTTTGAGTAACTATCGTGCGAACCACACGCTGTTTATGGGACCGGCGTAACCAAGTACTTATGTATGACTAGGGTGTGTAAACCATGTGCACCCGGAATTCCTTGAGCTTTGTGGAGCGTCAAGGAATGTCCTCGGAGTCCCTCGAACTTTGTTGAGTTGGGGATGTCCAACAACGGGTGTACTCCTTGATCCACACACATTGAGCACTGGGCACGCGGGATCAAGGGTCACAGTCATCCGGATGGTTTAGATACACTACCATACATACTGGAAAATAGTTTGTCACATTCACCTCGGCCGACACATCTAAGGAAATGTGTTAATAGCTTGGCTTACGAGTGTGACGTGTCGTGTGGGTATAGTCGTACCTCTGCAGAGTTTAAACTATTCGAATAGCCGTGTCCATGGTTAAGGATGATCGCTTGAATTGTCGGTTACTAGGCGAGTATTAAGGACTTGTTAAGAATGGGATGGGAGTGGGAAAAGAGACACAAGTATTGGAGTACTTGTGTGGTAATCGAACATGGGCGATGGAACTCATGGTTCGGAGAATGCTTGAAGGCATGATATAAATGTGATTATGATGATGTTATATTATGTATTAGATTTTGCAAATGTTTACTAAATGCAATTCTTTTCAATCTATACATGTTTACGATTTATCCCAAATATTGCTTTATGCTGAAATTGCCATTTCGCCTCCCTTTGATGTAGCAACTGCATGTAGTTAGAAATCAGCATACAACTTATATTATTGTGCGAGTACATTCTTCGTACTCAATCGGATTGTCCACTTGCTGCAGGTGAGGATGAGGCACTGCCCGGGGACTTTTACCGAGTAGATTTTGACAATTCTAACGTTTAGTCGCCGTTCTTACCCCAGTTGGTTGCCTGAGGGTTTGGGGGCATGCCATGCTGGCCCTTTTGTTGTTTATCTTATGATTTCCGCTGCTACTTAGTGTAATACCTCTAAATATATTGTTATGGACAGCAGTCCTACTTTTGGAATGTAATGATGTTTACGCTTCTGATAATTGTGTATGTGTTGTGATGTCAACTGTTGGATGAGAATGCACATGTTGGCGAACTTTCTTGGGACCAACACAGGTATAATCATGGAAGCATGAGGTTCCTTGATTCACTTGAGATGTACCACGCATTTGGGTGAATCGGTGGAGTCCGGGGCGGTTCCCCGAGTAGTAGTGGCGTGAATGCGGTGACGGAGAGGAAGGCATTGAAGCGGTCTACTACATCAGCAAGGTGCTACACGAAGCGGAGACAAGGTACCCGCAAGCGCAGAAGATGTATGCCGTCCTGGTGGCGTCCAGGAAGCTGCGGCACTACTTTCAAGGGTGAGAAGTCACAGTGGTCACTGCCTACCCCCTGCCAGAGATCCTTCACAATCAGGAAGCAGAGGGCCGTATCGCCAAGTGGTTGGTGGAGCTGGGGGAATTCTGTCTTAAATTTGTACCCTGCACCGCCATCAAGAGCCAGAAGCTGGCAGAGTTCGTTGCCGAGTGGACTCCCACCACTCCTGAAGCTGAAGAAGTACCCGCGCCTTCCCCATGGACCTTATTCTTCGATGGTTCCTTCAGGCTCGAAGGCGCGGGGACTGGGGTGGTCCTGGTCTCTCCGACCGGTGACATCCTCCAGTACGTGGTCGCCCTCGACTTCAAGGCCACCAACAACATTGCTGAATATGAGGGCCTGCTGGCAGGGCTGCGCGTCGCCTCGGCGTTAGGCGTCCGGCGCCTCCAAGTTAAAGGCAACTCCCTGTTGGTCATCAATCAAGCACGGAAGGAATTTCAATGCTCTGATCCTACCATGGCCGCCTACTTAGCGGAGGTCAGGAAAATGGAGCGCCACATCGAAGGACTGGGATATATCCATATCCCTCGATGCGACAACCATCTAGCGGACGAGCTTTCGCAGCTCGCATCCTCAAGAGCCTCTGCTCTGGTCGGAGTCTTTGAAGAAAGACTCTCACGACCATCCGTCGTTACCCCCGCTCCACGAAGGAGGACGGTCCAGCCGTCGTTGCCCCCACTCCACGCGGGGAGGACGGCCCAGCCGTCATTGCCCCCGCTCCACGTGGGGAGGACGGCGATCTTCCGATCGCGGTACCGAGGAAAAGCCGGCCTGGCCCGAGTACCTGGCGATCAGCGTGTGATCGCCACTCTTAACGGGAAGGCCAATGGATGGACCCCATCCTAGCCTTCCTGCGAGACCGAGAGATCCCCAACGATGACACCTCTGCTGAAAGGATAGCACGAAAGGCCAAGTGCTACACTCTGGTGGATGGGGACCTATACCGCCGAAGCAGAAATGGAATTCTCCTAAAGTGCGTCACTCGGGAAGAGGGGAGCGCCCTGCTCTCTGATATCCATGGAGGCATGTGCGGGAGCCATATGTCTCGATAACGCTTATCGGCAAAGCGTTCCGCCAAGGATTTTATTGGCCCTCGCCCTCGGGATGCTTGCGGTGGTGAAGAGAGTCGGCATGCCAATTCTTCGCCGAGCAAATTCACCAACCAGCCTAAGCTCTACAAACCATCCGCTCTTTTGGCCATTCGCGATGCGAAATTTGGATATCTGGACCCGTTCTGCGGGCCCGCAGTGGCTTCACCCACTGTTAAATGCGCCATCGACAAGTTCACCAAGTGGGTGGCGAAGCGGTAAGTGCCATCACGACTTCGGCTTTGTCAAGTTCATCCACGGGATCTTCACCCGCTTCGGAGTCACCAATCGCATCATCACCGACAACGGCACTTTCGGTTCACTAATCACGAATTTTCGGAGTTTTGCGAAGAGATGGGCACCAAGGTATGCTTTAGCCGGTGGCCTATCCAAAACAATAGCCAAGTGGCGTGCCAAGCTACCGGTATTGAAGGCACGAAGATTAGAGCATTCGGCCGGCTCCATAAGCGGAAGCGCGCTGACGGAAGAGCTCCCGGCTGTGTTGTGGTCACTTTGAACCACACCTAGTTGGGCGACTAGCGAAACGCCCTTCTTCCTGGTCTACGGTGTCGAAGCTGTCCTCCCGTCCAAACTGTCATTCGGCTCGCCGCGTGTCTCGGCGTTCAGCGAGGAAGAACAAGAAGACCACCGTGGAGAAGATGTCAACCTACGGAGGAGGTCTTGCGACAAAGCGGCCTTGCAGCGCCACCCGTACCGACAAAGTGTCAGATGATACCATGCCGCCGGGTCTCAGAGAACAACTGGCGATTGGCGACCTAGTCTTGCGTAGAATCCAGACACATGCTGGGCTCCACAAACTGTCTCTCCGCTGGGAGGGCCCCTTTAAGGTGGTCTTAGTATCTCGACCGAAGCGTCTGGCCACCGAGGATGATCAAGACTGGCCAACTCCTTCAGCGTGGAGTTGTTGCGAGTTTACCCCTAAAAAGTCTGTAAGTTCGATGGTTCACTCGATCGGTTATCTTGGTGAGCTTTCCCCGGTGATCGGCGACCTCTTGGCGGTTGGCAAAGTTGTTTACCTTAAGAACTTTTGCTTTATTCTTCCTGCTTGTCCCCTGGTGGGAAAGATTGCGTGGGAATGTCATGTGTTCTAACGATTTGGCTGCTCTTTGTGATCCGTGGTAACACCCGGCATTCGCATCGTGCCCGGAAGGGCGACCAGGAGCGTGAGTGTGGCACGGTGACTCAGACGTAGCCCACACACCTCGGTTCGGCTCAACGAAGCACCGACGGCTGTCTCCGCAAGCACCGTAGGCCCGATACCCCTCCTGGAAACCTGCTCCTATGCCACGCAGCATCGCGGGCTGACCCCACGTCACAAGAGCCTAAGTTCCAAAAAAAAGGACCATGACATACCCGCGCAAGGACTTACGTTCCTTAATATGTTCTCTGCATGCTTTGTGCAATGCCTATTTGTGCTTTCAGTAGCCATGCGCAATCGCAGAAGAAGTGATGGAGCGCTTGTAGCTCAAGCATCCAAGGCGATCCCATGGTAGCCGGGTGAGCAGGTGGGCGATCATGCCCTGCTCGCCTGGCGATAAGCCCACGTGAGGGTTTGGCGGGCAGTCGGGCGACCACACCCTGCCCGCCAGGCGAGCAGGAGGGCGACCACGCCCTACTCGCCGAAGTATCGACCTCCGTGACCAGTCTAGGGGCTGGTCGCCTAGTGGCCTATGGTAAAGATAAGTTGCTTGCTTTAACAGTACCAACTTATTTTTCGCATTTGCATCCTGTTGGGTTGGATTATGCATGGCTGTCACTAGCTCTGGTAACCTGATGGCTCCTTCTTGATAAAAGGAAATGCCCAGCGCTTGTGTCGCAGGGACGGGTGACCGGGAGTGCGAGTGTGGCACGGTGACTCAAATGCGGCTCGCACACCCAGTTCGGCTCAAAGCAACCTGGCTTTCTCCATGAGCACCGCAGGTCGATACCGCTCTGGAAGCTCGCTTCCTTGTTCTTGCATGCCTGCAGTTAGGTTCCAAGAGATCGCAGGAATGTAAGTTCCAAAAGGACAGGAGTCAGTGACACTCTTACGCAGAAACTTAAGACTTTGCTTGTCTACATTCTGCATAATCCCTGTTCGTAGTATTGCAATCACTCAAAGAATGCCTAAGTACTGACCTAACTTGAGTGCTTAGGTTCGCATCATGATGACAAAATTTGAAATGATCGCTAGAAGATTTAGTTGAGCAAGCATATCCAAAATGCGAACAGACAAACATATCTAGGTGAAACCAAAATATGCCAACTTCATTACAATTGCTGATATTGTTCTGGCATACAAAACAGGAACAAAAAAGAAACGAAGAAAACAAAAGAAGGCGGCCCGGGCCATGAGTCGTCGTTGACGACTTCGATGCCCCTGTCATCATCTTGACCTCGGCTCCGTCATTTGCCGCATAAGGTCGGGGCCTCCGCCGCCATCATCTTGACAGCGCTCATGACCTCTTACCACCTTTGCTTGCTGGGCTTTGTCCCCTTCAATGCCGTCTGCGACAGTCATTGGGTTGAAGGCGGCATCGCGGCTGGCGTAGCATGCCAGCACAAAGGTCGCGGTGGCCCTGGCAACCTACTGCCCTTCCTAGACGGAGCGGGCGGCCATGGAGGCTGGCAGACTGGAGAGTACCTCGGCGACCTGGGTGGTGCAGTGGGTGTACTGCATTACTGTGGGCTCCAGCGGCTCGCGAAGGTCCACCCCCAGTGGTGCCAAGACCCTCACCATGCTCTGGTATGATGACCGGAGCATGGTCGCGATGTTGTGCAGCGTTACGCATTGTTCGCCGCGCTTCCCTCATGTTGCCCGGCCTCCTCGCCGGGCAAGTAAGGTCGTCCCGGTGGCCCTCTCTTGGGCCAACTGCACCTCTGTCCTCTCCAGCTCCCCGCGCAGTGTCTCTACTTGCTGTGTCATGTGGACTTCGCGTTGGGAGGCTGCCGTGAGGAGAGTGCTCGCGGCTGCGAGCGCTTCGCCATGCTCGGCGTGCAGGTCGGTGGCGTGGGCGGCAGGAGCGATCTGGCGGCTTCGGGGCCACCAGGCTTCCCTTGAGTAGAAGTGCCCACCGCGCCTGTCGGCGCCGTGGATGTCTGCGCAGGTGGGGCACCTAGGCGATCCGCCCTTCGAGGCGATTTGAAGCTGAAGGAGGTGGTTGCCACAGCAAGTCCGCTTGGGCAGGCACCAGCAGCAGTTGGGCTCGGCGCCGTTGGAGCTGGTGCCACAGGAGCTGGCGCTGGCGGAGACGGTGCCGCAGAGTTAAGCGAGCATTAGCGCGGCCGGGACACGAGGGCGGCGGTGTGGCGCCCGGATGAAGATGTTGCCGCTTCAGGCGTGCTTGGCGAAGTGGCGAGAGCGGCGATAGCGAGTTGGGCTAATGCGGACTCTATTAGGGTCGCGCCGAGCGTCGGCGATCGGCCACTTACTGCGCCCGGTCGGCGGCCCGGGGTTGGTCCCTGATCACCAAGGGGCCGCGGGCCGGCACCACGGCGGGACCAGTGGAGTCCATCGCCGGGAAGGATTGGATGATCTGGAGGCGTTCTGAGGACTCCAGATCACAGAGCGCCTGGGCCTCGGCTGGAAATTCCAGGCCACTCGGCACCGGTGGGATCAACATAGATAGCCACCGAGAGAGGGCAGCACTATTCAGGATTCCCTCACTTGGCACCAAAAGAAGACAAGAGCATTAGATGACAAAGACTACGAAGAAGAATATGCATTCAAGAAGAGGAGTAAGAAGACTTACTGCCCGGGTACATGCGCGTCATGTCGTCATCCCCTGTATACTGCCATGCAGGGCGGGCACGATGACGCAGGGGGCTGATCCTCCGAGCCACAAAGTCTCAGACTACCAACGCCCCAATCAGGCCAGCGCCCCGCAACCGATCGATGCGGGCCACCATCGCCAGGAGCTTCGCCGTCTCCTCGATGGGCAAGCTCCAGCTCTCACGTGTCTCCACCCGCGCACAAGGTACTCCAAGAAGGTCGACCCCGCTGTCATCGCCGACATAGAGCCAGTCGCTCCGCCAAGTCTTCCAGTTGAAGCGTAGCTGGAAGGGAATGTAGTGGGAGGTTGACCCATCACGGAGGCGGAAGTGGTAACTCCCCGCGACCCCACTGTCAGGGGAGACGCGACAAGTGAAGAAGTAGCGAAAGAGGGGGAGATTGGGCATTGCCCCCACGAACATTTCGCAGAGGTAAGCGAAGGTGGAAAGAAGAACGATGGAGTTGAGAGAAAGATGAAGATGGTGGATCTCGTAGAAATGGAGGACGGTGAAGAAGAATTCAGAGAATGGCGGCACCAAGCCCGCCATAAGTCCCCAGGTGAAGACGATGATCTCCTCGGCTCATGAGGATGGCACGGCCGTCCCTGCTTAGAAGCGAAGGAACCCTTGGGTGCCATCCGGTGATTTAAGTCCACTCGGCTCTAGCCGACGGTGGAAGAAGAAATTTGCACCATCGGGCGAGCGAAGTTCTTCAAGCGAAGGAGGTGAAAAAGCAAAGGGCGAAATGTGAAGAAGATCAGAAGGCGTGAGCTGTTAAGTGGGGGTGTGCATATATATAGACACCCCACGAAGACGGTTCGCGAACGGGCAAAAGGCACGGCGTTTCGGGTCCCAAGAAAAATTGGTGGAAGTGGGGAGGACCGAAGCGGTTGCGTGCGCAGAGGTGGTGGGACCATCCAGGAATGCACTGGCACTAAATAAGATCTGAAAAGCAATTGGCACGTGTTCCAGGACGGCCCTGGGGGGCTACTGTCGGTGTACTTTCCACTGGGGTACCCTCTCCGTCGTAGAAGTGATAGGCCCAAGAAGTGGCCTGGCCCAGTTTGGTGCCTTGGTGGGTAGCGAGCAAGCCGCCGCTGGCCGGGCGAGAGCCACGTGGCCTCGCGGCGGCACTGGCGATCACGCCGCTTTCACGGGCGGCGGCCAGCGTGGCGCCTGGCGGCGGCGGGGCGACACCTGCTTGCCCGCCAAAGCGAGCCCGTGGCCCCTGGCGGCGACTGGTGATCACGCCGCTCACCGGGCGGCGGCCAGCGTGGCGCCAAGCGGACGGCCGGCGAAAGCACGCCTGCCGCCGGGTAAGGAGCCCATGTGGCCCCCTAACCAGCGACTGGCGATCACGCCTTGCTCGCCGGGCGAGTGGCAGCGTGGCGCCGGTGCAGGCAGCGGGCGGCGACGCCGCCACCGCCGGCGAGGAGCCCACGTGGCCTGGCGATCATGCCGCTTGCTTGGGCGGATGGCCAGCGTGTGGCGACTGGCGAGTGGGTGGCGTTCGGGCCCCTTGTCGAACCACGAAGGCAACCAAAAGAATGAGAGGGAGACTTCGCCTTGAAGTTTCCCTCCCCTGGCACCTCGTGTCAGGGTCATTAATTGTGAAGGACTCTGCTATCGACACGGCAACGGCTCATCCCTCTGACGCCTCTTACCAAACCCGTCGCAGGAGCGTCGTGTCTCGGGCGGACCGGGCGAGGCCTCTCACTGACATTAAATGGGGTTCAAAGGACAAGGCCACGGAGGCGTGCTTAATAAATGAGTCGTGGGTCGACGTGGAGGTTGGAATGATGGGTGTAATTAATGAGTTATAGATAAGTATAGCGTCACTTTCTCCCCTGCCCAGGCCGTCTCATCTATATAAGTGTGCCTCAGTGCATGGAGAAGGGGGCCGGCGAGAGGAGAGAGCATAGAGAAGCAGACATAGAAGAGAACCCTTGTAAACACTCCCACATTTTCCCCAACAAAGAACCAGCAGGACGTAGGGCTATTACCCAAACTGGGGGCATGAACCTAGGCAAACCGTTGTGTCCATCAGTTTGCTGATTCCAGGGATCCATCGTCAAGAGACATTAGGGTTTCCAGCCACAAAGATGCCCTCTATCGAACCATATCTTCCGTCTAGTGAGTAGTCACTTCGTTAACGGGATCTTGTTAGGTGAAATACGCCGACACCTCTGGAAGGCGATGATGATGGACTGGCCAGAGATATTGGGGATTGTGTTGCGATAGTGGCTGAATCGCCGGATGAACGCGCGCAACGACTCCCCTCTCTTCTGTTCGAGGGCATGGAGGTCATCCTCCACACCCGGCTGGGAGTAGGAGCCCTGGAAGTTGGTGACAAATTGGCCACACAACTTCGCCCATGAGTGCACCGACCCTCTCGGGAGGTTCATCAGCCAAGAACGGGCGGATCCCGCCAAGGCTGTCGGGAGATAGTTCGCCATAACCTTCTCGGAGCCGCCAGCAGCCCGCATCACCGTGGTGTAGATCTGCAGAAACTCCTCCGGGTTGGTGGTGTCGTCGTACTTCTCGATGGTTGCTGGGAGAAACCTTTCCAGCCACACGACACGGTGCAGCCGGTTGAAGAACGCCTGGCACCCCACGCCATAAGGAGAACCACGCAACCCCTCGGAACCTCGGCCCGAGGGCCGCACCGGGGAGCGCGGGACTTGGCCCCCGCAAGACTCGGAAGAGAAGGTCTCCTCCTTTGCAGGGAAATCAGGGTCACGGGAGGAGTCATCTTCTTCAGGAGCCATCCGCTTGCTGTGGTCCAACTCCTGCGCTTGCCGATGGTGCAACTTGCAACGCAAGTCACAACTGCACGCTCGGCGTCGCTCCTCCAAATGAGCCCTAAGATCTTCACGGGCATTCCCCTCCCACCCAGGGGACGCGTGAGACAACACTGGAGCCACTGCACGACCCCCGGCGAGAGCGGGGCGAATGCCCTTTCCCTTGCTTCGCCCACCATGACGTGAGCGTTGCTCGCATGGGTGGCTCGAAGCTTGCTTGCGCTCTGCACGCGACTTCGACCGCGGGATACCAGAGATATTCGACTGTCCTGATGCCTCCGCGTGGAGCTGGGCCGCGTCCACGAGGTGGGTGATGTCCCGCAGCCATGGCGCTGCCGGGGTGTTGTCCCCCAGCTCCACTAGCGGGTGCTCTTGGAGGAGGCGGGCCGCGTGCATGTTCTAGGCCGGTGTGGCCTCCTCCATCGCTAGTCGCCGTCGGACCAGCTGCGCTCCTACCGCGGAGGGGGCGTCGCCGCCTTCTACGGAAGGCGTCGGACGGTCCCCCGCCTGATGGGAGCGTGAAGCCTCCATCTTCGCAACCGGTGCTTAATGATCTGCTGAAGAAAACAACGGGTGAAACAGCTACTACCACCCCTACCTAGCGCTCCCTGTCGGTGTGTTTGTGCCAGACAGTACTAGTTCATGTGTATAACTGAGTTTTGGTATGGGGGTCTTCGCAGCTGCGTCACACTCGGCTCTCTTCTCTACTCTCTTCACGTGATGAATAGGACAGGAAGCTTAAGAACACATAGGGAGCACACAAGGAACACACAAGATTTACCCAAGTTCCGGCCCCCAATGGGGGTAATAGCCCTACGTCCTGCTCAAGCTCGTGTTGCTCTAGTATTCAGCTTGCTCTCCATTGTGAACTGATCGACCTCAGTAATCTGATTTTTCCGACCGACCTCTCGAACCTCTCCCCCCCATGCACGCTAGCTCCCTTATATACTCCCGGGACTGGCTAGGGCAGGCAGAGGGAGTGGTTTTACATTAATTACATTGATTGTGTCTAGTCCTATTGCTACTGTCCCTCGGAGCCTCTTTGTCCACGTCGTAGCTTGACGCTGCCTGTCTTTGGACCGCCCAAGAGGAGGGGTTCGAACACTGCATGACGAACTCCTGGTACACGCGTCCCCCTGTCTTGCCCGGGACGGTGTAGATGGAATGGGAGTTGGTGAAGCTGGCTCAGTCGGAGGGATAGGTCATCATGGTGTCAGGGAGCCACGCCTATTTAATGGCCTTTAGGCGCACTGTAATGGCTCCCCGTGCATTGAATGGCTTCCATGCGCATTTGTTGGCTCCCATGCGCATTTAATGGTCATGATACATTGTGATCTTGGTGAAGGCTTCGGGCAAAAGTCTTCCAGCCCTGTCTGCGTGGTCGGCTGACAACGGGCTCGCTTGCTTGTCGAGTGGCCACGTGGCCTGGTCGCCCGACTGCTTGTCGGGCAGCCACGTGTCCTGGTCTTCCGTGGTCGTGATATGGTCGCCTAGGGCTGGAACTTGATCGGCCAACTGCTCGTCGGGCTGTCACGTGTTCTATTCGCCCGAGGCTAGGGCCTGGTCGCCCGCCAAGCCTCTCTTCAGCTGGTTGAGTCCTTGGCACAGGACCTTCTTCTTTTTGCATCTTGTCGCGCACGGTCCCACCTGACAGCGGTGGAGAGAGTACCCCGGTATAGAATACACCGACAGGACCCTATCATGGACCTGTAGAGTTTTTAGTCAACAGACTTACCTCCCACATCTTGATCAAGATATGTATTAGTTGCCATGGGCGTTTTGATTGGCTTGCATTCTTCCATCTTAAACCACTTGAGGAGGTCCTTGATGTATTTTTCTTGTGAAATGAAGGTTCTCTCCTTCAATTGCTTAATTTGAAATTCTAGGAAGAATGACAACCCCCCTATCATAGACATCTCAAACTCCTTGGCCATCATGTCACCAAACTCCTTAGAAAATGAATGATTAGTACATCCAAAGATGATATCATCTACATATATTTGGCAAATCATTAATGCACCACTGATTTCTTTTAGAAATAAAGTAGGATCAACTTTCCCAATTTTGAAGTTCTTAACTAGAAGAAAATCTCTAAGACGCTCATACCATGCCCTAGGGGCTTGTTTCAGACCATAAAGTGCTTTAGACAATTTGTACACATGATTAGGCAGATTTATGTCTTCAAAACCAGGAGATTGTTCAACATAAACAGTTTCATCAATGATACCATTAAGAAATACATTTTTCACATCCATTTGAAAAAGAATGATATTAAAGTGAGTAGCAAAGGCAAAAAGGAACCGAATAGCTTCAAGACGTGCCACTAGGGCATAGGTCTCCCCATAGTCCAAGCCTTCTACTTGTGTGAAGCCTTGAGCTACCAGCCTTGCCTTATTACGAATCACGACTCCGTTTTCATCTTGCTTATTCCAGAACACCCATTTTGTTCCAATCACATTCCCTTAGTCGTTCCGTTAAGCTCCATACTTTGTTCCTTCTGAAGTTGTTAAGTTCTTCTTCCACCACAATCCAATCAACATCCTCTACTGTTTTTGGTTCAACACAAGAAACAAAAGAGTAATGTTCACAAAAGGAAGCTTTCCTAGAACGAGTTTGAACACCCTTACTGATTTCACCAATTATTTGATCCGTGGGGTGGTCTTTAGAAATTGTGTGATGGCTCTTGATGAAGGTTGGCCTATCTTGGTTCTTTTCTTCATCCTTTTCTTCTTGTGTTCCATCATGTGGCTCCATAGAGGTTGTTGGCAACTCATCATTGTCTTCCTTTGGCTATATGTCACCAACTTCCATCTTTTTCGTGGCTTGCACCAAGGCATCTTCACCTACATCATCTAAATTCTCATGCTCACCTTGTGAGCCATTAAATTCATCAAATTTAACATCATAGGTTTCTTCTACTAAGCTAGTTGAATTATTGAATAATCTACATGCTTTGGATTTAGAAGAATAACCTAGCATAATACCAATATCACATCTAGTTTGAAATTTACCTAAGTGTGTTCTCTTTTTGTAGATATAAACTTTACAACCGAACACACGAAAATATGATATGTTAGGTCGCCTACCAACTAAAAGCTCATAAGGGGTTTTCTTAAGAAGTCTATGGAGATAAAGATGATTAACAGCATGGCATGTAGTATTAATGGCTTCAGCCCAAAAAGCATCAGATGTACCATATTCATCTAACATAGACCTAGCCATTTCAATAAGAGTCCTGTTCTTCCTTTCAACCATACACCATTTTGCTAAGGAGTATAGGTGACTGAGAGTTCATGCTTAATTCCTAATTCATCACAATATTTAATTATGTTGGTATTAACAAACTCAGATCCATTGTCACTTTTGATTTTCTTGATGGGGCAATCCAAGATCACATAATTGAGCAACTGAAAGTAAATTGAAATTTAAGGATTCAACAAGGAGAACATTTTCAATAGAATGATCATTGGATATAGCAATCTTACCAAGACCTTTTACCTTTCGTTTGCTATTATCTCCAAAAGTAATCTTGTGACTGGGGTCACTTTCTCCTTCAATTGAGGTGAACATTCTTGAGGTTCCGGTCATGTATTGTGTGCAACCGCTGTCGATTACCCAATACCAACCTCCACTTTTATAGTTCACCCAAATAAAGAAATTTATTTCTTGACTTTAGGTACCCAAATGCTTTTGGGTCCTTTAATGTTAGTTTCAACAATTTTTGGGCTAAAAGGATTTAGAAGTAAGGATTTAGGCACTCAAATAGCTCTAAGTTTTCTATCCAAGTTAGAGGGGCCAACATATTTTACATTCATCTTACCCCTAAAATCCTTAAACAGCATGTAATGAGCATCTACAATACAACCCCTTTTTGTTTTAGCATGAGAAACATTTGCAAGATGACAATTTTTAGATTCATGATTTGATTTATGACAATAAAAGCATTGTGTGCCTTTCTTGACAAAAATCTATCCAGATTTGATTAATCCATTTTTCTTAGGCAAAACGTTAGGCTTATACCCTAAACCCTTTTTGCCCAAGTTGGATCTCTGTCCAACCAGAATCTTGTCAAGAGTGGCACTTCCAAGAAAACATTTCTCTAATCCCTTGTCAAACTTTGCCACTTTAGATTTTAGTTTTCATTTTCAATCATAAGTTCCCTAGCACAAGAAGCATTTTTGCAGTTTTCATTGCAGGCACTAGATGAACTAGAGGCACCATTTGCCTCATTGAGCAAATCACAAGAAATAGATATATCACATGAAGAGACAATGTTTGATTTGCTAGCAGTTAAGTCATTATGAGACTGCACAAGTTTTTCATAATTTTCAGCAAGTTCATCATACTTGTTTTGCAACAACTGTTGATCATTATTTAAGCTAACAACAGTTTTCTTAAGAGCTTTTGTTGAATTTTTTAGCATGCAAAGCATTATTTAGTTCTTCCATTATCTCTACTAACTCATCATAAGAAGGAGAATCACCTACCTTGTCCTCATCAGTCCTTACCATTAGACACAGAGGAAATGAAGGTGGAGGTGGAGTAGATTCGTCCAAAGCAAGCCCAGCTAGCCCTTTTGTTCTTGTGTCTTCTTCATCCGAGGAGGATTCTTCACTTGGACTTTCTTCATCAGTGATCCACTCCCCTATATGAGCTTCTCTTTTTCCTTTCTTCAAGAACCTCTTGGAGTAGCCCTTCTTGAAAAGCTTCTTCTTAGGCTTGTCATGAGCCTTCTCCTCATCTTCATCATCTTTGCCTTTGTACTTGCTCTTCTTCTTAATTTGGGCACCGAGCAGCTATGTGTCCCTTTTCATTACACTCAAAGCAGATAACATTAGCAAATGGATTTTTCTTTGAGTAGTAAGAATTAGACCTTCCTTTATCTTTGAAGTTAACTATTCTCATGAGTTTGTTGGCTCTTCTCATGAGCAAGGCCAATTTCTTTACATCCTCATCTTCATCATCACTTGACTCTTCTCCATCTTCATCTTCTGAGGTGTCCTGTATTTTCTCCTTGGCCTTGAGAGCAACAGACTTCTTCTTTGGGGCATCCTCTTCGGCCAAGGTGAGCTCATGAGTTGAAATTTTTCCCAACAGCTCAGCTCGGTTGGTGTGAGTCGCTTGAGATCACCACATTAAACGAGATAAGTGATCAAAATTTGTGATAGGTAGGGCTGAAAACGGATATCAAATTTACGAACAAATTCGACATTTTAAATAGATATATAACGATTTTGGTTTTCATTTTTTAACACTTTAGCAAGCTCATTATAAAAAATAAGATTATAAAATTAGATAAAAAAATTACGCATTATTTGCTTCCCATAAATAAAAAGGTGAAAAATATCGAATCCATATCCGATTGATATCCTAATTTTGTTTCTATCATTTAAATAAATATATAATGAATTTGAGGTTCATTTTTATGAATTTGAATAAGCTCAACACCACAAACAAGAATATGAATTCGGATAGAAAATTCTATATCCTATTTGTTTTCCATTGAAGAACAAAGACAAAAAATTGATATCCGAATTACTATCCGTTTTCACCCCTAGTGATAGGCTTGAGGCAGCACTCTTATCATCTTCCTGCATACCTCAACATCAGAAATTTTAGTTCCTATGCCTTTAAGCTCATTAACAATTGGATTAAGCCTAGAAAACAAATCATTAGCATTTTTATGAGGAAGCATTTTAAATTGATCAAATTTTTCTCTTACTACAAAGTATTTTTCTTCTTTTACATCAGATGTTCCTTCATGAATTTCTTGCAGTGTTGTCCATATGTCATAAGCAGAGGTAAGATTACTTACAAGATCAAATACTTCTAGACTAAGACAAGAAAATATAGCATTTCGGGCTTGAGCATCATACTACATATTTTGGATCTCACTAGGGGTGGGTTCACCATACACAGTTTGCCCTTCGGCCATGGTGCGTGGAGGCAAAGGCTTCTTTGTGACCCTCTACACATCATACTCGACAGCCTCTAAATAACATCTAATCCTGATTTTCCAGTAAGCATAATTTGTACCAACAAAAACTGGTACTCTTCCTATACTAACAGTTGCGGATCCATTTCCCTCAGCCATTTACCAAAGCTGATTAAGCTTGCTAAAGTAAACCTTGCTCTGATACCACTTAAAGGATCAAGTTGGCCTAGAGGGGGGTTAATAGGCAACTTTTACAAATTTTAACTTCTTAGTTTCAAGATGTAATGCTTGCTTAAGAGGATAGCTACACACAGTAAGATAGCAGAATGAAAAACACAGCAGACATAGCAGCTACAAGTAATTCAACAGTAAGAAATAGCACAAAAGAGACAGAAATTTATCCTATAGTTCGGAGCCACTCTCCTACTCCACGTTAGAGCACTTCCCTCGAAGTATAGCTCCACCAAAGCTAGCACAGTAGCTTTGATCTCCACTCGGGTAACTCTTTCACCACTCCGATGAGGTGAGTTCCAAACCTCTCATAACATAGTGGCCTTCCACAAAAACCTTTGGACAGGTCACACCTTCATAGCCTCCAAGCTGTCTAGGATCATTAAGACCCAAGAGTAATAGACCCTACAAAAGCCTTGTCTCTTGGTTCACTCGCACAGCACAACTAGACTTAAGCTTGGAGCTAAAAACGTAAGAAAGTGAAGTTTTTAAGAGTTTAGAGTGAAACTCAGTCTCCTTGAAGGAATGAATACTCAAAGGATACTAAGATGTCAAGGAGATCAAAAATTTCTATGATAGATGACTCAAGAAATGCTTATATAGGCATTTGGGATGAATATAGCCGTTACACCTACCACTATGACTGTTGCAACATGTCAGGGTGTCAAAATTTAGCTTAACACGTTTGCCACGGACTTAGTGAAATAAACTAGTGATACTGATCCTATGTACCCCGGACCAATAAGGCTTGTTTACGCCGGACCAAAAAATTTGGTCCGTCGTATAAGGGAATAGAGGCGGATTTTGGACCGCGAAGGAATGAGACTTCAACATGAGCGCCGGACCAAAATATTTGGTCCATCATAAAAGGGTTTTGCATGAGAGGAGTAGTAATGGACATTTTGACATGGCATAAATTTAACCGAGACAATTGCTTTAGCCCTGGACCGAATTTTGTGAAAGAGCAATTTAGTCCGTCGTGAATGGAATATGCTCGGTTTGATTTTGAGCGAGGAATTTTACTTTCCATGGACCGAAGGAATAGAAGACAAAACTTTGGCCCGATGAAACGGTAAAACTTTTATATGTGCGCTGGACTGAAAAATTTGGTCCGTCGTAAATGATATTTCATAGAGTTTTATTATACGGACCTTTTTGGGACAAGGAAGAATTAACCGAGAGAATTACAACTGCGCCGGACTAAAGTAAGAGAAGGCGGAAATCGGTCCGGCATGAAAGGGAAACACTCGGTTAGGGTGAAAGTCTTTTGGCGCCGGACTTAAAAGGATTGGTCCGGCGGTAATGGGTTTTTGGCTAAGATTGCTCTAGACTTAATGAGCGAAATCACGAAGTTTTGTCGGAGAAACATTTAGGGACATAAGAGGATTTTTATTCAAAGGCAGATGATATAGCAATTTTTAACTCCAAGTAGTTATAATTCGTCTTAGCATTGTGAACCAATTTACTAGCTTGTGCACAGTCCCCCTTTATAGTACGGCCAAAAGAAATAACCCTAGCTACTTGGCTTGAATCATCTCGCAAGCCAAAAACTAGTAATCAAGACACCTTAACCTTGTCATTTTAGTAGACTTTTGATGCACCAACCAATTTTCTTCATAGCTTCAAGAGTTATTGACTTAGTCATCAACACCAAAACTATATCATTAACACATAAATAAACAATTCTGGGGCCCTAGATGCTATCACTACGCTCCTATTTAGCGATTATCATTTAAATAAATTTTTATTTCCTAGTATATTTGATTAATTTAGTGTTCTATATTTGTTCTATATTTTCAATATGTTCCTACTGCAACAATTGCTTGATTATTAGATCATACTTCTAATATAGAACAAAGTATAATCCAATAGCAAAGGAGAAAATATATCTTGTAGACAGTTGCATCATAAATTCAATTCTTCAGGAGACTAAATATTTTTAGACTTTGACTAAGAAAACTAAAAATATTATGATCATCGCCAGAAGCGATACTCTCATAGTTGGCACTGGAAAATCCATCATAGTATTCCCTATGGACACTCGTATAATAATAGGAAAGGCCCTATTATACCCTTAGTCCAGTTGTACTCTACTAAGTTGTAAAGACATTCGTTTGAATGGTTTCCATATGGAAATAGAAAATAATGTTAGTACAGAATATTTACTCACGACTAAGTTTAATGGGTGTAATATATATGTTGAAAACTATACATGTTAAAAAACTTTTTTCTTCTCCTCCGGGTTATACTATATATATAAAACCTAAAATTTATGTTGTGTTGAAAACAATGCTTAAAACCCTAGAAATATTTAAGATCTGACATGATCGACTGAGTCATCCTTAGTTGAAAAGGATGAGGAAAATCATCAATAATTCTGCGGGCTATGGCATAATAAAAACTACAGACTCCCCTAGACCCGAAGACATTTTATGCCTCGCTTTTGCTAAAGAGAAGCTCTTTATTAGAGCCTCTTATCTAAAAGTTAGGGAAGAATCACTGAATTTCCTAGAGACAATACAAGATGATATCTGTGGACTTATTCAGCTCCTATCAGACCCCTTCAAATATTTTATGGTACTAATAGATGCTTCTTCTAGATGTTCCTATGTATGTCTTTTATCTACTAGGAACCATATTTTTTTTGCTAAATTAATTGCCCAAATTACTAAATTAAGAGCTTCCTTCCATATTAATTGCCTAAATTACAAAATTAAGAGCTTCCTTCCACAGAAGAAAGGATCAAATCTATTCAAATGGATAAAGCTAACGAGTTTACCTCAAAAGTATTTAATTATTATAGTATGGCTCTGGCATTAATGTATAGCATTCAGTACCTCACATCTATACACAAAATGGCCCTGCAAAGTCATTAATTAAGAGCATAAAACTTACCACTAGGCCACTTTTGCATAATTGTAAGTTACCACTAATTGTTGGGGTCACACAGTGTTACACACTATTGTATTTATTCAACTTAGACCAACTGCATACTATGAAATCGCCCCTTTTGCAGATAGTGCGTTGTGGGGAACCGTCCCCGGGACTCCACTAATTCACCCAAATGCGTGGTACATCTCAAATGAATCAAGGAAACCTTGGGTGTTCCGTGATTATACCTGTGTTGGTCCCAGGAAAGTTCGCCAACGTGCGCATTCTCATCCAACAGTTGACATCGCAACACATACACAATTATCGGAAGCGTAAACATCATTACATTCCAAAAGTAGGACTGCTATCCATAACAATATATTTAGAGATATTACACCAAGTAGTAGCGGAAATCATAAGGTAAACAACAAAAGGGCCACATGGCATGCCCCAAACCCTCGAGGCAACCAAGCTGGGGCAGAACGGCGACTAAGCGTTAGAATTGTCGAAATCTGCCGTAAAAGTCCACTGGCGATGCCTCATCCTCACCTGCAGCAAGTGGACAATCCGATTGAGTACAAAGAATGTACTCACACAATAATATAAGTTGTATGCTGATTTCTAACTACATGCGATTGCTACATCAAAGGAAGGCGAAATGGCAATTTCAAACATAAAACAATATTTGGGATAAATCGTAAACATGTATAGATTGAAAAGAATTGCATTTAGTAAACATTTGCAAAATCTAATACATAATATAACGTCATCATAATCACATTTATATCATGCCTTCAAGCATTCTCCGAACTATGAGTTCCATCGCTCATGTTCGATTACACACACAAGTACTCCAATACTTGTGTCTCTTTTCCCACTCCCATCCCATTCTTACCAAGTCCTTAATACTCACCCAGTGACTGACAAATTAAGCGATCGTCCTTAACCATGGATGCGGCTATTCGAATAGTTTAAACTCTGCAGAGGTACGACTTTACCCACACGACACGCCACGCTCGTAAGCCAAGCTATTAACACATTTCCTTGGATGTGTCAGCCGAGGTGAACGTGACAAACCATTTTCGGTATGTATGGTAGTGCATCTAAACCATCCGGATGATCGTGACCCTTGATCCGCGTGCCCGATTGCCTGTGTGTGTGGATCAAGGAGTACACCGTTGTTGGACATCCCCAACTCAACAAAGTTCGAGGGACTCCGAGGACGTACCTTGACGCTCCAACGAGCTCAAGGAATTCCAGCGGACATTCCTTGGCGCTCCACTAAGCTCAAGGCATTCCGAGTGCACATGGTTTACACACCCTAGTCATACACAAGTACTTGGTTACGCTGGTCCCATAAACAGCGTGTGGTTCGCACGATAGTTACTCAAGAGACGTCACCAAGATTTAATCCTTAAGGTCCTTAACCAATATCTCTACTCATCGATCACCATTTGAAATCATCATCATCATAATAATTCTTGATCATTGCGACCGATGGACTAAGTCCATCTATCGCGGTTTCTAACGATGTTCTAAGCATGGCTAAGCAATTCACACAAACCCATATACAATAATAATAAACCAACCACTTAGAGCGACAATGGAACATGTAAAGAACATGGCAAGGGGATAACATCACAATGTGGCAATAGCTAAGAATTCTACCCAATCATAATTGTAATTGAAAGTAAGCATGCAATTGATAAAATAATTCCAAAAATGTAAATTTCAAATAGTAGAAGCAATCATAGTCAAGGAGTAAAGTAGTGCCTTGCTGCTCGTTCTTGACTTCGAAGGCGTAGTCGTACTCAAGAGTGCCTTCCGAAGCGTCAACACCTAACGAGAAAATCCAATTCAATAAACATCGAATCAAGAATTCAAATGGTGCACATGATTAAAAGATGCGTGAAATGCTCATGATATGTAGTACTAATTATAATATGAAAGTACCAATTGAGCTTGTAAGGTTTGGAATTGGGTGTCAAAAGTTCAAGTCTTAGGGGCATTTTATCAAATTATGTCCGGAGTATCCGGATGGAACCGGAATGTCCGAGTAGACACCCTCGGTCTGTTGAGCTATGCCCAACCGAACTATCAGGATATTTCTTGAATATCCGGGTTGTTCGGATTGTCGAGTAAAACCCGGACTATCCGGTGACTTTATTACATTTCAAAAGCTATTTGTTTGTCCATTGGCTTCTATACTTCCTAGAAATAGACTAGGACTTCAAAAGGTGGACTAGGGTGGGATCTTACCACTCTGGGGTTACTTTTGCACTTGGTGATGGTTGGTTTCGGTGAGGGGATGACGAAAGGTGTTGCAACACCGGTTCTCGCGGTTCGTCTCCTCCTAGCTCGTGTAGACGACGATGACCTCACTTGCTCGTGCTTGCCGCATCAACTAGCCCTCCTCCTCAAACTTCCATGCGACATGCGCGACCCGATTCAAAGTGTGATGATGGATTCTATGGAGAAGAAGGAAATGAGTCACAATGGCAAAATTTCAGAACATAGGGAGAAAAGAAACCGGTTACCACTCACCCAAAACTTGGTGCCTCAAGAATCCATTTGGATGGATTTGAAGCTCTTGATCTTGGCTTCGATGTGGTATGACATGCACAAACTCAAACTCAAGATTTGAGTGAATGGATGGGGAAGAATGACAAGGAATTGGAGAAGAGTTCTTGCTATTTTTCAAGTGTAGGCTAAGCAAATGAGCAGTTGGGGGAGGGAAAACCAATGTGTAGCACCTTATATATGGCTGCCCACTCATGCTTACATGTGGGCTAGGTCCCACATGTCATAGGGTGAGTAAAAAGGGTGGGTATGAGTGATTAAAGTGAGAAAGGTCATGGAGGGCCTATGCAGCCCACAAATTCCTATGCAAGGTAGGGTCCATGCGTCATTGACGGGTTAGGTAAGTGGGTAGAGGTGAGTAAAGTAAGAAATGGTATGGTAGATATGTTCAGCCTACTCTCCTCTCCCTTATGAGCATGGCCCACATGTCATTGACTAAGATAAAATAACCTAGGTGCAGTTTGGAAAATGATTTTTAGGATTTGTTACTCCCTCCTCACGCAAGATAAATGTCCTAACACTTGTATGATAATAATTAAGTGAGGATTTTAATGACATTACAGGAGACGTTAGCATGACAAGCCTCACTTACCGGATTACGAAAATTGGGCTGTTACATGCGTGGAAAAGAAGCAAGTATTTTCCATTAGCGAAAATTTGGCTATGTTGTATATATGCCAATCTCACCACCATAGTGTATAAGCATAGGCCCATATTGGAAGTTGATGATCTATGTAGGTTATGAATCTCCATCAATTATCAAATACCTGAGCCTATGAAAGGGGATCTATACATGGCTCGGTATACTGATTGTATGAGGATAATTTTTTCGCAGTAGGGGGAGATAAGTATCACATAAAAGAATGCTGGGAAATAGATTGGCATGTTACTGGTATTTAGTCCATAGACCCACGCACTAAAGAATCCGACATGAAGTTCAGAGGAGAATAAGTCTGCAATATATAGCGAATAATATACCAATGCCTTTACCAATCATAAGGGAGTGTAAGATCTCATTTACGTATAATAAACGCATATGAAAAGAGTGAAAATACCTTAGAGGAATATTGATCCCACTCTTATCCCTCATGACAAAGAAGAGGGGGAGGCCTCCAGGTGCACGAGACTCAATTCTATGGAGACGTCCACAGAAACAAAGAATCGCATAAGTGAGCACACTACTTGAGTACAGTTGAAGAAGCTCAACTAGATGTTGAAAAAATCTCTGAAGTGAGCCATCCTAGAGATAGTATAACCTCCCTGAAGATGATAACTATCGACGTTTATTGTCGGCAATAATGAAAACGAAGCTAGGCGCTGGATCCAAACTCGATAGTAACACAAGACAAGAGAATTATCCAGGTTCGGGCTCTCGCGGAGGAGATAATACCCTAGTTCTGTGCTCTGGAATTATTGGTAGCTAGCTAATTCGCTGAAGAGATTGTATGTTGATGTTCCCCCCGTCCCTCCCTTTATATAGCAGAGGAGGACGGTTACAAAAGAGAGTCCTGATCGGATACAAAGTAGGGTTTATATCTCCTGTACCTATCCATATTGTAATGGCTTGGATTACAATCGTATCCTACCTAATTGAATCGGTTGCCATCTTGAGGTTTCCTTGTTTATACGTCTAGCCCAACCACGGTAGCTTCTATTTCCTTGCGATCGGCCGACCCGGCCTTGTTCGATTAGGCCTCGCGAATCCGCCTTGCGAATACTGTGGTGTATATATCCCACAATAACCCCAACGAGTTTTTACGCACACAAACTAACACTGGGAAGTCGAAACTGCTAGACTCTATCGTTGTGGGAAATCACGAGAAGCTAGAAGAAATTAATGAAGAGATATCCCTAAAGTAATTCAAGAGAGCTGTATAAGAAAAAGACTACAATTGTCTACATATATTTTGCTTCAAAATTACTTGATCTGGATTCGAAAACAAAGTCTATGGTAGAGTGTCAGAAGTACTCAGATAGGGTCAAATGGAAAGAAACAATTGAGGCATAATTGTGCTCACTTAATAAGGGAAAAGTATTTGGTCTTGTCGACCGGACACCTCATAACGTGGTTCCTATAGGATCAAACTGGGTTTTCATTCCAAAGAGAAATGAAAATAACCAGGTGGTGAGATATAAAGTAAAACTTGTAGCACAAGGGTTCATGCAAAGACCCAACATCCATTATGATGGAATATACTCTTCTGTAATGAATGAAATAAAGTTTCGATACTTGATATCAATGGCAGCTAGCTTAAACTTATCAATGCAGTTAATGGATGCAGTGACTATATATTTTTATGGGTAATTGGATATGGATATTTATATGAGAATCCCTAAAGTAATCAAAATTCCTGATCCTAGTAAATGAAATCATAACATGTATAATGTCAAACTTTAGAGATCGCTATACGGATTAAAATAGTCGGGAAAGATGCGGTACATGGACTTAGTGAGTTCCTCCTGAAGAATGGTACTCCATCTATCCTTGTGTGTTCATAAAGAAATTCCAAAATAGATTCTATATCATTTCAGTTTATGTCAATGATCTAAATACCGTTAGAACTATAGAAGAGATAAAGGAAGTAAGTTATTTCCTTATGATAGAGTTTGAGATGAAAGATTTAGATAAAATCAAATATTGCTTAGGCCTACGGCTAGAGCATTTTTAAAAGGAATTTTTGTACACTAGTCTACCTATACCAAGAAGGTATTGAAAAGATTTAATATGGATAAACCTCATCCTTTTAAAACACCCATGGTAGTAAGATCTCTTGAAGTGGATAACGTTCTTTTAGACCAAAGAAGGAAAATGAGGAAGTTTTATAACCTGAAGTCCCATACTTAAATGCCATTGGAGCACTTATGTATCTTGCAAATTACACAAGGCCTGATATTGTATTCGCAATAAATTTGCTAGCAAGACATAGTGCAGTCCCAACCAGAAGATATTGTGTTGATGTCAAGACTTTACTTAGATACCTTCATGTACTCAAGATCTTAGATTGTTTTATTTACTAGAAGAACCATGACTTAACTATGTTGAGATATAGGGATGCTAGCTATCTGTCTGATCCCTACAGTGCCAAATATGAAGAGGAAGTGTTGAGATATGATTAGAGTCTATCTTTGGTTGAACTCTGTCTTTATGTGGGCGGATCCGAATCTATTTTTTTGCTGCCTTCTACTATATATTTGGCACCTCTTTTGTACAAGAGAACTAATCTAACAAGAGAGAAAATAGAATTTCGCCTCCCAACAATGTGTGCTCTCTATTTATGCTTGCAATTCTTTAGTGCATCGTGATTTTATCAAGTCGCAGACGACATTGTTTTAGAACACAAGCAACACAATCTGAGTCCGTCTTCTCCATTAGGTCTTATATGGGTGAGGTTCAAGTTTGACTTAGTTCGAGGCTCAATCGCCTAGGGATGTATAACTTTTTACAAGGGAAAAAAGCCCTAAAATCCAGGAAAAATACACAAAAGAACCAAAATGACATTTCATAAAGTGAACCACGGACAGAGTGGCATTTCCCTGATTACAATGGAATATAATATATCTCTTAAAGCGGGGAGATTTCAGGCGCAACCCCACCGCCACGTCACCGTTTTCTCAGAAAATCCCTCAAAAAATAGGAAATCGTGGATAGGTCCTTTCACAGTAAATTAGAAATCACGAAGGGGTGCTTGTATTAGTTATTTTGCAAAAAAGACCCGTAGTCCGGTTCTTTCGACCCAGAAGATTTAAAACATTTGAAATCATGAACAAGTCCTTCCACCGGTTATTTTGCAAAAAGGACCTCGTAGTTCTGCAAATTCAATGCGGGCACCGATTCTTTTGGCCCAGAAGATTTAAAAAAATTTGGAATCACGAGTAGGTCCTTCCACCAGTTATTTTGCGAAAAAATACCGGTTCTTTCGACCCAGAAGATTTAAAAAAATTTGAAATCGTAAATAGGTCCTTCCGCCGGTTATTTTGAAAAAAAAGACCCGTAGTTCATAAATTCAATTTGTAGAAAACTCGTGCGATTCTTTTCTCATGACCGACGGCATCACGTCTTGACTCTACCTAGTAAGTATTATTTTCTTGATTGCCACTCTTACGACGACAAATCATCGATTTTCCCCACGCATGAATGGTGGGTCACTTAAACTAAAAGTACTAAAATTGAAGCTAACAAAGCAGTCTAAATTGAACATAGACTTCTCTTCAAATCTCGTCATATTTGAATTTGGATTGAAATTACTAACATATAAAATTGATAGAAACATTATCTACTCGCTTTCCATTCTTTTTATTTGTCATCCTAGAATGTGTGCGATAAACATCTTTAAACTCGCCACTCAAACACACAATGATATTTAGATTTTGGACATGAAAAATGATATAAGTAAATTTATCGAGAAAAGTACTTGATAAGATTAAAATTTTAATAAAATTAATTAACACATAATTAGTAAGCGTATTGGTCAAACACATGTATTGGAGGTTGCCTTGATGTCCAAAATGACAAATAAAAAAGAACAGAGAGAGTATTATAATTATAGGAAGAACATGTTGAAATAAATTTGCGGTATTAGCAATTTTAACATGATTATATTTCCAAGTACAGTTAATAACCATGAACTAGAGAATTCATAACAATACATGTATGTGAAAAGAACTTTGACAGAAGACAGAATAAAGAAGCTCAAAGTCATACACATGAACATGTACAATACCATGAATAAATCAACTAACATAGAACTCAAGTTGATTATTAGAGTGTTCTCAGATGTCGGGTTGCCTTAAGAGGCCCTCCTCGCCACAATAGACGAGAAACAGATAGATTTGTGACAACCTTCCCACAATTTCAATTCAATACTTGACAGGTTTTAAGTTAATCAAATGTCAATCAACCATGCACAGTACAGGAATCAATCAAACTACTTTATTGGACAGAAATTAGTCCTCGCAATCTACTGGAATTATCACAGAATGAACACTGAATGAGCTGAATTGAGATAAAGCAATTGACAGCAATATAGCAGTAGATATTACCAGTAAGCAAGAACTAAAGAAAATGACAGTGAGCAAATTCCTGAATGAGCATTTCACTGTGAATGACAATTACACTAACCAAGTATATTACAATGTATGTAAATATACTAGACTGTCAAGTTGTTGTCACAAATTATCTATTCCAGTCCCAGATATCCTCACAGAACACTTAAGCCCTCATGCAAGGTCCCCAAGTCAAACACATAGACCGGCCCCTTTGCATTCACTTAAAGGAATAAGGCACAGAAGTATAAAAATACTTACAGGACAGTGGCAGAACGAAATGCAAACGGCTAGGCACGTCAATGACGCTGTCCCAGAAAACAACAACACCCCTGCAGTGCCGCAGTCCTCGTAGGCGTATGTCTTCGGAGATACAAAGCCAAACAACCCTCTTAGTGAGGCAATTCACCAGAGAGTTAGAGATGCAGCACAACCACACAGAATCACCCTTTCGGCCAAAGAGATGAACCAGCCGAACACAGGTAGAAGACCACACAGGTCGGCTACCACAGCAAATGAATCAATCCGAAAAGCACAAGCAATCAGGTCTAAAGGGCAGCAAACACACTGCCCAGTCGGATGATCAAGTCAAGCACATATTACTCAATCACCTGGCAAACCCTAAACCTCCGAAATCAATACAAGATTTAACTAGGGTTACACGCTAATGCGGTCGTCCACCAGTTAAATCAAGCACGAATAGAGCCAGGGAGAGCCAGACAAGCTATGAACTCCTACCAGATTGTGTGTTTTCGGATTTGAGAGGAGAGTTGGATTCAGGAAGAGGGTTCAAGCCCCTCACCGAGAGAGCCAGCATCGAAATATATAGAGTCTCAGGGAGAAGAAGAAAGGCAACGGACGCTTTGACCAGCCGCCGCAAGCCTTGAGCAGAAGACTTGGCACACGGTGAAGCTCTAGATCCACGAGACGCGGTCCAAGCCGCCGCCTCTCCCCTTGCGCAAGACTCCATATCCGATCCCTCTTGCTTTCGGTCAAATAAGCGAGGTTGCCGTTGCGCCTTTGATTCCCCTCGCCGGATGGGCCGACTGGGCTGGCTCGGCCCGAAATTTGGGGTAAAGCCCAAATACACCAACAATCCCCACCATTACCTCGAATTTTGGCATGTCCAAAGATTCTGAAAAACTATTTTATATACTGCTATTCAGCAAGGTTCCGAAACGGTTTGAACCATTGCTTAGTTAGTAGAACTATGACTCTGCATGGACAAAGGAGGACTAGGCCTTGATCCAAAGTCTTAACATGAGAGCTTTTATTCTAGTAACACACAGTACTAGGCAGCAAGACTGCAACTCAATCGGGGCAGGACTTTACGGTCATGTCCTTGTACCTTTTCATGAGCTCACTAGAGAGTATACCCCTGAACTCTCCGGACCGCGACCTCACGGTCAACTTCAAGATAGGTGAATTCTTCGAAATTCAGAGGACAATTCCCGGCCATAAGGCACTGAATTCATTAAGAGCTTTAGCTCAACCTTCCATACAGATAAGCACAGCAGCTAATAGGACTCTATGTAATTGTGCTTTTGATTTCCACACAGCTTTGTTGTCCCAGAGCCTGTTTCACGGGATCGCCGGTCTTACAAGATGGGTTGCTACTGTTGGAAACCTCTAACAGGGTATGAGTCCCATTCCTTGATCTTTGCTTGAATAGGTCCTTTAGCAGTCCTTTTGTGAAAGGATCGCCAAGTTCCTTCGGTGGATGTATTCTCTGAAACAACACCGTCTCTCTCGCATGCCGAGTTGACTTAAGTCTTCTCTTTATATGCCTCGAGGACTTCATATTGTCCTTTCTACTCTTAACCTTGACTATTACAGTCTAGTTGTCACAGTAGACTAGGACTGCTGGTATCGGCTTATCCAGCACAGGAAGGTCAGAAATGAGCTCTTTGAGCCATTCTGCCTCTACTACCGTTGAATCGAGCGCTACTAATTCAGCCTCCATGGTAGAGCGTGTAATGATAGTCTGTTTGGAAGACTTCCATGACACAGCCCCGCCACCCAAAGTGAATGCATATCCACTTGTGGATTTCATCTCATCCGAGTCACTGATCCAGTTGGCATCACTGAATCCTTCTAGGACAGCCGGATGGCCAGAGTAATGTATCCCAAGATTCATGGTTCCCTTTAGATATCTAAGTACCCTTTCAAGTGCTATCCAATGATCATCTCCTGGATTGGCCGTGTATCGACTCAATCTGCTTACAGCATATGAGATGTCAGGTCTTGTAGCACTAGTCAAATACATTAGGGATCCAATAATTTGAGAATATCTTGGCTGGTCTTTTCCAAGTCCAGTGTTCTTGCGCAATTTAACATTTGGGTCATAGGGTGTGGCCACAGGCTTACAATCCATTAACCCAAAACGGTTCAGGATTTTATTCACATAATGGGATTGCGATAATGTAATCCCATTCTCACCCTTTAGAAGTTTGATGTTTAAAATCATATCAGCTTCACCCAAATCCTTCATATCGAAATTTTCAAAGAGGAATTTTTTTGTCTCATTGATTACATCCAAGTCAGTCCCAAACATCAATATGTCATCTACGTATAGACATAGAATAACACCTTTGCCCCCTCTGAACCGATAATACACACATTTGTCGGCTTCGTTGACACAGAATCCGACAGATGTCAGTGTGTTATCGAACTTCTCATGCCATTGCTTAGGGGCTTGTTTGAGACCATACAAAGATTTAATCAATCGACACACTTTATGTTCATGACCACTAATGATGAGGACGGGTGATCCCGATCTTTCGGTGAGATGATGATCGTCGATTTGGGGGTGTTGATGGCACCGAATCAAGGGCTTCCTACCAACAAAGTCGGGAGCTTCACAATCGCAATGCCAATCCACACAGATACAAGATCCAAACAATCAATTGTTCCTACAAGAAATCGAGAACCATAAGAACAAAGCATGAAGCAATCTGAAAATATATTATTGAAATCAAAAGGAACAAGTTGAGGTTCTGTTTTCGGTTCAGGCGGTCTAGTCGACACGCAGCATAACGCGAGGAGGGACGCACACGGGGTCTACCAAACACAAACAAAACCTAAGCATAAAAGAACGGTGGTAGCCACATATATATAGGCGGCCAGGAGGTGTAGGGCAGCCAAAACAGCGGTGGCCACCAAAACCCTAAGATACATGGGCCATAGGCCCAAAAGGAAGGTGACGCAGCACCTAGTAATTTTGTCCCGTAATATTGTCCTGTGATTTCTCATTACTTTAGGATGAATTTGGAAGGGGGGCTAGATCCATTGGAAAGCTTATCTCCTAAGCTTTCAAACGGGTGGTCATACACTGAAAACGGAGTCCGGGAGTCCAAGTTATGTCCGTTTGAAGTACAGCTGCTCCTGGATGGCCGAACCGGACTCGGAGACGAATTCCCGTTAGATTGTTCTGTAGTTTCCCGACGCTTCAGGATAAATTTGGTAGTGGAGCTAGATCCATTGGAAAGCTTATCTCCTAAGCTTTCAAACGGGTGGTCGTACGCTGAAAACGGAGTCCGGGAGTCCAAGTTATGTCCGTTTGAAGTACTGCTGCTCCTGGATGGCCGAACCGGACTCGGAGACGAATTCCTGTTAGATTGTTCTGTGGTTTGCCGACGCTTCATGACGAATTTGGCCTTGGGACTGGATCCATTTGAAAGGTTATCTCGATACCTTTCAAACGAGTGATCGAACGTCAAAAACGGAGTTCGGATGTGGCCGTGGCGTCCGTTTGAAGTCCTGCTGCTCCTGGATGGCCGAACTGGAATTGGAGACGAACTGAGCTTGATGTTGGGCTTTCCTTGGTGCGTGGGCTGTCCTTGGTGGATGTTATTGACGTGCTGGCCCAGCAAAGGTGGGTGGAAAGACCTTGCTACGGATTAAGCCCTCCATGCGTCGTGAGCGAAATAGCGGCAAACAATGACGATCGGGGACGAAGTAGCAGTCGTAGGGGAAGAAGGGCCAGCGGTTGTATCCTTGGTTGGGATGTCCTAATCAACTAACCACAAATCCATCTGGCTGAGTCATGTAAATCTCCTCATCCAACTCTCCGTTTAGGAAAGCGGTCTTTACGTCCATTTGATGGACATGGAGTTTACATGCGGCAGCTATTGCTAAAAGCACGCGGATTGTGGGTAAGCGAGCCACAGGGGAGTAGGTATCAAAATAATCTTCTCCCTCCTTTTGAGTGAAACCCTTAGCCACTAAACGGGCCTTGTACTTTTCAATAGTACCATCGGGTCTCCTTTTCCTCTTGAAAATCCACTTGCAACCCACTGGCTTGCAACCAACTGGAAGATCAGTGATCTCCCATGTTCCGTTAGCGATGATGGAATCCATCTCACTACGGACTGCTTCCTTCCAGTACTCTGCATCTGGAGATGCGTATGCCTCTGAAAGGTTTCGTGGTTCATCATCCACGAGGTAGGTGACAAAGTCATCGCCTAAGGATTTTTCAATCCTTTGCCTCTTACTCCTTCTCAACTCCACATCAGGAGCGATATCATCTATACTAAGAGGGGTAGAGTGTTCAATTGAACTCGAAGGAACAATGACTTCTTTTGTCCTCATAGGAAATACATTTTCGAAGAATGTCGCATCACGAGATTCCATTAAGACATTTGTAGAAATGTCACTGACCTCGGATTTGACCACTAGAAACCTATAAGCCGTGCTGTAATGAGCATAACCTAGAAAAACACAATCAACGGTCTTCGGACCAAGCTTCCTTTTCTTCGGTAATGGAACATGGACCTTAGCAAGGCATCCCCATATGCGAAGAAAGGACAGATTTGGTTTTCTCCCCTTCCATCCTTCATAAGGTGTCTCCTCGCGATTGCGAGGTGGAACCCTATTTAGGACATGGTTCGCTGTGAGAATTGCCTCACCCCACCATGAGTCCGACATACCTGAACTTTGTAACATGGCATTCACCAAGTCACAAATCGTTCGGTTCTTTCGTTCGGCAACTCCATTTGATTGGGGTGAGTATGGTGGAGTAATTTCATGAATTATTCCACTTTCTTCACAGAACTGAGAGAATTCCTTGGAGACATACTCTCCACCTCGGTCCGATCTTAGTCGTTTAATTGTTCTTTCTAGTTGGTTTTCCACTTCGGCTTTATAGATTTTAAAATGTTTTAGTGCTTCATCTTTCGATCTAAGTAAATAAATATAACTGAACTTAGTCGAGTCATCTATGAGGGTTAGGAAGTATCTTTTGCCACCTTTAGTTAGGATGCCATTCATCTCACAGAGATCAGAATGGATAAGCTCAAGAGGTGAGGTGTCTCTACTCTCAACCGAATGAAACGGCTTTCGAGGTTGCTTAGCTTGCACACACACTTCACATTTTGAGCCTTTCTCATGGTTATAACTTGGAATTAGATTCATTTTGCTTAACCGCACAATGGCTTCAAAATTCACATGACACAAACGAGAATGCCAAATATCATCCACTTTATTACAAGAAACATTGTAAAGAGAGATGTTATTAAGATCCAAAATAGAAAGGCAGAACATTCCGCCACTTTCATATCCTTTCCCAACAAAAGTTTCGAACTTGGTCAACACGACCTTATTTGATTCGAAAACTAATTTAAGACCCTGTCTACAAAGTAAAGCTCCGCTAAGGAGGTTCCGATTCATCGCAGGCACATACAGTACGTCTCGAAGAACCAATGTCTTGCCTGAAGTAAGCTTCAAGCAGACCTGCCCGATTCCTCGAATTGCGGCTACTGCACCATTGCCCATTAAAACGGAGCCACCTCCTTGACCCTGAAAAGAGGAGAATAGACTGCGATCAGCACAAATATGGCGTGTAGCACCTATATCAATCCACCATTCATTTGATGGATTAGCCATAAAGGCTCTAGGTACATACCGTCGAGGCCGGTTGAAGCGATCTGACGTTCGCCACGACCTTTTGGCCCCTTTCTTTGAGGTGAGTCCTTTGCCCTTCCGTTCACGGCACTGCGGCGATGTGGCCGAGAGTTCATAAGCGAAGCAAATAAAATTCTCCTTATTCTTTTCATTTGCTTCGGCTTGGTCTGGGAAGGAATTTTGATCTTCTTCTTGGCTCCTTTGCCGGCATTCTTGGTCTCCACATGATGAGCCTGAACCTGAGGCATGGGAGCCTTGTTACTAGCGCGTGCCCGCTCTTCCACATTAATGGCAGCTGTCAGCTCAGAGAGAGACAGTCGCTCCTTAATGTGTCTCCTAGCGGTCACAAAATCACGCCACGAAGGCGGCAATTTTGCTAGTATCACATTCACTTGAAAGCTTTCTGGCAGATTGCAGTTGTATTGAGTCAAGTCCCTGATATAAAGCTGGAGCTCATGGACTTGATCCAATACAGATCTGCCGTCCATCATCTTATAATTAAGATAGCTTTCAACTGTGAATGATTCGTTCCCATTGTCTCCTTCAGAAAATTTCAGTTCGAGCTCATCCCAAAGTGCCTTGGCAGAGGTAAAGTTTGAGTACACATCGAAAAGTCTATTGGATATGACGGCTAACAGTCTAGCTAAGGCTGAGTGGTTCGCTTCCTCCCATCGCTTTTCAGCCTCTACTTCCATAGGAAGTTCAGGGGGATTTGCGATGACCCAAAATAATTTGAGGTCCATCAACCACAGCCTAGTCTTAGCTTGCCAGTGTTTGAAGCTAGCGCCGTCAAAAACCTCAGGCTTAACGACATCTGAACTAGAAGCCATTAAATTGTTGTTTTTTGGATTGTTGAAATAAATTTGCGGTATTAGCAATTTTAACATGATTATATTTCCAAGTACAGTTAATAACCATGAACTAGAGAATTCATAACAGTACATGTATGTGAAAAGAACTTTGTGAGAAGATGAATAAAGAAGCTCAAAGTCATACACATGAACATATGCAAGATTACCATGAATAAATCAACTAACATAGAGCTCAAGTTGATTATTAGAGTGTTCTCGAGATGTCGGGTTGCCTTAAGAGGCCCTCCTCGCCACAATAGGCGAGAAGCAGATAGATTTGTGACAACCTTCCCACAATTTCAATTCAATACTTGATGAGGTTTTAAGTTAATCAAATGTCAATCAACCATGCACGATCAGAATCAATCAAACTACTTTCTTTGGGCAGAAATTAGTCCTCGCAATCTCTTGGAATTATCACAGAATGAACACTGAATGAGCTGAATTGAGATAAAGCAATTGACAGCAATATAGCAGTAGATATTACCAATAAGCAAGAACTAAAGAAAATGACAGTGAGCAAATTCCTGAATGAGCATTTCACTGTGAATGACAATTACACTAACCAAGTATATTACAATGTATGTAAATATACCAGACTGTCAAGTTGTTGTCACAAATCATTTATTCTAGTCCCAGATATCCTCACAGAACACTTAAGCCCTCATGCAAGGTCCCCAAGTCAAACACATAGACCGGCCCCTTTGCATTCACTTAAAGGAATAAGGCACAGAAGTATAAAAATACTTACAGGACAGTGGCAGAACGAAATGCAAACGGCTAGGCACGTCAATGACGCTGTCCCAGAAAACAACAACGCCCTGCGGTCGCGGATCCTCGAGGCGTATGTCTTCGGAGATACAAAGCCAAACAACCCTCTCGGTGAGGCAATTCACGAGAGAGTTAGAGATGCAAACACAACCACACGAATCACGAATCACCCTTTCGACCAAAGAGATGAACCGGTAGAACACGGTAGAAGACCACACAATTCGGCTACCACAAACAAATGAATCAATCCAAAAGCACAAGCAATCGGTCTAAAGGGCAAGCAAACACCTTTGCCAGTAGGATGATCAAGTCAAGCATAGATTACTCAATCACCTGGCAAACCCTAAACCTCCGAAATCAATACAAGATTTAACTAGGGTTACTCGCTAATGCGGTCGTCCACCAGTTAAATCAAGCACGAATAGAGCCAGGGAGAGCCAGACAAGCTATGAACTCCTACCAGATTGTGTGTTTTCGGATTTGAGAGGAGAGTTGGATTCAGGAAGAGGGTTCAAGCCCCTCACCGAGAGAGCCAGCATCGAAATATATAGAGTCTCAGGGAGAAGAAGAAAGGCAACGGACGCCAGACCAGCTGCTGCCGCAGCCTTGAGGAAAAGAAGGCGCCGGTGAAGCTCGAATCCACGAGACGCGGTCCAAGCCGCCTCTCTCAAGCAAGACTCCATATCCGATCCCTCCTTGTTTCGGTCAAAGAGGCAGGCGACCGAAGTCGCCTTTGATTCCTCACGGATGGGCCATTGGGTGGCTCGGCCCGAAATTTGGGGTAAAGCCCAAATACACCAACAGAACATGTTTCTATGCTTGCATATCAATGCTAAATTATAACTTAAAATTACTTTAGAGTTTATTTTGTTGTCTATCAAGCTTGAGTAATCAACAAATGAATGTCATAGTGGCAATTGTGTAAACATTTCTCTGACAAGAAATAATAAATTTAGATTGAATATCGCGTAATCTAAGTTCCATGGGAAAGCCATGATTTGCAGCATAGTAGTTCACTTGTCACAACATGTCCTTGGCTTACTAAGTGTGTGTTTGGTTGGATGTACGAGGATGAATGGGATAGAATAGTACATGATAGATGGGATAATTCTGGATGAGATGGTACAGGGAAAGTGTTTAGTTGTCCGAATGGAATGATACAAGATTTTGTTTGGTTATTTAGATGAAATGATACATGATGGTACGAGATGATGTTTGGTTGCAGGGTGGTAGGTGAAGAACCTCATCTATACTTGTTGCCTGCAGGTATTATATTTGAGAAATATGTAATATAGCTCATAAATTGGAAAGCTCAGTACAAATCATAAGCAACACAACATAAATTATAAGTGACGTATCAGGATTTAGGATAGTGAATAGAAGAGAAATAAGTTTGGTGGTGAGAAATCGTAGGGTGAGAGAGGTGGTACTTTAAGATGTCTTTGAGGTTTTTTAAATATAGCTTACTTGTTAGTATTTATTGTCGGATAATACGGACATAGATAAAGCCCTTATACTAAATGATAAAAAAATATCTACGGATTCACGGATCGTTATCTACGGATTCACAGATAATCGTTGAAATTGCCATTCCCTAACCCCGAGTCCCCGACCTTCAAATCCAACGGCCCCACCCAATCCTACTGACAACTCACAAACCCAAACCCTAACCCCTCCTTTTTCTTCCCCTCCCACCACGTCGCCGTCGCCGCCGCCGCCGCCGAGGAGATGGGTCGCGTGATCCGCGCGCAGCGTAAGGGTGCGGGCTCCGTGTTCAAGTCACACACCCACCACCGCAAGGGCCCCGCCCGGTTCCGCTCGCTCGACTTCGGCGAGCGCAACGGGTACCTCAAGGGCGTGGTGACGGACGTCATCCACGACCCCGGCCGCGGCGCGCCGCTGGCGAAGGTGACTTTCCGGCACCCATTCCGATACAAGCACCAGAAGGAGCTCTTCGTGGCAGCCGAGGGCATGTACACGGGCCAGTTCGTCTACTGCGGTCGCCGCGCCACGCTCTCCATCGGTAACGTCCTGCCCCTGCGCTCCGTCCCCGAGGGAGCCGTCGTCTGCAACGTCGAGCACCACGTCGGCGACCGCGGCGTCTTCGCCAGGGCCTCCGGGGACTACGCCATCGTCATCAGCCACAACCCCGACAACGGCACCTCCAGGTGACAACCACGCAAGCGTCATCGCCTCCCGCCTGCCATAGAGTTAGGTCTGGTGTGGTTTTGGTGTGTGCTTGACTTTGTCGGTAGATCTGGGATGGTGCGTGGAAGAAACTGGTTCGTGAACATTGGGTTAGTTTTCTCTATGATCTGTTCTTATGGTGTGTATAGTTGGTGCGATTTATATGCGAAATGTTTAACGCTGTATGTGTAATTGAGCTATGTTGCTTCATGATATATTTAGGTATTGAAATGCTTAGCCTTTTGATGTCATGATATTATCCGAACTGTTCAGGGACATTGGAATTTAGAGTGGAAGTAAGTGTGAAAGATTTCTATATGCTGTATTTGTTTGTGCTATTTGTAACAAAAATACCAGGGTGGCACGATGTCAGTGTCTTAACATGATACCTTCGCAGAACTCAAGCTAGTTCTTTATCCTTGGATGATGGGTATGTTACAAAGTTTTGGGGGGACCTGTTGGATAACAAGCCTTGTCAGTTTTATGTTTCCTAAAATGATATTCCTTCTTTTAGAGGACTAATCTTCCTTTTTTTAGAGTAATTAGTAAGACGCCCATGTGTTGCAATGGAAACTCATAATTTACACAAATAACAATATTTCCCTTTGACACAAAAAGGATGAACAAACTAAAAGATGGTGAAAACTGATTGCATCTTAAAGCATGTCTTTTCATGGCTTCATGAAATGTTTGTCATGGGTTCTTTAGGCAATCGAAGGAATAATCAATTGTCAGGAATGAACAATACACATGACAAGCATACAACTCCCACATTAAGAGCATTGCATCAGTGACTCCCCATTCCACAACGAACAATTCTCACCACTATTCCCACACAGGTAGTCCCAAAGTACAATAACATGATTACAAGTGTTACACACAAAATCATAAAACTTAAGCAACTATACATCCAAATGAAGGACAATTGAAACAAGACCCCATTTAATAACTTGGTTTCTATCATGATTTCGTAGAGAAGGGGGGGGGGATGAATGAACAGTGCAGAATTGGAATGGAAAAAATTAAAGAATTGCATGGAAAATAAGATGAATGAAATGTATGAACAGAAATCATGGTTTCTATCACGGTTTGAGCATTGAGGTCTCACCGTGTTCGGGTCCTAGGCATTGAGTTCAGCGATGTGGAGAGTTGTGTGGCTGTCGTTATATGGAGTAGCGCCATGTTCTTGTGCTCTGTTCAGGTGCTGCTGTTGTAGTCCTCCCATAGCACCTTCTGCGCCGTGCTGTTGTTAGTCTGGTGCATGTGGTGTAATGAATAAAGGGGAGAAGTGGAAGGAGTAGTGGAATGGTGTAGGAAGCTACTGTCCAGGCTCGGTCCTTCTTGCTTGTAGTGCTGCAGGAGGCAACCGCCGAGGCTCAGTCATTCTTGCAACCGCTGCACACTGAAGATTGGCGGTTATCCAAGCACGAGCTGGCTAGTCAACCTCGGCGGTTGATGGTCGTCGTCGACCTAGGGAATGGTGTCTCCCGGATCTAGCCTCCGCGGTGGAGGTGGCACACCGGACGGAGCAGTAGAGCATGGGGAATGGTGTCTCCCAGATCTGGCCTTCGCGGTGGGGGTGGTGCGCCGGACGGAGCAGCAGGGTGAGGAGCGATGGTCCATGTTGAAGAGCAACGTCAGGGTGATTTCGACGGGGGTGATAGAGTTATAGGCGGCGGGGTGGCGGCGTGCTCGGCAGGGCAAGGAGCAACAGCCCATCTGCCGGAGGGGGCGGTGCTGGTGATATAGGGCTATGCAAGGGAAGCATTGGCGTGATAGAGCCATAGGGGCAAGGAGTCGCTGGGAGAAGAGCATCGGCGATGGCGGTGGTGGTAGGGCGAGACATGGCAGCGGGCGTGGTCCCAAAGAGGCGGCGTGGAGGCCATAGGGCAAGGAGCAGCAGGGCTCGGGCATTGGAGATAGGGGCGGAGGAGAATTTCACCTGGGATGGGTTCTAGCGGTTTTTCCTATGCGGTTTAGCGAGCTTGGTTTTTTTATGGTGTGGAGTATTTTTTTAGTGCGGTGGGAGGAAAGGACAATCCTCCGCTGCGCTGAGTAAACTCCTTTTATCAGGTTAGATATTCCATTTTAGTGGTTTGCTTGAGGAATTAATACTCATGAAATGATTCCAGAATTACGAAATTAGGACCGATAATTTTTGATGTGATGTTGTGTACAGGTTTTTCATCACTGTCTAGCTTTAGACTGTTGGAAGGACCTTTGAACTAAGCTTTGGAATAAACTGCTTATTAGAATAAACAGCTCCAAAAATTACCCCAACCCTTGAAGCTGATTTGTTGTAATCCTATCCTGGATGGTGAACCTGGTAACCCATTGTTCTCTGTTGGCTATCCACAATTGGTCTGGTTAATGCAATACAAAGATACCAGGATTGAAATCATTCAGTTTTTGTGTAGAATGCTTTCAACTGGTTGTTTTATATTACGATGTTCTTTATGTTCAATCTGTGAGTGTTTAAGCATGTTGTTTCAGTTCAAATGCTTCTAAGTCACCGAGATAGTTCTCGACATATTGTTTCAAAATTGTCAGTTTTGTAGGTGCTGAATATCTTGTACACTAGCGATCGGTTTGTAGTTATCTATCTGATGTAGTTACTCTGCTGTCCAAGATATTTGATGTTACCTTGAATTAACATGTCAATCCAATGTCTTGCTTGCTTATTTTGCTGACATGTCGTGATGACAAGTTTGCAATACCTTTTCTGCACAGAATAGTCTTCTATAACCACATTTCATGCTGTTCTGTCCTTGCAGGATCAAGCTCCCCTCTGGTGCTAAGAAGATTGTCCCAAGCAGCTGCCGTGCCATGATTGGGCAGGTTGCTGGTGGTGGCAGGACTGAGAAGCCAATGCTGAAGGCTGGCAATGCTTACCACAAGTACCGTGTGAAGAGGAACTGCTGGCCTAAGGTGCGTGGTGTGGCCATGAACCCTGTTGAGCATCCCCACGGAGGAGGCAACCACCAGCACATTGGTCACGCCTCCACTGTCCGACGTGATGCTCCTCCTGGCCAGAAGGTTGGTCTCATTGCCGCAAGGAGGACTGGTCGTCTCAGGGGACAAGCAGCTGCCACTGCTGCCAAGGCTGATAAGGCTACTTAAATTGATTCTCTTTTTTTTTACCAGGTAAATTGATTATCTTCGCCAAATGCAGCATCGCTTTTATTATATTATCTCCTCTAAAGGACTCTCTAGACTAAAGAATGTGTGTTCCCAGTATGGATGTGATTTTTTGCTTTGACACTGGATATTTGTCAGTTTTTGTGGTCATGGCCTAGATTTTGCATCAGCTCTAAAGAAGTCAGTTTTGTTGTGGCTATCTTATCTGCTTTGGATGATGCTTTACAATGGTATACCGTTGGAATGGTACAAGGTGCTTTCAAACTGAAGCTTGAAGTTTCAAATTCTGAAATTTAAGTCTCAATGAGTTTTGAAACTGAAACTTTGTGCTTCAAAAGGTGAGTTTAAGGTTTCAAAAGTGAAACATCAAGTTTTGGTAGTAAGCTTCACCAAAGATTTGAAAGTTAAATAGTGGGTTTCGACAGGTTTTTGGGCAGATATCTACTGCTTAAAAATACGAGCCGATCCCAGTGGCAGGATAACTAACTAGATATGGTAGCGTGTTATTGCACGCCGTGCTGTGTGGACGTGAAAATAAGAACGGGATGTAGGTAAGGTAGTAAAGATGTATATAAATGTTTAGGTAAGTATACGCATAGGTGAAGCATTGACTGTGTAGAGAAGGTGATAAAAAAATCTGACCCAAATTTTTATGCAAAAAATACGCAATTTCAGTCTATTATGTCGAAAGAACCGGTGTTCGTGCCGAATTTGCGGAATTACGGAGTATTTTTTGCAAAATAACTGGCGAAAGGACTTGTTTGTGATCTGTAAAAATATCTATTTCAACGAATTACTTGAAAAATATTGGAGAAAATGTTGGAGACCGAGCTGGGAAACCGAGGTGGGAAAATAGTCCAGAGGAAAAATGGCGAAGAATTATCAGAGACGACAACCTCCTTTTGTCGAGCCTAACACTCTACGCGTTCACCGAGTAATAATACATGTTTAAAAAAATATTGGGATGGAAAATCGAGTCGGGGAAAGAGTCTAGAGATAGAGATGCACACATATTTGTAGTGACGAAAACATTTTTTCCGAGAAAAACGGAGAAAGGACCTAGACGTAAGGAGTAAGGGCCTGTTTGTTATGCTTTTGGACCTATTCGCTATCCTGAAAAATTAGAAAAGGGCTTGCTCGCGATTTGAATCTAACGAGACCCCTTTTCCGTAAAACAGCGCACGAGGGACCCAAACGCGATTCAGAAAAAAAATCTTCCCCTCACATAAAATCGCGAAGAACCTATTTGTAATTTATAAAGACCTATCCATAATTTAATGAAACGGAAGAGCTTTTTCGCAAATGTGGCTAGAGGGACAGGTGGCACCGGTCTTCTTCCGACGAATCCAGGCGATATTATAGGTGTAATATGCATCAGCATCGTCCTCCCCTTCTGAACTGCAATCTTGTCGCCTCTCCTCGCTCATGTCAAATCAACTCATCGTCCCAAAGCTGTTCGCCTGGCCACGATCTCCCATCTCCCTTATTCCCCATCTCCAAACCGTAATCAATGTAAAATCCTAATTACCCCCCCCCCCCCCCCCCCTTTCCTTACACAACCACCATCGATCCCAATCCCAGTGTCCATGTCGACGGACGTGATGACAATTTCCTTGATGACAGGACGCACTGCCGCCAATCCCAATACTGCGCCACCAGACCTCGTCTGCCCTGTCTTCTCCCTTGCCGATGCAGCGCCATCTCCCCTAGCCTGGGCTGGCAACTAGAGGGACGGTGGGTCGAAGTTACTAGATCGAGGACATAACCCGGACAGAGGACACCTCGTTGGCCACCAAATCTAGACAAAGGAGGGAGGCAGCGGTGACGACGGTGGAAGGAGTCGGCCCCGTGGATGGCATGGTGAATGACATGGGTAATGGAGGAGGGAGGCAACTATAGGGACTAAGGTGACGGTGGTTGCCCCTGAGTCTACCTCTCCCCAACTTAGTGTAGGATGTCGTCTCCATGTTGCATCCCCAGAAGGGTGACAAAGTGTAGGTGGTGGAAAAGAAGTGGAGTAGCGGCGGAGGTGGTAGGGGGAGGAGGTGGAGCCTGGTGGTAGGGGAAGAGGAGGAGGAGCTACTGTAGGAAGAGGTGGGCAGCAACTGTCTCCAACGACCATGCTTTGGACCCAGCTCAAGTAGCCACTCGTGCGTCTCCAGCACAAGATGTGCATGCTCGACCTATCCAAATACTTCAGGTGCATCTGGTTGAACCTCTTATGGCTTCTATTTAGTTTTGCTGGTGAGCTGGTGTTGTATTTATGAAGCTGGCTAGTTGTCATTGTCGTTACTACGTACGACATGCCTACGATGGTTGTGCCACACGATCTCTTCTACCACCTTTCATGTTTCTAGCTGTTTCACCTCCCTGCCTTCCACTTCTTGTCGCATTATTAAGTGCAAAGCTTGGTGAGTTCATCCAAAAGTTTAAGTGATGAGGAAAGATTGGCAATTCATATACTTCAACACACCCCTCACATATAGACTCCTCGGACTTAAGGCGTGAAACCCTCGAGCTTAGGGCGTGAAATAGAAGTGGGCTGCAATTATTTTTTAATTGCCAACCGGAATCTTGAACTTGAGATTTCTTGGCTTTGATACCATATTGAGTTGCATGCACCGACCAATTCTCACAAAACCTTAAGCTGATAAAGAAAGATAGATAATTCACTTATATTTCAACATGCATGCTATGTGTCTGATGAAATGCATGAAAGTAAAGTTTTTGTTGCAGCTGACCACCTCCCAGGTATTATGTTTGTTATGCTTCACCTTTACATGCCATTTCCTCTCTGAATAGACATTTTATTTGATTTGGCTTAGTGATTCCTTGCAGGCGCAAACTTTTAGGGCTTGTTTGGGACCTTCTATCCCGGCTGGGATTCCAGGCCAATCCCAGGGAAAAATCCCCCCACGTCAAATTTTCCCAGGTTGACTTACAAGTGCATTTGGGTGAGGCGCGGGAGGGGGAAATCCCACCACAACCCGGCCAAATCCCGGGGTTAAAAAAAAACACCTATGAACACGTGAAATTATTTCCCCATCTCATCGTGCCTCCTCGCGTTGAGCCATCAAATGCCATTGCCTTGCTACGATGCCGCCGCTACCTTGCTACGATGCTGCCTTCGCCTCCTGTGCCATCTCCGGTGTGGGTGCTAGTATGCTTTTTGTAAGTAGGTATCCACTGTTAGAGGAAGAAGCCAAAGTCATGAGGCTGCTTTCAATTTTTGTGCATTCGGATGGGATTTCCCCCTACAACTCCCAAATGCTAGAGATTGAATTCCACGGGGGTCTCATGCATGTGACCGAGAAAATCTCACCCGTGGTTTAATTTCCTAGCAAATACCTTCCCTTGCACCCAAACAAAGCCTTAGAGATTATGCTTCGGTTGTGGATGCTTTCAAGAGAATTTGATGCTTCGGATTTTTTACTTATAGATTAAGCTAGGTAAGTAAAGGTACAATGCATAATTTTGTATTACTTCTAGATGAAGTAACCCAGTTTAATTTGCATGCATCATACAATGGTTTCCGATTTTTTGTGTGCATTTCATTGGGAGATTGAAAAAGTGTCCATAGTTCTTATAGGATCTTTGGTCATCACCAAACTGTGAGGAATTGTCGGAAGTCTTGAAATCAAATGTGAAATGTCATATTGATGCTGAAAGAATTTCTTTATATGCAGTATGAAAGGATTTCCGAAAGTTATTTTGACATGTTCTCCGGTCTATTTCTATCCTTCAGATTGATTATATCAAATTAGGGTACCTCCTATATAAAAATATATTTTAACAGTTCAGCATGAAGGGTAATCTCTGAATGATTTGGATCCTAACATTGGAATTTGATGTTAGTGTGGTGCATTATTAGGGCTACCACATGAACATTTCGAAGATACCACACTGAATTAAGAAATGTAAAGATTTGCAACAACTTTATTGTTATGTTCCATTAAATGTGCTTTGGTCTACTTCAAGAATGTATTTTTTTTGTGTTCTGGCTCTTATTTTAGAAACATAACATCCTGTTTGCAATATCTAAGAGCTCCTATTTTAGAAATTCAGTCTACATGCATTAGAGTTTAACTTATTGTGCCTTTTACACCTATTACTAGCCATATGACCGTACATTGCAACGAAAACTCAATTTGCGATAAAAAGTTTATTTGCAAAGAGCACTAACAATGGCAAAGGTGGGTAATTAAAGAGCAGTGGCAAAGGTGGGTAATTTTGATAAAGTAACGTGGGAAGAAACTCTCACTTTATATAATAGAGATTTAGTTGTGAGCTACATGTTTGAAAGTCTTGGTTTCTCTCATTAGATTTCTGAACCATCTAAAAATATTTGTTAACTATCGAAAAGCTTTGCACACTTTAGGACAAATTATAAATAAACATCCACGATACCGTTGTTATCAATTGCAGTTCCCAGATTTTGGGTTACTCTGCTTCACACAGAACTACTATATTAACAAAATTAAAGTTTTTTTTTGTGTTACCCTTGTTTTCAAAAGATCTAAGATCCAAAATACATTTTATAGTTCTATACCAATGGATAGATTATAGATCATTGTCAAAAGATGAGAATCCGTAAACTATTCTCACTACATGAATGCAGTTTTTAAGTATATGAACAGCAGCTTGTGTTTTTTTTTTGGCTAAGAAAAAACTAATGAGATTAAATTAATTACCCTGGCTCTAGCATCATTTTGCTAAGTTATACTGGGATAAGAGGTGGCAGATCTTTAAACCATCAGTCATCCTTGCATATTTTATAAACGGTGTTACATCACCCAAGTCATTCAAGCTGCTAGTGCTAGCAATAACATGATTAATCTCATCCGATGTACCATGTTGTTAAGCTATAGGAATAATCATTATGTTGGCTACAGATGAGATGAAAGTATTGTACTCTATGTTGCCGCATGGATGAAGCATAATTGATTTATTTTCCAACATGGTGCAAAGGCTTTGCTCCAGACGGGCTTCTTGAGTTATTAAACCATTTTGCAGAATTGGTTGTTTACATTTTTTGGTTATGGTATTTTCTTTGCCATAAAATAATGTAATGTATATTTTGAGCTCTAATTCAAGTCCACCATTTTGTATTCCTATGCACATACTAAATCTAGAGAGATCAACGAAATGTTCTTTTTTCAATGTGAGAGCAGGTAAACGTTATTTGTCAGCCTAAAATTTCTTTAATATCGTTTACTTACATCCCATGCATTGCTACATACATCCATGCTCCAATCTCAATTGCCACTGGATTATTTTTGCATGTACAAATTGATGAGAATATTACTTCCTTGATACACACAACACTCCTCCACAAGATGTAGACAAGGACCTTTGACAAGAGCACGTGCATGACAGTTGAATTATTAGGTGAACTCATTTCTAGGAGTTCATAATTTTCTTATTGAGGATGGATTTTACCTAAGTTGTGCAATGTTATTCTACCCAGAAACCATAGCAAGGGGAGCAACATTACTACCACAACAAGCTCAGGCCGACCCTGCTTCAATTACAGTTCAGAATCAGCCTAAAAGATCTGAATTAAAACGATCATAATTTTCACATACGAAGTCCGTTAGAAGTGTGCGAGTACTTGATTGAAGGCTTACGACGAGACCTTTCCAATGAATCTGGCTTTACCTTCAAATTCGTTGTGCACATATCACAATCTTCAAAGAGTTGTATTGCACCACTAATCATCAAAGAGTTGTGTTGTGCCACTTTTGCTAGTTGGGTTTTGGCCCATCTAATAAGAAGGCCCAGGAGGGATGCCTAGGAGGAGTTAGTGTCCGTGTCTACCTCCTGGCCGTACCCCCTTTAGATACTTAATACTTATTTAAGTTAGCCGAGCTCCCTCATGAGACACAGGTTTTATTTAGTTTTAGTTTCCCTTGGTTAAACTATTTGGTATTCTCTTATTTGGTTAGATCAACAGTAATAACAATTCGGCTTATTTTTCAGCTGCTTACAGGAATTGATCTTCGTGATCAGGTTAATCAGGCTTTTAGCATGGTTGATAACAATTCAGAGTTGGTTTAGCGATTGCTTGGCGTCAATCGTATTTCGGTCGGTAGCTTGTATCATGAGGATCATCTCCACTATTTGAGAATTGTCCATCTCACCAAAAGATCGGAACCAACAACCCGCATTAGGTGGTATCAGAGTTTTCATTGCTCGGTGAGAATTTATAGCTTTTCTAGTAATAGATTTGTTTTTACTTATCTAGAGTCCAGAAAATTGCCACATAAAAATTACCTTACTCGAACCCTTTGATCCTTTGTTGTTTTTTTGGTTTGCATTTTTGAATTGCATGTTGCATCGTTGTATCTAATTGCTAGTCTAACTTCCTAGGCTAGTCTGGTTTTGCATGTTGATCTCTGTCTAGGGTTGTGCTTCCACCAATTTTGGTCACCAAGAGTCCTTCTATTGCGTGTAGAAAAGAATTAAAAAAAATTCAAACTGCCCTTTTTCCTTAAGTTGCCTTCACTAATTTTGGTCACTGAGAGTCCATTGGTTGTGTTCTATTTGGAAAGAGTTCAATTCGGACTACCCCTTTTTCTTAGGTCTGGATTAAAAAAAATCAGAGTCAGATGTTTCTTCCCTAGTCCGAGTTGTACACAAACTCATTTGAGTGCAAGACGAGTCAATCTCCACCTTGCCCAATACAAGTTTGCTTCTAGTTGGCCGAAACTGAGTTCCGAAAGTAGCGTTCATGCACCTGTTAGTGAAATGCCCATAACTTTTGCACATGGAGTCCATTTTCGACTCACGAGTACTTGTTTCGAAGGGGACAACGAGGTGCATATGAAAAAACATAGGACTTTAGTCTTGTGCCCATTTTGACCTCAAAATGTGAGATTTTTATTTTATGCCCTTAGTTGAGTTAGGAAATGCAGTTCTGAGTTGAAAAAAATAAAAAAAGGAAAAAAAGAGAAAAAATTTTGAGAAGTGCCTTTTGTTGTTGAAATAGTTCCTTTCTTTGATATTTCCTTGTGCTGTCAGTTGTGTTCGACCCTAGTAATACCTTTCTAAACTTGTTATACCTAGTTCCAGTCTTATCTAGGGCTAGTAAATTGCGACTAGTACTTTGAACTACTTTTCAACTTTACAATTTTCTGATTGAATTACTTGCTAATCCTTACTACATATTTAAGCTTGTCTAAGCTCCACCTTGTATTAACCAAATAGGTACCGTTCTCCTTGCAAGCGCTTTGCCAAGCTTGAGTTGTGTTTATCATGAACCAGCCATTGATTGTACTACTTGTTTTGTATCGGTAAGAACTTGCAAGAGCTTGGTAAAGGCTTGAGCGTATGTGACTTTGAACCATTAGAATCTAGTAGTTGATAAGGACAAATACATGTAAATTGTTTCTTATTTTATACTAACAATGGTAGGTTCCACTGATCATACTGACGAGGATGCACCTCTCACACCGCAAATGAAGGGAATCGTATGACATTTTTCACGCATATTGAATCAATATTTAGAGCATCTTGAGGGGGTTCTAGATTGCACCAATGGTGAGCTTGCTATGCTTGCTACGCATGTAGGGAAGCTAGAGAGAGTTCCACAACCAGTTGCCCCTAGCCCCTATGCAACTATCATACCACAACAACGCCGCACCCCTTCTGTTGCTCGCTCATGGGCCAATGAAATAGAAGAAGTCATGGTTGATGGAAATCAGTATGTTGCTGATACGGATTCCGATGGATGATTCTATCCCAACAATGATTGTGATCATCGGCAACGTTGTTTTAATCACCAAGGTATGAGAAAAGATCACTCACCATGAGAGGTACGTGACCATGATGACCCACTTGGAAAAATTAAATTCAGTATGCCTTCTTTTGCTGGAAAGTATGATCCTGATGTATATTTCACATCGGAGTTAGTCATAGAACAAAAATTTAATTGCTATGCTTTTCTTGAAGATAAGAAAGTTAGGGCTGCTACTAGTGAGTTATCTAATTTTGCATCTATTTGGAGTGAGTATTATTGTAATATTTAGAACATACCTAGAACTGTTGGTGATATGCCCTAGAGGCGATCATGTGAGATGATTGTATCATACGTCTATGTTCATGTACTTATCAGTTCCATGAATAAATGTCACTCCTTTGTTCATTGAGTATGAATTAATTGTGAAACACATTGGTTATATGATATTATTCTAAACGATCCCTGGTCACATATCATTATGTGGGACAATAGTGATCTGACTAGCACATGTATTGATTGATGGTAATGTTTCACATACCATAGATATGGAGATATCAAATCAATAATGTGGGCATATGTTAGAGAACATGGGGTTGGATAGACCCGCTCCGAGACACTGATGAGATTGTTATCTTAGAAGTACCATCAGGGTGTAGTCTTGAGTGGTATACCTATACGATTCTTTGACCTGAGATTCTTATTGATTCTCAGCATGCGTAATTGTATACTTTGGGGCTATCAAACGCTCCTCCGTAGCAGGGGAGTTATAAAGGTAGCTTACGGGTTGTCGAGACCCGAATATGCAAATCCGGACCCTCTGTGTATTCAGCACTAGTCCAGGATCACGCTAGTGCACACAGTCTCAACCTTGGTACATATCATAGTCATATCTAACCAAATAGTAAAGTACTTTAATTAAAATACTCAAACTGGTTGATCGACCTTACGGTCGAGTTATAAAGGTATGCCTCGCAGGGTGAAGACTTATTAAAAATAACCAAATGCAGCAGAAATAAAATAACTCGTGGCGCCAACCAATCGCCACGAACAAGCCCATTGGGCTCGCTCCCTAGTTCGTCGGCTCCTCCTGAAACTCCTCCTCCAGAGCAGGGGTTGCTTCTTCTTCAACTGAGGTTGTGTTGTTGCAAGGGTGAGTACTTTGAGCACTCAGCAAGTCATGCACAGAATACAATTCTAATATTCTACATGCATAGCTCAGTACAAAGGATAGGCTAGGGCTCATTTGCAGTACAGCGTTCAAGATAAATAGTAATTGATTGCAAAACAGTAAAACAATAGTAAGGTTAATAACTTTCGCAAATATTTCAATCGTAAATCTTTTTCCATCCTAAGCCAAGTTCATCAATACCATCCCAAGCATTTTCCATAATCATGTTATTTCATGAAAGTCTAACCTTTGACTGTAATTACCGAGCGATACTCAATACCGTGAGCACGGCTATTCGAATAGGTTGTACACTCTACAGAAGTTATACACTTTACCCACAAGATACAGTCAAATGCCACCAAGGCGAGTAACCGTAACAAAGCCTTTCCAAAGATCCGTCTAAACCCGATCTTGCCGCTAAGGTTTCAACACTGGAGGGACTGGTTACCACACCTAGGACCCCCCTCTTGCGCCATGTGAGTTCTCACCCGCTCCTTCGGGCCTCACACCACCACGACAGTACCAAAGAATAGATTTCACAGTTTACTTAGTTAGGTCCGTCCCATTCCGGAACTTGTGGTTGTATGAAAGACTCAGTATAAAGGCTTACAAGGTTAAGTCCTTAGTTGACCGAGGCAAGACTAACCAAGTGTGATCTCAATATCCAAAACCAACAAAAACCAAATACGACCGCCCAGATGCCACTCTTGGCCCACCAGAAACAATCTTGCCACTTGCCCCAGTCTAAATCATTTTCCCACCCCAGTTCTTTACCATTGCACCACGTGCCATCATCAACTCAATAACACATGTCTCATTTACAAAACACGTTCCATATCTCATTAAGTCAATATTAACTTTAATATTCAAATAATCATGAAATAACCACGTGGCGAGGGCTAAGCATACTACTTCGGTCTAATCAACCCATGTTGGCAAATTATTAATGTCCAACTATTAATCCACAACCTAGGGTGACAAATGATTCATGGCCTACAATTATATATTTCAAGGTGGCATCTGACAATTAGGCATTTAACTAATCCCGAACTTATTCAAAACCATTCCTATTAAATTAGCATGCAATAATTTAAATCAAAATAATTTGCTATGATAGGTTCAACATGGTCAAACACAACTTGCCTTCAAAAATCTTGGTTACGGTTCTTGAGTGGCTCTGGGTCAAGACTTCGCCTTGAAACCTTGGGCACCTCGACGTCTACGCGTAACATAAATAAATAAAATAGAGAGCAACCCAAGTCTAAAATTCAAATAAAATTCATAAACAGGAAGAGCTTGATTTTCCAAATTTATAGAAATTGGAATCACTCAAATCGGAGTAAAAACACGAAAGTTATAGCCAATTGAAGTTTGAAAATAAATAAAAAGAATAAATCGATTTTCCATATTTATTTTTATACGGGAAATTTGGAAATATGATGTCATCATGGCCTCCACTGATATCAGCACCGAAATGAATTTCTACGAATTATTTTTGTAAATGAAAATCCAATTATAGCGTCACCTTTGCTCGGAAAAACCCAGCGGCAGTGGGGTCCACCATGACGTCGGCATAGCGTCGCGATGACGTCCGCAGCGCCTGATCGCGGTGCTTTAAGATTCGTGCGCCCAGATTCAATCGGGCCCGTCCGTTTAAACAGACGGCCGAGATCACGTGACCGATCCTATTCCCCAAACGCCGCGCAGACGGGTGGCAGCGGCGGACGATCCGAACCGTTCGGTTCAAAATGAACGGCTCGGATTACCCCTCCCGAATTGGCTCGGGTTTGACAAGGACGCGACGCGTGGTGCTACGGCTACCCTCGAATCTAGATCCGATGGCTCGGCGGCGCTGCGACACGCGGCACGATCGGAGACCAACCGGCGTGCATCGGACGGCGGCAGCAGCTATGTGACGTGGCAGCACTAGAACCCTCCGATTAAGATCTAACGGTCCTAATTCAATCTATTTACGAATAACCGATTCAATCCTAACCCCACAAATCCAATCCAACGGCTAAGAACAGATCTACCACCACAGTATGCGAATTGATCTAAACCATACAATCTAGATCCTACGGTCCGAAATAGATCTAGCCTAGGTCTAATCCAAACCCTTAAGTCTTAATCTAACGGCTGGGTTTAGAGATGGGGTTTACTGTTGCAAAGACGACGTGGCATGATCCGAACCGTTGAGCGACGATCGGACGGTGTATGGAGCTCGGGCTCGGCGAAGATGGTGCGGCGTCGAGGCTTCAGCAGAGAGGAAGAAGACGACCACGACCACAGCGCGCGAGGCTTCTCCGGTGACACGGGGTGATGCTTCCGAACCGCGGACGGTGGCGAGTTAAGCGGTGCCATGCTGGCGACAGCGGAGGACGAACGGCGATGGCGGAACGAAGCAAAAATGACGATGGAAGGCTCGGCTAGCTTCGGCGAGGTCGTGCGGCACAGAGGCGGCAGCTCAGGCGGCGAGATGTGTACGGACGTGTGTGGCGCGGCTAGGGCTTCACGACACGGGTGGCGACGCATTAAATACTGGGCCTTGGCGTCCGTGCCATTGCGAATTTCGCGGAGGAGTCTGTGGCAGCGGCGGAGTCCGGCAGCGACATGGAGTGGCGACGTGGCCTCATCGGGGACGCACACGCGGACGCGATCCAGCGGCTCGGAGCACGGGGCGACGTGGCAAGACGTGAGCCGTCGGATTCGGATCGAACGGTAGGAGTTTTAGGGTTTCTGGAAGCTAGGCCACACAGTGTTCGGCCCAACACTGTTCACTCGCGTTTTAATTCCTTTTTCGAATAAAAATAATTCTAGAAATCAAGTAATTCATTTGGGGCATTAAAAATATCAAAAAAATTCTGGAAAAATTCTCTAAAATATTTTAGGGTTCTTGGAACCCAAATAAAATATTTGCAGCAAAACTTTATTTAAACTTTTCCAACATTTAGTTAATTAAGTAAATTGCTAAATTCAAATTAAATCCAAATAAACTCAAATAAATTCCATAAATTTCCAAAAATTCAAAATACGACTTAAATGCAAGAAAAGCAAAAATTGGGGTGTTACAAACCTCCCCCCTTAACGAAATCTCGACCCCGAGATTCAGGGCTGACTAAGGAATAGGTTAGGGAATTCTTTCTTCAAATCTTCTTCGCGCTCCCAAGTTGCTTCGCTCTCGGAATGGTTACTCTACTGAACTCTACAAAGGCGGGTCGACTTATTTCTTGTTTCTCGATCCATCGTGTCCAAGATCTTCACCGGGTACTCTTTGTAGGTCAAATCTCTCTGCAGCTCGACCGACTCTAACGGCATATGCTCTTCTGGCACACGAAGACACCTCTTTAGTTGTGACACATGGAACACATCATGCACTCCTGCTAGAGACTGCGGTAGCTCCAGCTGGTACGCAACTTCACCTCTACGACTTAAGATCTTGAAAGGGCCAACATATCTTGGCGCTAGCTTCCCTTTAGCATGGAACCTCTTAACTCCTTTGAGTGGGGTAACCCTGAGATACACAAAATCTTCCGGCTCAAAGCTCAACTCCCTACGACGATTATCGGCGTAACTTTTCTGCCTCGATTGTGCAATCCTCAACCTTTCCCTGATCATGGCTATCTGCTCTTCAGCCTCTTTGAGAGTATCCGGCCCAAACACGCGACGTTCTCCGGTCTCATTCCAATTCAACGGTGTCCTGCAGGATCTCCCATATAGCGCTTCAAAAGGCGACATCTGCAAACTTGCCTGGTAGCTATTGTTGTAGCTGAACTCGGCGTACGGCAAGCACTTATCCCACGAGGTTGTATAAGCCAATGCACATGCTCTCAACATGTCCTCCAGAATCTGGTTAACCCTTTCCGTTTGTCCATCCGTCTGCGGGTGATAAGCTGTGCTAAAGTTCAGACGGGTCCCTAGGGCCTCATGCAACTTATCCCAAAATTTTGAGGTAAACTGGGTACCTCTGTCCAATACGATTTTCTTTGAAACTCCATGTAGACATACAATTCTTGACATATACAGATCTTGATGTGACTTTGGGTCCCGATCTTTCGATGAGAGTGATAACCTCGATTTGGAGGAATTGACTTTGACGATCCGACTACAACGTACGACGACGATGCGCCTTAGCAATCGCTAAACCAACTCCAGAGGGTTATTGATCTTACCGTTGGCACGATCAACTTGAACACGAGGTTCGATTCCTGCATGCAACCGAAGAACAAGCAAGAATAATGGTAAAGCAATCTGAAATTGCGAATATGAATGAAGGATTGATAAGGTGGGGTTCTGAAATAAGGAGCTTCTTAGGCGGCTGTTGAGCACGTCTGGAAGTCTCAAAATAGTAGCAATGGCTAAACTATCAAATAAACAAAACCCAAGTCCTAGATGAGGGTTTGGGTGGTTATTTATACTAGAGGAGCAGGAGGGGGTCGTCCAAAGCATTGGAGTTCTAATACAACTCAAATCCAAAGCACCAAGTCTACTTGGACTAGAGTTTGACTCGGACTAGAAAAGCAACGTGTGGTTTTTGGCAGTTTCCAGACGCATCTGTTTTGAGGTGAGGCCAGATCCTATGGAAAGTAGACTCCGAGATCTTTCAAACGTGTACTCATAGACCTCCAGAAGCCTCCGGAATCAAAAGTTATGGCATTTTAAAGTCAGTGCTGTTGGAGAGGCCGAACAGGACTCGAACTTGAGCTTCTCTTTCCAATCTGACTTGAACTTGATCTTTGGCCCAACTTTGGTCCATAAGGGTCCTTCTCCATGGTTCCTAGGTACAATCAAATCACCACAAGTATTAAATAGCATCCCATTCATGTTATCACTAATGGGCGGGCTCGAGAACGCATTCACGATGATTAAAGCGTAGATGCGCGAGCTCGAGTAACCGGTCCTTGTATAATAGCAGCGGGTTCAAATTGATGTGTAGATGTGGTTGTATCCATAGAAGTGATGTCCTCATCATCCTCCCCTTCTTGCATTTGAGTCGTCCTCGACTCATGCTCACCTTTTAGCGCATCTTCAGCACAAAACATTCTCATATAGGTCCTGCATTTATTTAAATAAAATGGTAGCTCCGCCTCTTTGTGGTTATAAGTGAAGCATATAACATCAATATTAGCATGATTTAGTTTGCAACTTGATTTGCAAATATAAGTAAAGCACATATCTATTCCTGACCTTTGATAAAGAATATTCATGTTTTGTGAGCCGCATTCAATAACATGTTTTGTGGGAAAAACAACAAGTTCTGGCATCAAGCATGGCTCATTCATGTTATCAACCAACTCAAAGGCACAAATCTAGAACACAATTTGAAGAAACAAACCCAAATTCGGCCAGAACTATGCAGTAAGGTTGTGGCTGCTATTAAGGTATGAAAATGACCGAATCAAGCTTGCTCGCAATGTAACAAAATGATGGTACTGTTCTAAGCTTTAAAACAAGTATTCAAACACACAATTTGGAGCTCTTATGTAGATGTTATGGCCAAAACACTAAGGTGCACAGATTTAACAAAATTCAGCCGATCTGACCAAATCCGAATCCGAGTCAAATTCGGTTTGAAGGAGTCCGAATCACAAAGGACACCCAAAAACGTTTTTGTAGAGGACTCTTCAAGGATTCAGGAAAGTATAAAAACTTCTCAATCGGAGTTCGGATGTGAGAGTTATGATCAAAATACCGAACCAACCTGGATTGCAATTGTAACTTGCTTCCCGAATTTGATGGCCAGATTAAACAACCTTTCGTATGGAATTAGAATTCGTGCCCAACTAAGTTTTTGTGGAGCTTGTCTCAAGGTTTTAGGAAAGTGCAAAAACACTAGAATCCGAGCTCATATGCAAATGTTATGAACAAAACAAAGAACTGGACAGATTGGAATAAAAGCTACGCGAAGGAAAAACGATCAGCAACTAAAACAAGAACTCTAATGGATCAAAACCTAACAAAACTCACTAAAATACCAGATTGAATCTAAAGGTTGAATTTTTGTGGAGGATTTTCAATTTTGGACAGAAAACAAAAACTAATCTAGGGTACTGAGGGCGTGTTTGGGACAGCTCCAGCTCCACCAAAATCTGTGGAGTTGGTGGAGCAGGGTATTTCTAGCTCCAGAAATTTGTGGAGCTGGAGCTGTGGATACATTAAGAGTATTTAGGTAAATCATATTGTTTATATTTTAGACTAAAAATATAAACTTAATTCACTTTATTTTAGCCTATAAGTTTCAGCTTTGAGTTGGAGCTGGGAGCTGGAGCTCTCCCAAACAGGGCCTGAATCTCTCACCGAGCAACTTGGCGCTCTGATACCACCTGATGTGACTTTGGGTCCCGATCTTTCGATGATAGTGATAACCCGATTTGGAGGAATTGACTTTGACGATCCGACTACAACGTCTGACGACGATGCGCCTTAGCAATCGCTAAACCAACTCAGAGGGTTATTGATCTTACTGTTGGCACGATCAACTTTGAACACGAGGCTCGATTCACGCATGCAACCGAAGAACAAGCAAGAACAATGGTAAAGCAATCTGAAATTGCGAATATGAATGAAGGATTGATAAGGTGGGGTTCTGAAATAAGGAGCTTCTTAGTAATTTGTTGAGCACGTCTGGAAGTCTCAAAATAGTAGCAATGGCTAAACTATCAAATAAACAAAACCCAAGTCCTAGATGAGGGTTTGGGTGGTTATTTACACTAGAGGAGCAGGAGGGGGTCGTCCAAAGCATTGGAGTTCTAATACAACTCAAATCCAAAGCACCAAGTCTACTTGGACTAGAGTTTGACTCGGACTAGAAAAGCAATGTGTGGTTTTTGGCAGTTTCCAGACGCATCTGAAGGAGTTTTGAGGTGAGGCTAGATTCTTTGGAAAGTAGACTCCGAGATCTTTCAAACATGTACTCATAGACCTCCAGAAGCCTCCGGAATCAAAAGTTATGGCATTTTAAAGTCAATGCTATTGGAGAGGCCGAACAGAGTCGAACTTGAGCTTCTCTTTCCAATCCGACTTGAACTTGATATTTGGCCCAACTTTGGTCCATGAGGGTCCTTCTCCATGGTTCCTAGGTACAATAAAATCAACACAAGTATTAAATAGAATCCCATTCATGTTATCACTAATGGGCAGGCTCAGAACGCATTCACGATGATTAAAGCGTCTTGTGAGCTCGAGTAACCGGTCCTTGTATAATAGCAGCGGGTTCAAATTGATGTGTAGATGTGGTTGTATCCATAGAAGTGATGTCCTCATCATCCTCCCTTCTTGCATTTGAGTCGTCCTCGACTCATGCTCCTGCTAGCGCATCTTGACACAAAACATTCTCATATAGGTCCTGCATTTATTTAAATAAAATGGTAGCTCCGCCTCTTTATATTTTTTTAAGACAAGAAAAACATTTAGAGGATTCACCTGATAATTATCCATATAGCTCAACACTTCTTTCCAGCATATTATGGCTTGATGAATGCTAGCACTCTTCGATGCTTTCTCCCCTCTTTGAAGGAAAACCGTCCTTGGTTTTGGACAAGCTGGAAACGAAGCAACCAACAAAAAGAACAACGTGTACACGGCGTAGATGTATATATCCCATATTTCATTGTTCTTTTGGATTCACGGTGGGTTATTTACAAAACAACACATGAGGAAATCAGATTTAAGCAAAGCACCTTTCCTCGCAATCCTGCCAGTCGATTTGTGGTTATAAGTGAAGCATATAACATCAATATTAGCATGATTTAGTTTGCAACTTGATTTGCAAATATAAGTAAAGCACATATCTATTCGACCTTTGATAAAGAATACTCATGTTTTGTGAGCGCATTCAATAACATGTTTTGTGGGCAAAACAACAAGTTCTGGCATCAAGCATGGCTCATTCATGTTGTCAAATTGAAAACAAGCAAAATCAAACCATTCCAATAGTGGTGACACAATTTTAATTGGCTTCCATGCATCAACTACGACATGTTGATTTGTAATACAAGTTAATGTACTAAAATTCGAACAATGTGGCAGCAAGCTATGGGTATCACACATATCAGGAAAATTTGATGGAGCCGCAAAGGAAACAAGTTGTTGCTTACAACTAAAATTGCCCAAAATAGCAAGCTTCAATTCAGCAAGTTTATCACAAGTTATGCATATTCTGTAAACAAGAAACTTGCCATCTATGCCATATTCACCAAATAAATTGAATTTAAAACAATAGGTAAGGGTGCTAGACAAAGACTTAAGAGATGAAATTTGAAATCTTGTCCATAGCACAAGTCAAACTAACGAGCTCATTCAACATGATATAGCACAAAAGCAGTGGTAGGTGATATTCTAGCTTTCACCTCCTTATCGTAATCAGCACCACATGATCAAAATTATAAGCATGCAATTAGTCATATGGTTCTACAATTGTGGCACAAGGTGGTAGATCACAAGAATTATGTAGAGCAGGAATATACTCACAAATTTGATCCTTTTCTTGCTGTAAAATCAGATCTGTACCCTGGTCATTAGCCTCGTCCGAAATTGATTGGATTGTGTTAGTAGAATCATCCTCACATGTGCTATCCTCTACTTCACTCGAATTTTCTTGTCTTTCTTTCACATGCTCAGTGTGTATGCTCTCATTCAGGTTTGGTGTAGTGCATGCAACAGGAGTAGCATTTAACTTTGTGGGAGCTTGAATTTTGGTTGATTGTCTTCTCTGTATCTTTCTTTCAGCTTCTCGTGAAAGATTAAGTAAACATGACAAAGAATTGAATTCTTTACAAGATATCATGATCTGAATGTCGAAATCTAGTCCAAAATAAAAGTTATTCACTTGAGTCTTTTCGGTCTCTTCTAACCCGAGCGCAAAGATCTATCTGAAATTCTTGGTAGTACTCATCCTTTGTTTTACTACCTTGTTTTAGATGTTGCAATTCATTTCGTAATTGACGAGCAACATATGAAGGGACAAAAGCACTCTCATAGTTTTCTTCAATTTTTTCCATGTGCTAGGAATGTCTGATTTTTACTCATGTAATCATTCCACCAAAGAGCAGCAAATTCAGAGAATCCATTTGTAACAACCCTAACCTTATCATGCTCAGGAATTTTATGTTTATCAAATTATTGTTCGACAGCTAATTCTCAAGTAAGATAACCTTCGGGATCATATTTACCTTCAAAAGGAGGCATATTAAATTTAACTTTAGAGAACACGTCAGCACGATCACGTACCTCATGTCGCGGTGGATCACGTTGCATACCTTGCTGATTAAAGCGTAGTCGACGATGGTCACGGTCGTGGTCGAAATTGATGGTATTGTCATCCCCCAAATCAGTGGCGTAGTGATCGTAGTTCTCATCATCTTGTTCTTCCACCTCCGCTCCGGCTAGGGCCAAAGTGTTGGCGATGTGTGTCCGAACACCGAGGCGGTGGGGCCATGTTGGGAAGGCGGGCAGCAATGGGAACCCGTTGTGCGCGTGGGAGGCGAGGCGGAGGACGAGGAAGTTCGAGGGCAGCAAGCGCAAGCATATCAAGTCTAGACAAAATAGTGGCAAGGGTAGTGTTAGCAACTCCTGGCGGTCTCAATGGAGCGGAGGCGGTCTTCTTGCGGTGACATTCGCTCATTAGTAAGTTGTACATCCTCACTAAGCGCCTCGATGGTGGCCCTCGTCATGCTCTCAACATGAGCAACAATGCCCTTCGTGCGTGGCGAGTGATGCAGCGAACCCTCATCACCTGTAAACTTATTTATGGAACGTGTGCTATGCGGTTGTACCTTCCGTGGTGTTGAAGTTATGCTCAGACGTTCTCAGTATCTCGAGTGTGAACTATCTCTTCTCCTAGAATCTTTGTTGGCCCAAGCGCTACGATGTTGAGAACCTGCCATTGTTAGTGAAGACGAGAAACAAAATCGCAAGTATAATGTTCCTATCACTACATAGGATGTGCAGAAAAGTCGCTCAACTCTCAAACTTTAACCAAAGCTCTTACAAGTTCTTACCGTGCAGCAGGAGTTGCCGGCCATTAGCGGTGTCAAAAATTCTCCGTAAGCTTGGATAAAGCGATTGCCAAGGGACCGAACAAACGTACGAGGTAGAATATGTGGAGCTTGGTAGGCTATGTTAATTTCCTATGCAATCTGATAATTCTAGTTATTGTAATGATAAGTAATGATCCAAACTAGAATTCACAAGCCCTAGTTGCCGATCTCAAAGATATAAGTGAATTTCAAGGCAACGCACACACAAAGATAATGAAAATTAATGCAACCAATGGAATGAGCTAAATAAGAATAATTTCAGCACCAAAACTCGTGTTGCATAAGTTATGGAGAGACGCTAGCTAATTGCTTCAGAAAAGGGAAAAGGGCACAAGATTGCTCACTACTTAATACAATTGCACAATCTGAAAATGACAAACACAAATTAGGGTATTGATCAATGTAGTGCTGCCGGCCACGATTCTCTTTTCTTTTCTCTCTTTTTTTTCGGCCTTTTGGCTCTTTTTTTCTCTCTTTTTTTAGTGACTTTCGGCCAACACTAGTATGATTAAAGTTTTGGAATCCCTAACTCTATATCACAGGAGTTATGATAGTGCAACGTATCAAAAGGAGCGGCCCCAAGCAATTTCAAATCGCTAGTCTCAATTGGGATCAAAGTATTCGCAAAGGATGAATTGGTTCCCAAAGGTATGTGCACTGATATTTTAGAACTTTTGTGGTTGTAGATGCTACTGGACTCAACCAACTCAAAGGCACAAAGCTAGAACACAATTTGAAGAAACAAACCCAAATTCGGTCAGAACTATGCAGTAAGGTTGTGGCTGCTATTAAGGTATGAAAATGACCGAATCAAGCTTGCTCACAATGTAACAAAATGATGGTACTATTCTAAGCTTTAAAACAAGTATTCAAACACACAATTTAGAGTTCATATGTAGAAGTTATGGCCAAAACACTAAGGTGCACAGATTTAACAAAATTCAGCCGATCTGACCAAATCCGAATCCGAGTCAAATTCGGTTTGAAGGAGTCCGAATCACAAAGGACACCCAAAAACGTTTTTGTAGAGGACTCTTCAAGGATTCAGGAAAGTATAAAAACTTCTCAATCAGAGTTCGGATGTGAGAGTTATCATCAAAATACCAAACCAACCTGGATTGCAATTGTAACTTGCTTCCCGAATTTGATGGCCAGATTAAACAACCTTTCGTATGGAATTAGAATTCGTGCCCAACTAGGTTTTTGTGGAGCTTGTCTCAATGTTTTAGGAAAGTGCAAAAACACTAGAATCCGAGCTCATATGCAAATGTTATGAACAAAACAAAGAACTGGACAGATTGGAATAAAAGCTACGCGATGGAAAAACGATAAGGAACTAAAACAAGAACTCTAATGGATCAAAACCTAACAAAACTCACTAAAATACAAGATTGAATCTAAAGGTTGAATTTTTGTGGAGGATTTTCAATTTTGGACAGAAAATAAAAACTAATCTAGGGTACTGAATCTCTCACCGAGCAACTTGGCGCTCTGATACCACCTGATGTGACTTTGGGTCCCGATCTTTCGATGAGAGTGATAACTTCTATTTGGAGGAATTGACTTTGACGATCCGACTACAACGTACGACGACGATGCGCCTTAGCAATCGCTAAACCAACTCCAGAGGGTTATTGATCTTACCGTTGGCACGATCAACCTGAACACGAGGTTCGATTCCTGCATGCAACCGAAGAACAAGCAAGAACAATGGTAAAGCAATCTGAAATTGCGAATATGAATGAAGGATTGATAAGGTGGGGTTCTGAAATAAGGAGCTTCTTAGGCAGCTGTTGAGCACGTCTGGAAGTCTCAAAATAGTAGCAATGGCTAAACTATCAAATAAACAAAACCCAAGTCCTAGATGAGGGTTTTGGTGGTTATTTATACTAGAGGAGTAGGAGGGGGTCGTCCAAAGCATTGGAGTTCTAATACAACTCAAATCCAAAGCACCAAGTCTACTTGGACTAGAGTTTGACTCGGACTAGAAAAGCAATGTGTGGTTTTTGGCAGTTTCCAGACGCATCTGAAGGATTTTTGAGGTGGAGCTGGATCCTTTGGAAAGTATACTCCGAGATCTTTCAAACGTGTACTCATAGACTTCCAGAAGCCTCCGGAATCAAAAGTTATGGCATTTTAAAGTCAGTGCTGTTGGAGAGGCCGAATAGGACTCGAACTTGAGCTTCTCTTTCCAATCCGACTTGAACTTGATCTTGGGCCCAACTTTGGTCCATGAGGGTCCTTCTCCATAGTTCATAGGTACAATCAAATCACCACAAGTATTAAATAGCATCCCATTCATGTTATCACTAATGGGTAGGCTCGAACGCATTCACCGATGATTAAAGCGTATGCGAGCTCGAGTAACCGGTCCTTGTATAATAGCAGCGGGTTCATATTGATGTGTAGATGTGGTTGTATCCATGGAAGTGATGTCCTCATCAGATCTGCTAAGCGGTCTCCTGAGTAAGTAATCTTTACTGGTATGAAATGAGCAACCTTCGTCAAACGGTCCACTATAACCCATATGGAGTCATACCCTTTCTGAGTCCTAGGTAAACCGGTGATGAAGTCCATTCCGATCTCCTCCCATTTCCACTCGGGTATCTTCAGTGGCTGCAACAATCCTGCCGGCCTCTGATGCATTGCTTTGACTCTTTGGCATATGTCGCACAACGCCACATGCTCTGCAACTTCACGCTTCATGCTCGGCCACCAAAATCTCTCCTTCAAATCTTGATACATCTTGGCGCTTCCCGGATGAATGGAATACTTGGAGTCATGGGCTTCTTCCAGAATCAGCTGTTTCAACTCCTTCTTGTGCGGTATGCAAATGCGATTCTTGATCCACAATATACCTTGCTCGTCCAGCTTGAAATCTTTCGCCTTGCCTTCCTCCATTTTGGACTTAATCCTCTGAATCTTGACATCACCCTTCTGGCCTTCATGAATTTGCTCTTCCAAGGTAGGCTTCACCTCTAAAGCAGCTAAAAATCTCTTAGGTACAACTTTCAACCTCATCTTCTGAAATTCCTTGCATAACTCAACCTGACTTTCTTCCACCAACATGTTTGCAGCGTGGCTCTTCCGACTTAAGGCATCAGCCACCACATTGGCCTTCCCTAGGTGATAGTGAATCCCCAGATTATAATCCTTAATTAGTTCCAACCACCTTCTCTGCCTCATATTCAATTCCGATTGGGTGAAGATATACTTAAGACTCTTATGGTCTGTGTACACCTCACATCTATTTCCTATCAGATAGTGCTGCCATAACTTCAAGGCATGCACTACGGCTGCTAATTCTAGGTCATGCATCGGATAGTTCTCTTCATGTGGCCTCAACTGCCTTGATGCATATGCGACGACCTTTCTGTTCTGCATTAGCACGCATCCTAGTCCTTGACGCGATGCATCACAGTATATATCAAAGCTTTGGCTTATATCTGGTAACACTAACACTGGTGCTGTTGTCAAATGTTTCTTTAGCTCCTGAAAACTCCGCTCGCATTTCGGCATCCATGCAAACTTCTTCTCCTTTTTCAACAATTGCGTAAGAGGTCTCGCGATCGTTGAGAATCCTTTAATGAATCGGCGGTAATAACCGGCCATTCCAAGGAAACTGCAGATCTGAGTCACCGTCTTGGGTGGCTCCCAATGCAACACTGCTTCCACCTTGCTTAGGTCAACTGCAACTCCTTCGGCGGTCATCACATGTCCAAGAAATTCCACCTTGTTCTTCCAGAAATCACACTTGCTAAACTTAGCGAAAAGTTGTTGTTCTCTTAACTTCTCCAAAACTAGCCTCAGATATTCTGCATACTCTTCTCTTGTCTTGGAGTAGACTAGAATGTCATCTATAAACACAACAACGAACTTATCCAGGTACTCCATGAAAACCTTATTCATCATGTTCATGAAGTATGCAAGTGCATTCGTCAAACCAAAGGACATAACTGTGAACTCGTAGTGTCCATATCTTGACGAAAATGCGGTCTTCGGCACATCCTCCGATCGAATCTTCAGCTGGTGATATCCCGATCGCAGGTCAATCTTGGAGAAAACTCCGGCTCCTCTCAACTGGTCGAATAGATCATCGATCCTGGGCAGCGGATACTTGTTCTTTATAGTGACCTCGTTTAGTGCTCGGTAATCCACACACATCCGGTAACTTCCGTCCTTCTTCTTGACAAACAGAACCGGCGCTCCCCATAGTGACGAACTTGGTCTGATAAATCCTTTATCCATCAGCTCCTCAATCTGCTTCTTCATTTCTACCAGCTCATTAGTTGACATCCGATAAGGTCTCTTAGCTATCGGGGCTGTTCCAGGTACTAACTCGATCACAAACTCTATGTCCCTATCTGGTGGCATACCAGGTAGATCTTCAGGAAATACATCCGGGTACTCACTAACAACTGGAACATCTTCTATGCTGACAGCCCTCACACTGTTGACCATCAATTGTCCATCCCGAACGACAGTTGCTTGAAACTCTATTCTCCTCCCACAAGGACTCTCGACTGATATGACTCTTTGTCCACAGTCTAATACGACCTTGTGCTTGGACAACCAGTCCATTCCCAAAATAACATCTAGGGTTTGGGTATCTAACACCACTAGGTTTGCTAGGAACTCTGTTCCGTCTATAAGCAACTCTACTCCAGAACATCCTACATCAGATCGAAGTTCTGATCCTGGGGATTGCACTAGTAATACATGCCTAAGGTTCACCATTTTCAACCCATTGTTCACAACAGAAATCCGAGATATAAATGAATGCGAAGCTCCAGAATCAAATAAAACTGTTGCAGGTACTGAGTTAACAAGTAACTTACCCGATCTGACGTCCGGCGATTCGCTGACCTTTGCATTGCGGTGACATGATTCACTCTGCCTCTCACCACGGTCTGTGTTGCAGCTCCAGATTGTGCAGCTCCATGGCTTGCTCCTGGCGCAGGTGTCTTTGCTAGAGTAGCTCCGAGGTTGAAGCGAACTGGCGTCACTCCTCCTCCTTTCTTAGGGCAATAATTGGCAAAGTGCCACGGCTCGTTCTTGATTTAAACAACGCTTGATCGCCGATTGCGACTTCCTGCGGCTGCATTCACGGTAGTCTTGGTGTCCGTAACTCTGCCCGGCAAGTCTCGGTGCTGGTGGTGTTGTCGTCGTCACATTCCTTGGCTGAAACCTGAAGAACTGGTTCGGTGCAACCCTCAAACGTTGTGATCCCTGACGTGCTCCCTGCTGTGCTGTCCTGCGCTTCCGATTGTCCTCCAGCTCCTTGCGCTTGTCCTCCAATATCAACGCCTTGTTCACTAGCTCTTGGAAATCGGGAAAGGTGTGGGTTATGAGTCCCACCTGCAGTCCTGAATTCAGTCCCTTCATAAAACGAGACTACCTGGTGATGAGGACATCATGACCAAGGATACAACCGCTGCCCCTTCTTCCCCAACGATCGCTATTTCATCCCCGACCGTCGCTGTTTCGGCTACTTCGTCTACGATGCTTGGAGGGCTTAACCCAGAAGCAAGGCCTTTTCACCCACCTTTGCTGGACCAGTACGTCAAGGACATCCACCAAGGACAGCCCACGCGCCAAGAAAGGCCCAAGAGAAAGCCCAATTCGTCGCCGAGTCCAGTTCGGCCATCCAGGAGCAGCAGTACTTCAAACGGTCATAACTTGGGCTCCCGAACTCCGTTTTCAGCGTGCGACCACCCGTTTGAAAGGTATCGAGATAACCTTTCCAATGGATCTGGTACCAAGGCCAAATTCCTCCTGGAGCGACGGGAAATCACAGAACAATCTCACGGGACAGAACTCCCAGGTGCTGCGCCACCTTATTTTTGGGCCCATGGCCTATGTATGGTTAGGGTTGCATGGTGGCCGACCTTAGGGTGGTGGCCGACCCTAATTTGGGCGCCCCAAGTCTGGTTTCCACCCTATATAATGCCTCAGCCGTCATACGTTGTCGTTTAGGTTTTGTTGTGTTTTGGTAGACCCCTTGTGCGTCCCTCCTCGTGTTCGCGTGTGTCGACTAGACCACCCGTGACGAGAAACAGAACCTCAACTTGTTTCGTTTGATTTCAGTACTATCTATTCAGATTGCTTCATGCTTTGTTCTTGCGGGTTCTCGATTTCTTGCAGGAACTATTGATCGTTTGGATCTTGTATCTGTGAGGATTGGCATTGCGATTGCGAAGCTCCCGACCTGTTGGTTGGAAGCCCTAAATTCGGTGCCATCAACACACCCAAATCGACGTATCATCATCTCACCGAAAGATCGGGATCACCCGTCCCCATCAAGTGGTATCAGAGCTCAAGGTTGCTCGGTGAGATCTTCCTTCAATTTCGTTTTCTACCTAGAGTCCAGAAAATTGCCCCACAAAAATTTAGTAGATTGGTTCCTCTGTCCAAGCTAATTTGTGCCTTAACTTTTACTACTTGTTCTTGGTTTGTTGAATAAATCGGTTGCATAGTCGTGTGTTTGCTGGTTTTAGAGTCTAGTTCCCTTAGAGTTTCGAGTTCGAGTCACGTTTTGTCACAATTGCTTTCGAATTGGAGTTGGTCTCTGTTAGTAGACCCGATTGCATTCAGATCAGGACTCTTAGTGGTTGTTGGAGATTGGATTGGAGCGAGTTTTGTTTCGGTCGCCGAGTGCTCACCATCGCGTCTTGTTGGTCGTCAGTGCTCGCCCATCGCGTCCGTGGTCGCCGAAAGTGCTCGCCATCGCGTCTTAGTGGTCGCCGAGTCTTTCGCCCGTCGCGTCTGTGATGCGTAGAGTGCTCGCCATCGCTTCTGCTTTGATGCCGAGTGCTCGCATGATCGCCTGTGATCGATCGAAAGTGCTCATCCATCGCTTTGCTTGTCGTAGAGTGCTCGCCCTCTGCAAAAAGCTGTGTGCATTCGCTGACCGCCAAAAACTGGTCGCCATTGACGTTAGTGGACTATTTCCTCTCCGAGCACACCAAATCAGAGAGAAAAAAAAGGCAAGTGCAATCTTCAAAAGCCGCACTAGATCATTTCCAAACCAAAGTTCAGAGAGAGAGAGAGAGAGAGTATCTTTTAATTACCTTTATACCCCTGGTAAAAAAAAAAGGGGTGTGTGTCGTGAGTGTTGTTGGAGTCCTTTTTGAGTCTGTTATTCAGTTTTGGGGCTCCCACAAAAAAAAAAGAGGAAAAAAAAATCAAAAAAAAAAGAAAAGAAAAGAGGAGCCCTAGCTGCTTGCTTTGTGTTGAGGTCGTTCTCATTGCGTTTCTGTGGCATCGTTGGTGATTAGGCTCGCGTCTCTAGTACGGTCTAGCCTAAGACCAACCTTATCTTGATTTTGAACGACTTTTCACTTACTTTGGTTCGATGGTACTAGTTCCTCCTTTGCTACATATTATTGCTGTCCAAGCTCCACCATCTTCTAACCACACAGGTTCCGGAATTTGCAATCGCTTGCCACATCGAGGACTTGTAAGGACTTGGTAGAAGCTTGAGCGTGTGTGAGGATTGCCACTTCATACCACCTAGTAGTTCATAGGAGCTTTCATATCTGTGTGAAGTTTCTTTGTTTCTACTAACTATGGCAGGTATTCCAAGCAATCATGGGAGCAACGTCGGTAGTGGGAGTGAACATGAGGACCGCCTCACGCCAAAAGAACGGCGTTGGGTCACTCATTTCGAGAGGATGCACCATCAGCACGAGATGCGAACTCGTGACACTCTTGATGCGATTGAAGCGCGATTGGCACCTCTCACTGAGCTTCAAGCCACCTAGCACAACTTCTTCAAGGTCTTGGCCCCAACAATGGTGCCGTTGGTCATGCTTTGGGCCAGCGCGCGCTCCACCGATCGTCCTGTTGCTTTAAATGGTGTGGATCAAGAGGAGAACAACTACGCCGCCCGATCGAGGGGCGACTACATGGTGAATATGCACAACGACCGAGCTCATCGTCGACTCCGCCATAACAGGCAAGGTATGGCTAGAAATCAACATGATCAAAGGGAAGTACATGATGATTCGATGGCAAAAATGAAATTTACTATGCTTCCTTTTGATGGTGCTTATAATCCTGATGCTTATCTAGATTGGGAGTTGGCGGTGGATCAAAAATTTTCTTGCTATGATTTCTCTGAGCGTAGAAGGGTGCATGCTGCCACTAGTGAATTTACTGGTTTTGCATCTATTTGGTGGAAAGAACTTTGTAGAGCCAACCGTGATGTACCTACAACTTGGGATGGGTTGAAGCGTGTCATGAGGGCTAGATTTGTTCCTACATACTATGCTCGTGACTTATTGAATAAAATGGCGCTTTAATCAAGGTGATAAAACAGTTGAGGAATATTATCAGGAATTGCAAATTGGCATGTTGCGCTGTGGGATAGAAGAGGGTGAAGATGCAAAAATGGCTAGGTTTTTGGGTGGGCTTAACAGAGAGATACAGGATATACTTGATTATAAAGAATACAATTCTATCACTTCGTTTGTACATCTTGCTTTGAAAGTAGAAAGGGAAGTGCAGGGTCGACGATCGGCAACGCGAGGTACTTTTGGAGGCTCTTCCACATCCAAGTCGGTCCCGATCCATAGCAAGCGTCATCTTCCATACGGGCGTGTACCTACACCATTGTCCCAACTACTTGATACTGGGCGCATTAGGAAGCAAACCGATCGGCCACACTTGAGCACCGCCAAGAGTGCTTCCTCCATTGCCTCCACCATCGGACGCTGAAACACAATGCTTTTGCAAAGGAATGGGGCATGTGATGCGAGATCGCCCTAATCAACGTGCTCTAATCATCCGAGAAAATGGTGAGTACACTAGTGCTAGTGACATTGATGAAAATGAATATGCTCTTGTTGCCACTAACAACTGCAGAGCCAGTAGAAGAGATTATCATACGCAAGATCAGAAATATCCGGCTCTTGTTGTCACACGGTACTTAACGACATGCTTGCACACGATGAACAAAATCAACGCCATACTATCTTTCAGACAAGGTGTGTGGTGAATGAGCGCGCTGTGCATGTCATTGTTGATGGAGGTAGCTGCAACAATCTTGCAAGTGAAGACATGGTTGAGAAGCTTGGCTTGACCACAAATCCACTTTCTCAACCGTATGAAATTGAATGGCTCAATTCAAATGGTAAGGTTCAGGTAGCAAAAACCGTTCGAGTACCTATCTCCATTGGTTCTTATCATGATAATGTTATTTGCGATATTGTACCCATGAATGCTTGCTCTCTTTTATTGGGTAGACCTTGGATCTATGATATGGATGCTACACATCATGGTAGGACCAATGAGTATACTTTCATGTATAAGGGAAAGAAAATTATGTTGAAACCCATGAGCCCTACAGAACTGAGAAACATTGATGTTACAAGAGCTAAAAGAGAAAAAGAAGAGAGTGAAATTCGAAGTGTAGCTAGTAAATCAACCCTTGCAACTACACCAATTGCTCAAAAACCTGATCTTAAGTTGAAAGGTAAAGTATTGTTGGCTACAAAAGTTCTCTCACAAGATAACAAGGATAGTATAGAACCATTGCCATTATCTGTTGCTTTGTCTCCTGTTGTCACTAACCTTTTGCAGGAACATGGGAAGGAGTCGAGGACGACTCCAATTCAAGAAGGGGAGGATGATGAGGACATCACGACCAAGGATACAACCGCTGCCCTTCTTCCCCTCGATCGCTATTTCATCCCCGACCGTCGCTGTTTGGCTACTTAGTCTCACGATGCTTGGAGGGCTTAACCCAGAAGCAAGGTCTTTTCACCCACCTTTGCTGGACCAGTACGTCAAGGACATCCACCAAGGACAGCCCACGCGCCAAGAAAGGCCCAAGAGAAAGCCCAATTCGTCGCCGAGTCCAGTTCGGCCATCCAGGAGCAGCAGTACTTCAAACGGTCATAACTTGGGCTCCCGAACTCCGTTTTCAGCGTGCGACCACCCGTTTGAAAGGTATCGAGATAACCTTTCTAATGTATCTGGTACCAAGGCCAAATTCCTCCTGGAGCGATAGGAAATCACAGAACAATCTCACGGGACAGAACTCCCAGGTGCTGCGCCACCTTATTTTTGGGCCCATGGCCTATGTATGGTTAGGGTTGCATGGTGGCCGACCTTAGGGTGGTGGCCGACCCTAATTTGGGCGCCCCAAGTCTGGTTTCCACCCTATATAATGCCTCAGCCGTCATACGTTGTCGTTTAGGTTTTGTTGTGTTTTGGTAGACCCCTTGTGCGTCCCTCCTCGTGTTCGCGTGTGTCGACTAGACCACCCATGACGAGAAACAGAACCTCAACTTGTTTCGTTTGATTTCAATACTATCTATTCAGATTGCTTCATGCTTTATTCTTGCGGGTTCTCGATTTCTTGCAGGAACTATTGATCGTTTGGATCTTGTATCTGTGAGGATTGGCATTGCGATTGCGAAGCTCCCGACCTGTTGGTTGGAAGCCCTAAATTCGGTGCCATCAACACACCCAAATCGACGTATCATCATCTCACCGAAAGATCGGGATCACCCGTCCCCATCACCTGGCCTTGTCCGTTGCTACGTCCTCAGGTGCGTAGCATGCCAGCTGTGTGAACTTATTCAGATATTCAAACACTGATTGGTTGCCCTGCTTCAGTGCCCTGAACTCCTCCTTTCTCAGCTCCATTATGCCTTCGGGCACATGGTACTGACGGAAAGGAATCGTGAACTCCTCCCAGCTGATGTCCTGCGGGTGCTCATGAGCAACGTAGAAGTTTTCCCACCATTCAGCTGCAGTTCCCTCTAACTGATGAGAGGCATACAGTACTCTCTCATTCCCTTCGCACTGAGTGATGTGCAACTTTCTCTCAATCGTTCTCAGCCAATCATCCGCCTCCAATGGATTAGCATTCCCAGAGAATGTGGGCGGACGAGTCCTCATGAACTCTGACAACCTCGAGTGCGGGCGCTGTGCTGGGTTAACTTGATTAACCTGGTTGGCGGCGTCTTGGGCGGTGACCTGCTTCATCTGCTGCATCATGGCATGCATTAACTGAGTTTGTGCAGCAAGAAAGGCTCCAAAGTTCTACATATCCACTGGCGGTGCTGGTTGGGGTCCTTGTCCTCCATCATCAGTGTTTCCAGCTGAGCGAGAAGCACTCCCATTTCCTCGGTTTCCACGAGTGTTCACCATCTACCGATTGCTCCAAGGTTTAGAGACGAGAGGGAAATAATAATAGACAAGTAGTAGAGTACTTATGCGGGGTCAAGGGTGTAACGCAAAATCCCACTTTATTACATTATTAATAACTGGGTATGGTTACTCACAATGCCTAGGGGCCTTGCAACACATACCGATCACTCACAAGCATGAAAGAAGCAAATCAAACTAACATTCTGGAGTCTAACGCCTCTAAGGGTGACTCTTATTCCATGACGCGACTCAACGCAGGAGTCTCAACTGCTAATCCTAATGCTCACTCCTCGAGCCATCCTCCACGAGAACTTCCCGTCGGATACACCGGCGGGTGCGCTGGCGCCGGCGTGAAGCGATCTCCGTGCTCTTCCACCACGGTAGCTGACGGCGCGATGTCGTCCTTTGGCTCTGGCTGCGGCTGCGGCTGTGGCTCTGGCTCCTGCTGTGGCTCCTTTGGGTCTGGGTCGTGCAGCTCCAGCACTAGCTCCGGTTCAGGTCCGTACAATGCTGTCTCCAGCTCCCTAATCCTTTGGATTGAGTGAGCCAAGTACTCGCAAGTCTGCAACAAATGAGTCTTCACCTCCGTGAACTCGTCGCGAGTCCTCTGCAGCTCCTGGACCATGTCATCGATAGCATCCTCTTGAGCGATGACATACCTCGCCAGGTGAGTGATCGTGGCATCCTCCTCCTCTATGGGCTCACGGTTGTAGCGGTTGTCTCTGCGCGGATGGTGACGAAACACTGTGCCTTCCAACTCCCTGGGGTTGGTACGAGCAATCTGCCTCATCGCCAGACGGGATGTCTCCTGGATCCCAACACCAATTATGACATCAACATGATGTCAGCACTGCTCGAAAAAACCCACTGACAGGTGGGGTCCACCATGATGTCAGCATGATGTCACTGATGATGTCACGCGCACAGTGCGGTGCTTTAAGATTCGTGCACCCAGATTCATTCGGTTTAAATGCTGTTTTAAGCGAGACGGCGAGATCAATTGACCGATCCTATTCCCGACACTTGGCCACGGATCGGCTTCGGCTCGGCGGCGTGATCCGAACCGTTCGGTTCAAAATGAACGGCTCGGATTACCCCTCCCGAATTGGCTCGGGTTTGACACGGACGTGACGCGTGGCGCTACGGCTACCCTCAGATCTAGATCCGACGGCTCGGCGGCGCTGCGACACGCGGCACGATCGGAGACCAACTGGCGTGCATCGGACGGCGGCAGCAGCTACGTGACGTGGCAGCACTAGAACCTTCCGATTAAGATCTAACGGTCCTAATTCAATCTATTTGCGAATAACCGATTCAATCCTAACCCCACAAATCCAATCCAATGGCTAAGAACAGATCTACCACCACAGTTTGTGAATTGATCTAAACCATACGATCTAGATCCTACGGTCCGAAATAGATCTAGCCTAGGTCTAATCTAAACCTTTAAGTCTTAATCTAACGGCTGAGGTTTAGAGATGGGGTTCTTGTTGCAAAAACGGCGTGGCGTGATCCGAACCGTTAGCGGCGATCGGACGGTGGATGGAGCTCGGGCTCGGCGAAGATGGTGCGACCGCGAGGCTTCACCGAGGAGAGGAAGAAGCGACCACGACCACGGCGCGGCGAGGCTTCTCCGGCGACAGGGTGATGCTTCCGGCGACGACGGTGAGGCGAGTTCGGCGGTGCCAGCGGCGGCGGAGCAAGCAAAACTCTGGCGGAAGGCTCGGCTAACCGGCGAGGTCGTCGGCCTTGACGGCGGCTCGGCGGCAGAGATGTCTGACGGGTGCGGTATGGCTAGGGCTTAGCGACACGGTGGTGGCGCATTAAATACTTGGCACGGCGTCGCGCGTTCGCGAAATTCGTGGAGAGTCCGTGGCGGCGGAGTCCGCGGCGACATGGAGTGGCGGCGTGGCCTCATCGAGGATGCACTGCGCGACGCGATCGGCGGCTCGAACCGCAGGCGGCGTGGCAAGGCGTGAGCCATCGGATTCGGATCGCCTGGCAGGCGTTTTAGGGTTTCTGGAAGCTGGGCCGCACAGTGTTCGGCCCAACACTGTTCACTCGCGTTTTAATTCCTTTTTCAAATAAAAATATTCCAAAAAATCAAGTAATTCATTTGGGGCATTAAAAATATCAAAAAAATTCTGGAAAATTCTCTAAAATATTTTAGGGTACTTGGAACCCAAATAAAATATTTACAGTAAAACTTTATTTAAACTTTTTCAACATTTAGTTAATTAAGTAAATTGCTAAATTCAAATTAAATCCAAATAAACCCAAATAAATTCCATAAATTTCCAAAAATTCAAAATACCACTTAAATGCAAGAAAAGCAAAAATTGGGGTGTTACACGGGTATGCCATGAAACATGACGTGAGATATAAGAGATCAAGATGGAATTTGCCCCTCCTTGATAGCGGAGAGATATCTCTGGCCCCTCGGTGTGGATGGATAAGGAAAAGTGTATGGCCATGCCAAAGTGATTAAAGTGTTAATCATGAATTATATCCATTACATTGCGAGTGAATTTGTCAAGCTATCACAAGGGTGGTACGCTTCCGCCTTGAGCTTGGTGATATCATGTGGCAAAAGGATCCTATGTGAGTGTATCAAGGTTTAGTTGATTCGATCATTGTGTACATTCGAGGGGTCAATATGTGCTGCTAGGTTCGCTATTGACTTGTGGTGCGAAAGGGTTCTCCGGGACCATGCCGACTTGTACATGAGCCTAATGGGTCACACACTTAACGGGTTGGATCATGTCTGATGGATTGGATCCATTAGTGGGTTTACACGGATTTGGATCCTCTGGCTTCTTAATGGATTTCTACTGTAGAAAATCCATTAGCGTGAGTCCTAGTGGGCTTCTATCGTAGAAGGTCCATTAGTGCGCTCTATATAAAGGGGGAATGGGGGCGTGCAGCAGAGAGACTCTCCCCACCACAAGCCCTAGCTGTTGCTGCATCCCACTGCCCCCTAAAACGCTAGCCACACACGTGGGTGCTAGCACACCAGCACGTGGTGATCTTACCCCGGACGTGTGGATACCGTAGAGGCGTCATCGCTCTTGCGTTGGCGCTGATCGATTCAATCGGCTACATCAACTGTACGACTACAAGAAGCGTTCTTTGTGGCGATCCGCGACAAGGAGAAGTTGTACCATATCGTGTTCGACTACGTCGTGCTTGAAGCATGCGGGAGGCTTCACCACTCTACTTCCTTCGCTAACGTGCTCCAAGGGTAACGCTCCATGATCTTTGACTCGCTCGCTTCCTGGGTGTTCGCGGTAGAAAAATTTTTGTTTTCGGCTAGCATAGCACCGCGTTCTCCTTCAAGAACATGGAATGCATTGAAGAGAACAATAAGACATAGATTTATACCTTTCTATTATTCCCATGATTTGCTTAACAATTTGCAACGTTTAAGACAATGTAGTAAAACAGTAGAAGAATACTACCAAGAATTACAAATTGGTTTGTTGCGTTGTGAGTTAGAATAAACTGAAGATGCAAAAATGGCTAGATTTCTAGGAGAGCTTTTCCGTGAAATTCAAGACATTCTTGATTATAAAGAATACAACTCTATCACCGAAGAAGTAAGATGCCGTGCATTGCTACGATCGACGCACTACCTGCAAACTCTTCGCAGACTTGCGTCTCGGTTGGTACGACCTAGGGAGCTCCTTGTTGGGGACCTAGCCCTTAGACGGATTCAGGCTCTATCCAACACCAACAAGTTATCCCTGCGGTGGGAGGGCTCCTATAGAGTTGTTTCAACAGATCGCACGGGGGCTTACCGGCTAGCGATGCCCGATGGCAGAGAGCTCTCTAGCTCGTGGAACATTGACTAGCTTCGAAAATTCTATGTGTAACCCTTTCACCTCAAATTTCAATAAAGCTGTTATTCAATTGTCATGTTGATCTCTGTACCCCTTTTTTCATTCCATATTTTGCGTTGGCTTGAGTTCGGGGCTTCTTTGAGTTCGACCTGCGAACGAGCGCACTTGCTCTTGGCCCAGGAATTGTGGACTTAGGATTCACCCACAGCGGCCGAGCTACTTGTAAGCCGAATCTCTTCGTATCAACGCTCCCCCTGCGCCAGGGTTCGAACCAAGCCCACGGCTGGGTCCATCGAGCAAAGCGCAAGTCATTGTCAGGATTCAAGAAGCTTGACCTAGAAACGATCCTAACACTCTAGAGCCTGAGTCTTTCCTCGTGCGCCTGTGTTATGCTCCTTGTGGGTTTTTCTCGATCTTGCAGGTCATGGTCTCTACTGGTTCTAACTTGCGCCCAAGGCCAGCGTTGCTCGACCTTGAGCCCAACGGGGGCTGGACGGGATATACCATGAGCAGAAAGGCTAAGTGCACGATTAGGAAAAAAATCGATAAAGCGGACCAAGACATTAAGTATTCTTGCCAAAGCGATGTCATTCTATTGAACTTTTTTGTCTTACAAAAGGTCATGTTTACAGGAAGTCTAAACTTATTTACAGATTGGCCATCTTACGCGTGAGCTTCTCCTGCTCAAGCTCGGCGACCTTGGCCCTCAAAGTCGAAAGTTCGCCCTGGATTCGAAGGGTTCGGCGACGCGGCGTCGCTCTTCCTAAAGTTGGGCCAAGGCACTTTTGGCCTTCTTGCTCGCCCGACCCAGTTTCTCCTCGAGCTCTTGGACCTTGGCTTCGAGCTTGGGGGGGGGCCTCGCTGTGGCGGCTGCTTGGTCCGCAGCGACCTTTCTCAGCTCCTCGGACTTGGCCTGTTCGTCCTCGAGTGCCTTGGCCGACCTTGCACGCTCCTCCTCGACGGCTTTGTGCGCTGGTCGCGCTCGGAGGCAACGGCCCGCTCAAGCTCGGACTTGTGGGAGGCCTCGAGCGTCTTCACCACCTTGCGAAGGCCGGCGATCTTGTTGGAGTCGATTGCCGCCTTTCGTGCAGCATCCTCACGCTTGACCTCCAGGGGCGCCATGAGCCGGGCGCCGTCTCTGATCCTCCACCCGACGAGAAGACCTTGGCGCATCGGCATGCATCTGAAGACCTTCCGGCCCTTAGTGGCCGAGTCGATGGCTGCGCAGGGTTCTAAGGGTCAACCACGGCACCATGAGAGAAAAAAAACAAAAAAGGGAGACTCAATCTCGAGGTTTCGCAATGGGGTGGAAGATTCAAATACAGGGTAAGTCGGCCCTCGAAGCTTGCGTGAGGAGTACTCGGTGGAGTCTCTGCCCGATGTCACTGGCGGTATTACCCATTGCCCTTCTTTGGAGTCGTTCGGGCGGGGCCTTGGCACTCCGTCGGGAAGCGACAGCCGGGCCTCCTCCTAGGGGCTCAAGCCGCCCTCGAGCTCGGCCCTAGCGGCTGTACCAGCCTCGTCTTCTGCGGCTGGGGCATCCTCTGTCCCCTCTCCCGTGGGAGTCTTGGTGCAGACTTCTACGATCTCTGCGTCTTGGTCCGGCAGCGTTCCCGACCCGACGGTGCGGCGAGAGCTACCGAGGGCTTGGTGCCTCGTTCGAGGCATCTCGGATGTCATCCTCTACGGTGACTTCGGGCGGATCGACGCTATCCCCGGCATCCACGGACCCGGCAGCGTCATCTTCGCGGCAGGCGTGGCGTAAATCTTCGGCAAGATTCGTCGACCCCTTGGTCGAACTCCGCTGGCCTAGCTCTAGGGGCAGATGGGGTCGCCCGGCTCGAGGCGGCGGGTGCCCGGCATGTGAGAGGCTTCCTCCTCTTCATCGGACTCGAGACTACGCCACGGACAATAGTCATCGGCGGAGACGGCGGGGCGTGAGCTCAAGTGCTCAAGGTCTGCGATAAAGGAGAGCTACTAAGTTAAAAAGATAGAAAAAACCAAGCAAAGAAGGGCCGATGATGCACTGAGTCTGCGACCTCCGCCTTGCGGGGGTGTTGGTGAGGCCCTTGGTGCCCCGCGGATGAGGGGGAGTCCCTTCCTCGGGAGCCTCGGGCCTTGGACCTTGGGGCCCGCGATGGGCCCAGGCCCTCGGTCGAGGTCTGGTGCATCTCTGGCCTCTGTTCTTTGCAGAAGAAATTTAAGTCAGAGGGTGAAGGAGCACAAGCAAAGTGCTTGGGGGCTCGACCAGGGATGCTCACCATCGTTCGGTCGCCCACTCGAAGTCTTTGCTTTTCGGGCCTTTCTTTGCTCGCTCCGTCAAAGGGTGGCCTCTTGCCGTCTTCTTGCCCTTGCTGCCACAGGCGTGGCGGCATCTTTCTTGCCGTTTCAAGCAGTTCGAGCTTGTCCTGCGATTGCATCAAAGAGTCAAGGGAGGCTCTTGGTGTACACAGACTAAGAAGCTCGGTCCAGGGCGGCTTACCTCGGCTTTTCGGCAGAAGCCGTTCCTCGAAATAAGATGCGTCGAGGTGTAGTCAACGCTGCCTTCCCGAACATCTCGTTCATCCGGGCGGCGATCCAAGACTCCTTCGGCGCTGCTGGAAATATCAACTCATCAAAGGAACCCAGGGATCAAAACTAGAACAAGCTTCAGGGCAGGATGGCTTACCAGATGTCCCCTCGTGAGTGAGGTCGTCACGACCTTTGATCTCGAAGAACGGGTGCAATCTCTTCCGAGAGGAACACGGCTCCTCGAAGTCGTTAGCGATGCTTTGCTCGATGAGGCCCATGGTAGCGGATGTGAATAAGCGGCGATGGCCTCTTGGTTGTCCTCGGTCACCGCCTCGGGGTTTGCTTCTTCCCATTGATGGGGGTTCCGTGAAACGCCTTGTGTGGCCGTCTTCGCCCGCTTCAAGTAGAACCACCGCTCGGTCCATGGGCCCGGGAGTCAGGGGCGGATTTGGGGAAAAGACCAGGGAATCCCCGTCTGCAGTTGGAAGTAGAGGCATCCGACCATGGGGTCCTTCCCGGTGCGGAAGATGGAAAAGAAGCAAAAGAAAAGCGAGGGGGTGGGAAGGATTCCAAGGAACCCTTCGCACAAGTGAGAAAAGATGGAAAGCAGAAGAATGGAGTTGGGTACTAGATTGATAAGATCGATCTCACATTGTGCGAGAACGACTGCAAGGAAGTCACTCTCCGGCGTCCATAGGGCGAAGAGCATGTAATGCTCGTCTTTGTGAAGTTAAATGGATCCAGTAGCTCTGACTCGGTCTCTCCGTCCGGCAGCCGCCACATCGCCGGGTCCAATAGCCCCAAGCCCTCAAGCTCTATCATCCTTGCCACCGTCAGGGAACTCTTTTCGAGCTTGGCCATGGCGGTTGTGGGGCAATTTGGTCGGTGGGAGAAGAAGGGCTCGAGCGAGGAGTTAGAAGGAAAAGATTGCGAGAAGGTCGAGAGTTCTTCGGAGTTGCAATAGTCTCGAGCTTTATAAGCCGGTCTGGCTATGCCGGAGGTTAGGGCATCTCAAAAGCGCTTGATCGGTGATTCGACGAGTGCGAGTTAAGAACTGCTGGCAGGAATCGAGCCGTTCTTGACAGTTCTTATTGCTCGATCGTGTCCGTACCGGAATCCTGAAGATCAAGAGGCGCCAGGTGTAACGACACCAGAGCCTATCCGTAGGTCTCCGCCTGACCTCGCCTTCAGGCTCGAAAGTTCCAGAAGACAGTCCCCTCTTACCGTGTGGAGAGGCTCGAGGTCGACCCAAGCTCTTACCATGACCTTGAGCCTCGGGGGCCAGCTGTCGGAATTTTCAAAGCTGGTCAATGTTCCACGAGCTAGAGAGCTCTCTGCCATCGGGCATCGCTAGCCGGTAAGCCCCCGTGCAATCTGTTGAAACAACTCTATAGGGCCCCCCACCGCGGGGATAATTTGTTGGTGTTGGACAGAGCCTAAATCCATCTCAGGGCTAGGTCCCCAACAAGGAGCTCCCTAGGTCATACCGACCGAGACGCATATCTGCGAAGAGCTTGCGGTAGTCTTGCCGATCGTGCGATACCTGACATCTTACTTCTTCGGCCAGGGTAAGGTCAAGGGACCGTTCTTGCTCGAAGTCGATCTTGTCGACCAAGCTGACCCTGGCAAAGCCCGGTGTGACCTTTGGAGGCAGGACGGCTTCGGTACCGAACACGAGCCGGAAGGGTGTGGACCCCGTTGCTCGGCTGATTGTGGTACTAATAGACCATAAGACGGTGGGAAGTTCATCCACCCAGGTCTGGCCGTGTCGTTCGAGTTCATCGATACTCTCTTTTGATGCCTGAGCGATCATCCATTGCGCGCTCCTTTGCTCCATTGCTCTCTGGATGGGCCACGAGGCATAGCATACTTTGGTCTTTGGTGTCTTTGCGTTACTCTGGAGCGACTCAACGGTAAATTGTGTTCTATTGTCAGTGATAATTCTGCATGGAACCTCGTACCTAGTGACTACGAACAAGCGGAAAAACTTGACCGCTGCGCGAGCCGTGATGGTCGAGACAGGTTCGGCTTCGATCCATTTGGTGAAGGTATCGATGGCGATGAACAAAAACTTCTTCCCTCGGCCGCTGAAGAGAGGGCGATCTAGCCCCCAGGTCGAGAAAGGCCAAGCTAGTGGAATGGTCTGGAGTGCGTAAGTAGGCCGATCGACTTAGAGCATGGGCTGGCGGTGTCATAGGTCGGGACGATGTTGTGGCGTCTGAGGCTGATAGTAATAGAACCCCATGCGGAAGCTTTCCGACCATGGTCTGAAGAAGAGTGTGCCCCCACGAGACACGAATGAATGTCGTTTAATAGGTACTTACCCTCCTCCATGGTAACACACTTCGTCAAGATGCCGGAAGCATTCCGACGATAGAGCTTGCCGTCCACGAGCTTGAACGAACTCGCCCGATGCTTGACCCTGCTCCTCTCCGCGGAATTAGTCGGAAGCTCTCCTTTCGCCAGGAAATTATGGATTGGCTCGGCCCATGAAGGAATACCTTCGATGAAGGTGACCGAGGCCCCTTGGTTAGAGATTGAGGGTGACGCTAGGGTCTCCAGGATCACATCTGGAGGAACTTCGTCGTCGGACGACCCGAGCTTGGAGAGGAAGTCTGCGTCGGAGTTGTCCATCCGCGCCACATGCGTGATTTCCTGGTTCTGAAACCACTTCTCCATTTTGGCGCTTGGCGAGAGTATTTGGCCATGGAGTCCTCCAGAGTAGTGATAGCCCTTCTTGGGCCGGTTGATGACGATTGTATGAATCGCCCTTGACAACCAACGGTGAACACCAGGCGCCTTACAAGCTTCGGTGTCCCTTGGAAAGCCTCGTACTTTCGGCTGCATTATTTGTCACAGGGAATCCAAACAGAACCACATACCTCGACTGTGCCATACAATGGGGTGAGGATGAGGATCCTAGCCCCTGAGCGTTTGAAGGATCTCGAACCATCGAAGTACATGACCCAGGGTTTCTCCTCCTCGACCTCGAGCTCGGGAGTCGGCTGCGATGTCTTCTCAACCACGAAGTCGGCAAGCACCTGCGACTTGATGGCCGTGCGTGCCATGAACTAGAGGTCAAAGACGGCCAGCTCCATGGCCCACTTGGCGATGCGACCTCTGGCCTCTGGATTCCTCAAGATCTCCCTGAGCGGGAAGTTGCTCGGGACGACCACAGAGTGAGCTTGAAAATAATGTCGGAGCTTGCGCAAAGCCATGAGGAGGGCGTACAGTAACTTTTGGACCTGGGGGTAGCGCTCCTTTGGCCCGTGGAGGACCTCACTGACGTAGTAGATTGGGTGCTGCTGTGCATCCCGCTCGGCTACCAAGGCAATACGATGCTTTGGCGGTTGCCCGAGTAAACGACAATTTTTCTCTGGTTGTGGAATCGTGAGCAAAGTGGGCTTGATAAGTATACCTTTAACTCGTCGAAGAACTGCTGAGCCTCGGCGTCCACTTGAAGCTCCTTGCTTGTGCAAGGCCTTGAAGAAAGGCAATCCCGCTCGCCCGAGCCTCGAGATGAAGCCGGTGAGGGCAGCCATGCGACGATGAGGCGTACCGCCTTCGAGAGCTCGGGGGGCATCTTTTCTCTCGCCTCAATCTTCTCGGGTTCAGCCGACTCTGAGCCCCGATCATGTAAACGAGTACCTTCCTGAGCGATTGCCGTCGTATTTCTCGAGTTGAGCTTGATCTTGTGCTTGTTCAGGTTGGCGAAGGTCTCCCCAAGGTCTTGAACGTGGTCAACTTCGGCAGAGCTCTTGATGATGATGTCGTCCATGTAGACCTCGAGGTTGCGGCCGATCTGAGGCTCGAATGTCTTGGTCATTAGACATTGGAAGGTCACACCGGCGTTGAGGAGACCAAACGACATGGTCGTGTAGCAGTATGTCCCGAACAGTGTGATGAACGATATCTTGCTTTCGTCGTCGACCGCCAGCTTGATCTGGTGGTACCCAGAATAGGCATCCAGGAAGCTTAGAAGCTTGGCATTCGCCGTGGAGTCGACAATTTGGTCGATCTTGGAGAGAGGAATTGTCGCCGGGCATGCGAGTTCAACCTAATGTGATCACGCACATCCTCCACTTCCGCCTTTCTTACGCGATGATGGGATTGGCCAGCCATTTAGATGTCGATCTCACGAATGAATCCGGCCTTGGCGACTTGTCGAGATTTTCCTTGATTATGGCGACCTTCTGGAGAAAGCGGCGCAACTTCAAGCGCGGGCGGTGGTCGTGGCGCACCTACAACTTATGCTCGACCACCTCCCTCGGGACACCCGGCATGTCCGCCCGGCTCCCAGCGAATATGTCTTTGTTGGCGCGAGAGGAAGGTGGCGAGCTCAGTTCTATTGGAACTGTTTCGGCCAAGATGTGGGCGCACATGGATGAGTCCCCCCTCCACGAGCCTGACCCTTTCGTTGCCCTTCTGGTTGGATGACCGCCTCTGGCGAGTCACTTTCGTGGTAAACCGAGGCCCTGCTGAGGTAGTATGCCGGCGAGGGCCAAGGCACAGGTCTTACTGGCAGTGTCTTTGCCTTGAAATTCGCCCTTACGGTCTTGATGTTGCTTGTACAGGAGCTTCATGCAGCGGTGGCCGTAGTGGTTGGCCGCCATGAACTTGACAGAGGCCGGACTTCGAGGATGGCGTTGTAGGGAGATCACCTCGACCACCTCAAGGTGACCAGCTCGGTCGAAAGTTGTCCGAGGCACAAAAAGTGACAAGCAGGACCACTTGTCCCAGAGGGGTGGTCGAGCTTCTAGGAACGATTCCGAAGAACGGAATCGCGATGTTCTTGACCTTCGACCGAGGAATCTGCGTCCGGTCGAGTGCGCTAGCCAGCAGCAGGTTGAGGGAGCTACTCCCATCAACCATGACCCGCCCAACCAAGGTGTTACTAATGGTCGGGGTCACAACCAAGGCGGTCTTGAGATCCTCGGACATACCTTGGGGCATCCTCCGGTGTGAAGGTGATTGTTGCCCCGGCCCATTTGCAGGGCTGGTCCGCGGGCTTCCCAATGGTGGCCTGATAGACCACGTGCGCGGCATCCTTGATCTCACGTCGGGACTGATACGCCGAAGAGCCGCCGAAGATGACGTCGATCCGGCGGTCGCCCTGCTGGAAATCCAGGTCGAGGTCGGCCTGGTCCTCTCCAGTATTGACCCTCTCGGGCTGATCTCCTTCTTTCGGGAGCGTGGGCATCTTTCCGCGCCCATCGTAAAAAGCCTCCAGCTTGCTCTGCCAGGCCTTGCAGCTTCGCAGGTCGTGGCCCACAGTCCTGTGGAACAGGCAAAACTTATCTTCATCGAACTGAGGTCACCCCTCAGGACCTTGTGGGCGCCGCCGTGACTGGTGGCCTGCAACAGTGATCCTCCTGCCCGTGGTGGCGGTGCCCTCTTGAGGTCGTGGCCAATTTTGTTGGGGACGGGGCCCCTCCTGGGCCGAATCCCGCACCTACATGACCTTGCGGTGACCGCCCACTGAAACGGTCACCCGAGGTCGGCCATCACCGCGCCTGCTGTCCCTCTTCCGCTTCTTGGCGGTCGAGCCTTTGTCGGCACTCTTGGTGTTGGTGGGGCCAGCCTCGCCCGAGTTGATGCCCAGCTTACCTTGGTCGTAGTCGCGCTTCGGCCGTTCGCGTCAAATCCCGTCCGCTGACAGAGCTGTTCAGCCCATCTTGAAACAACTTGCCAACGGTGAGCCTTGTCATAATCTCTAGGTCTTCGGTGAGGCGATTCGTGGGCGCCGAACTTGAAGGCCTTGATCACGGCCTCGTCAGAGACACTTGGGATCAGGTTCCTAGTGCGGATGAACCGCCAAATCTGCAATCGCGGAGAGTTCACTCTTCCCTGGATGACCCGGTCGAGTCTTTTCCCTTCCAAGACCGCTCGTGGCGACTCACGGAAGTTGGAGCAGGCGCTCTGAATTTGGCGCCCACGGCGGAAGGTGCCGAAGTCGGTTGAAGAGCGGTCGGCGGCACTATCAAAGCGGTAGGGAGGTAATTGGCCATCACGTGCTAAATGCGCCCTATGGCAAGATAAGCGGTGGTGTAGATCGACGAGAACTCATCGGCGTTCTTCGTCTCGTCGAACCGCTTCGATTAAAATGGCCATGAAATGGTCAGCATTTGTCGGCGTATTTCACGACAAGATTCCGCTAATGAGTGTCTACTCCCTAGGCGGAAAGTATGGTTGATGAGGGCATCTTCATGGTTGGAAACCCTAATGTCTCTCTTGAAGAGCTCGAACAACAAAGAAGGCGGTGGGATCGCCCGATCTATCGAGTTCGAGCCCCGGAATGGGTAATAGCCCTACGTCCTGCGAGTTCTTTGTTGAGGAAAGGGGGAAATGTCTTACAAGGGTGTTTCTTAATGTCTGCCTTTCTATGCTTCTTGTTCTAGCCAATCGACCGGCCAGCCCCCTTCTTCATGCACCAGGGCGCCCTTATATAGACGGGCCACACTGGGCAAGAGAGAAGGTGGCGCTATACTTATCTACACATATTAATTACACCCATCATTCCAGCTTCCACGTCTACATGACTCATTTATTAAAGCGCCTCGGTGGCCTTGTCCTTCAAACATCATTTAATGTTGGTGAGAGGCCTACTTGATCGCCGGGGACGGGCGCTTCGTCGGGTTGGTGAGACGCGTTAGAGGGATAAGCATTTGTTGTTTGCGAAACGCTGGACCCTTCATAATTAATGATCGACACGAGGTGCGAGAGAGAAAACTTTCCGAGGCCAAGCCTTCCTTCATTCCTTTGAGTACTTGTCAAGTGGCTTCGACAAAGAAGCGCTCAAACACCCGCCCGCTCGTCGGTGAGCGTGGGCTCCTCGCCCGTGAGCGAGGCATACTTTCGCCCGTGGCAGGCATCTCGCCGGCCCGCCAGAAAAGCAAGCGTGATCGCCCGAGGCCTTGCTGGGGCCGCATGGCTTTTAAATTGGGCCAGTCACTTCTTGGACCTATTACTTTTCAGCGGAAAAGGTACCCGGTCTGATACACCGACAAGAGGCCGGGGCCGTCTGGAACCGAGCACGTTGCCACCGCCAGACTTTAATTAATGCGGTCACGCTCTGGATGGGCCCACCCTACTGCGCAGATGCAACCGCCAGTTCTTCCCCCACGGCCGCTGATTTTTCTTGGGACACGAACGCCGTGCCTCTCACCTAGGCGTGAACCGAATCCTTGTGGAGGCCTATATATCATACACTCAGCTTGAGCAGTTCCATATACGCTTCCTTGGATCCTTGATGGCCTCTTCTCGCTCCTCTTTCTCCGATGGTAGAGCTCCACCGCTGCTCTTCCCCACGGAAGAGCTGGCATTCGGCCCTGGGGGAGGCGGATCACCGACGCCTACGGGTGAGGAGGTCTTCCTCGCAGAGCTTTGGGCCAAATTTGAATTCACCATGGCCGAATGGGCCACGCAAGATGCTACCACCCACGACGCCGCCGCTGTCGATGCTCTAATTGATATTGTCCCGAAGCTCGCCGAGGCAAGAGATGCTCTTATTGAGGGGTTCAACGCTGCGTCTTGTGCAAAGCCCAAACACCATTCAGTTTCCTATGCAAGTTTTCATGCTTGACTGCGTTACGCCGCCTTGATCCCTTTGGGTAGGGCCAATGTCTCAGCATTTATTGGCTGCCGTGATACAAACATTAGTTATTTATATATCATGCGTGGCAACAACAAATAGTGTCCTAGGTCTCTACACACGATTGTTGCTACCCTTTGCCCTTTCGGAGCTTCTATCCACGCGATCCCTTGGAATTTTACCGTAACGTTGCACAATAAGGAGGTGAGCTTACAGGAGCGGTACTGGACTTGCGGTGTTTGTGGAGATAGCCAGCGGGACTACATAGAGTTAACCCGGGCGTACGGGCCGCGTTTGAGCCACCATGCCATACCTACACTCCTAGTCACACACCCTTGCGGTGCAAACGTTGGGTATTTCCATTTATCAACGAGGAGCCGTCGGGTACCCAATGATAACAACAATCGCGTGTAATTTGATTCCACGAGGTGCAGATATGGAAAATAATAAACCAACAAGGTTAAATGCACATAACTTATCTGATCACGGGGTACAGGGCGACCAACTCCTTAACCGGTCGTGAAGGCCAATACTTTGGTGAGCAGGGCGTGGTCGCCCACACCGCGCCCGGCAGAGGGCGAGCGTCAGAGCCCGCCATGAACCACCATGTGGGCTTATCATTGTGCGAGCAGTGGCTTGATTGCTTGCCCATTTGCACAGGGCGCATGGAGCCACTCATTAAGCGGCAGGCGTGGTCGCCACCTGCTCCTCGGCCGCCACAGGGGTTACCTCAAGCTGCTTGAGCTACAAAGCATTGATTATTTCCTCTGCAATCATGCATAGCCACTTGAAAACAGGTAGGCATTGTACAAAACATGTAGAAAACACATTAGGGGCATAAGGCCACCTGCGAGTATATCACGGTTTCTCGCCGAAAACTTAGGCTCTTGTGATTCGGAATTAGCCCACGGCTCATAGCGATATGGGAATAGGTTCAGGGGGGGCGTTGGGCTTATGCAATGCTGTGGAGACAGACCATCGATGCTCAGATTGAGCTGAACCAGTCTTGTGAACCGCATGTGAGCCACCGTGCAGGAGTTCACACTCTGATGCGCCGTCCAAGGCTCAGCGAAGGCGGGCATCCTCTGGATCAGCAAAGGGTAGCCAAGCTGTAAAGAAACATGATATTTCCGCGCAAGCTTTCCGTCAGGAGACAAATAATGGAAATAAAGCAAAAGTTCTTAAAGTAAACAACTTTCGCATACAGTAGCGATCCTTTGCTAGAAAGCGATGGTAGGTCTTCTTCTTCTTGGTCATCATCGCGGGGGCGGCTCTCCTTGTGCCGCCGCTCGACCACCTTATTTACAACCCGACAATCCTCCAAGCCATGAGAGTTGGTCTGGTGGATCGGGCAGAAGGGCTTGCCCTCCTTGTTCAAACGGCAGTCATTCCTCCGACCGTGGCGGTCCCCACGCCGGCCTCAGCGGTCGTCCCGCCGATCACGACGGTCATCCCAGCCGATCACGTTCGCCGGTAGGGCATCTTGAGACTTCGCGCTTTCGGCGGGGACCTTTGGTGTCGGTCGCCTCGCGCTCCGTGTCCTCTGCTCGCCGTGGCGGGGTCCCTCGATGTCGGCTTACAGCCCCCGAGCCTCTGTCGCCGGCGCGCACTTGTGCGCTAGGGAGAAGAGCTCGGAAGTGGTGGCGACGTCACTGGTTGCCATTTTTTCCTGCATCTTGCGGTCGCGCACGCCTCTTCGAAAGGCAATGACGACCGACTGTTTGGAAATCAGGGGAATCGTATTGCGGCAGTGGCAGAACCGCCGAATAAAGTCGCGCAACGACTCCCACTTTCCTGCTCGAGGGCATGGAGATCATCCTCCACGCCCGGCTGCGCGAATGCGCCTTGGAAGTTGGCGACAAAGAGGTCGCACAACTCCTCCCACGAGTGCACCGATTTTCGTGGGAGGTTCAACAACCAGGACCCGGCGGACCCCATCAAGGCCGTTGGGAAGTAATTGGCCATGGCCTTTCCAGACCGGCCAGCGGCACGCACCACAGTGGTGTAGATCTGCAGGAACTCCTCTGGGTTGGTGGTGCCATCATACTTCTCGATGGAGGCTGAACGAAACCTCTCGGGCCACGCCACGCGGTGCTGACCAGTCTAGAGCACTACCGCATCCGAAGCGCCATAGGGGATCTGTCATCCGCCCCAACCACAGCACAGAAACCGTCTTTGGGGGGCGGAGCGTAACTACCCAAAGAGTCGGAGGAATGGACCTCCTCCTCAGCCTGAAGGTGAGAGTCACGAGAAGAACTCTCACCCCCAGGGGCCATCCGTCCGTCACGAACGCGGCCACGCTGTAGGCTATCACGTAGATCACCACCGCGCGGCCGACGCCGGAGCTCCGGATGGGACCTTAGGTCCCCACGGCTCTTTGCGGAGCTGGGACCTTCTTCTTACACACCCTTTCCCTTACTCTGGCCCGCCTGGCCAGAGCGCTTCCTGCTACGGTGACTAGAAGCTTGGGTGCTCTCACGAGCACCTTGGGGCGAGGAACCGACGGCCTTAGACGGTCGGGCTTCCCTCGTGAGCTGGGGCGCGTCCACGGGCCGCAATATCCGTAGCCATGGGCGCAGGTGTCTCCAACAAGATCCACGGAGGGTGGTCCAGGAGAGACGGACAGACATCACGAGTTCTAAGCGGGAGTGGAGGCCTCCATGGCGGCCGGCCGGAATCGAAGCCAGGTTGCGCCACGAAGCACCACGCCCTCCTGCGTGGCGGTGGGAGGCGATCCCTCGTCCCGCGAGCGCGGGACGTATTTTGAGAATCACTAGCCTCCGCCTCGCCTTGTTGCTGCGAGTGTGAACCCGCCATCACCAGGCGCGATGTCCTTTCGGACGGAGAACTGAAACTCGCCAGAGAGATGGCTGGATGAGCCGACCACTAGCCCCCTACTTGGCGCACCCTTGTCGGCGTATTTCACCTGACAAGATTCCGCTAACAGAGTGTCTACTCTCTAGACGAAAATTATGGTTCGATAGAGGGCATCTTTGTGGTTGGAAACCCTAATGTCTCTCGGCGATGAGTTTGGGGCAACAACAAGCTGGTGGACACGCTGATCTATCTAGGTTCAGGCCCCCGGAATGGGTAATAGCCCTACGTCCTGCGAGTTCTTTGTTGAGGAAAGGGGGAAAATGTCTTACAAGGGTGTTTCTCAATGTCTGCCTTTCTATGCTTCTTGTTCTAGCCAATCGACCGGCCAGCCCCCTTCTTCATGCACTAGGGCGCCTTTATATAGACGGGCCACACTGGGCAGGAGAGAAGGTGGCGCTATACTTATCTACACCCATTAATTACACCCATCATTCCAGCTTCACGTCTACCCGTGACTCATTTATTAAGCACGACTCCGTGGCCTTGTCCTTCGAACATCATTTAATGTCGGTGAGAGGCCTCGCCCGGTCCGCCTGGGACAGGACGCTTCTACGTCGGGTTGGTGAGAGACGTTAGAGGGATAAGCCGCTGTCGTACCGAATGCTGGACCCTTCACAATTAATGATCCTGACATGAGGTGCTAGGAGAGGGAAATTTCAAGGCGAAGTCTTCCCTTCATTCCTTTGGTCACATCCGTGGCCTGACAAGGGGGGCTCAAACACTTGCCCGCTCGGAGGCATAGCGTGGGCTCTTCGCTCGTGGCGGGGCATGCTCGCTGGCTGCGCCCTTGGCGCCACCACGGCCTTCGGTGGCGGTGTGATCGCCAGATCGCTTGTCTGGTCGCGTGGGCTTTCCACGGCGGTAGGCGTGCTTTCGCCACTGGCCGCAGTGGTGCCACAGCTGGCTGCCGCTTCGCTCGCAGCGAGGCATGATCGCCGGAGCCTTTCGTCGAGGCAGCGTGGCTTTAAATTTGCGAGCCACTTCTTGGACCTATTACTTTTCACGGCGGAAAGGTACCCGGTCGAGTACACCAACAACAACGCGCACCATGAAGGTCGTCTTGAATACGCCAGCGACCATATGTCGAACGAGGCGCTGGGAGGTGTTCACCGCTGCTAGAGTCAGATTCATGATCGCCGCGGTGGCCCGACCTACGACCACGCCGGTCGTGGCGACGGGCCCGAGCATCGCCCGGGAGGTACTGCAAGTGCTCGTGGTCCCGGCGGCACCTTGGGGGAATGTCGGGGGAGCGGCCCGACATGCTGCTGCTAGAGCAAGAGTCGCTGTAGTCCGGCTGCCGCCGCACACCATCCGGAGTTGTACTCAGGGAGCAACGGCGAGGCGGTGTACGAGACAGGTCTTCGGATTGTCGGCGCGCGAGAGACCAGCGGGGACGCTGGCGCCTACGCGTGGAGCTGCCGTCACTCGTCAGGTACCGGAACCCAGAAGGGCAGCCATGGTGCTGCGACGGCACAGCTTTGGTGGCGGGCTTATCGAGCTCATCTGCGAGAGCTCGGCCGAAAAGGCCCGACCTCGGATGGGCGGGGTCGGTCATGACTCGGGCGATCACAGGAGGCGCTCGCTCGATTGAGGGAGCTTGGAATGACCTGATGACATTCTGATCTTCTCGCGCTCCTCCGGAGGGCGATTCACGGCTTTGATCTTGAGGGTCTTGAGCTGCGCTCCCCCTTCTCTATGCTCGTGCCATGGCTAGCGGACATGAGAACAAGTTGATCACGCAGCGGCGGAGAGGGGGAGAATAGGGATGTGGAGCTTCCATGCTCGGGGACGGCATTCGAACCCGAGCTCACGGAATGTGCTGCAGCGTCAGATGCCATACCTCGAAGGTCTTGGTTCTCTTCCGGATGAGCGAAGCTTTCGAGCCCCACGGTGGGCGCCAGTTGTCGACGGTCGGGATCGCCTAACCGCAAATGTGAAACGGGGTTAGTGTGAACAGGGGACCCAAGACGAGCCACGCTCTACGGAAGTATGGACGTTTAGTCGGGATGAAGTGTCAACGAGCTGGACAGAGCGGATTATACTGGTTCGAGCCCTCGTGAGGGTAACAGCTCTACTCCAGTCTTCTCCTGAGGTGGAGGGCTTCACTATCTTTTAGTACAGAGAGTGGATTATAGCTCGAGCTTGAGCGTTCTGGTTGTGTCTATTGGCCTATTGCTAGTGCGCTGATGTCCCCCCGTTGCTGTTCTGCCTTAAGGGATTTTATACCCATCCCAGCCATTACCAGAAACGGCCAGGAGAGATTCCCGAGGTAGTGCATGGCATGCATTGAAGACGTGCTGCAACCATCCCGGATCTGGCGCCCACATCCGCCTTAACTCCAGGATTCTCGGTCTTGGTAACCGCCGAGTAAACGTACACCTCCAAGCCAAGGTCGAGGTCGTGCGGGGATTCGACCTCCACCCCCCAAGCTTGAGGTCGTGCGGGGTTTGGCGCAGCTCTGGTCGTGGTCGAAGTCTCTCACTGCTCAGCCCCGAGCTGGGGGACCCTGTTGACGGCGTGTTGACCTGTCAGAGATTCATCAGTCCCCAACAGGGTAGTAACCCAGAAGAGAGAGGTGTGGAAAAGGATGGGAATAGCTGAGTGCCTCTCTCTTTCTTTAGCCGATCTAGGGGCCAATAAACCATTGATGGCCATGGCTTGTTATTTCTGGTCAGACACTTTTAATGCCTTCATATTCTGAATCGATCCCATTGGCCCAATTCTTCTAAATGTGGCTCAACCGTGCTACTTGAGGCTTGACAGAGAATAGTTTTCGGTTTATAGTGCCAAACCAAAGCTCAAGCTCATCAGATTTAAGTACATAAGCAATAACAACCAAATCAGCGGGCCAGTATCAGACGAGGAACATATTGCTGAAGGATTAAGATGGCGAACAGAGGGGGGTGTATGATCGTAAAATAAAATTTCCCCCCGCAAAAAGATCCAACCAAAAACCTCACTTCATTGAAGCAAAGTAGAGAACAAAAACATTCTAAAAAATCAGTAATGGCGGCACTACTGCAAAATCGCCGGTAGTCTTGAATGAGCGATAACTGGCACTACCAAAGTGCTGCGGTGGTACTACTAGGGTTCTTTGCAGACTATAGTAAAATTAGCGCTGTGAATAATTAAAATCAGTCCGACCCAAAAGAAAATTTAATGAATCTTTTGATCAGTTGATCCAAACACTGTGAAACTTTGTGGACACCTTCCTGTGGATGTGAGAAACCTATTTAAACCTTCAATCGCAAGGATTGATGTCAAAGTTCTAACCTTTTTCAAATTTATGGATGAGTGCACAAGAATGGGTTCAAGAAAAAACTTGGCCCTCAGCTAGCTGATTGGTTGTTGTTAATCAAGATAATTCTAGATGGCTTCCCACATATCATAGTAAGCTAGAACACAGGACAAGAACATCCAAAAGCTCGATCTTCTAAGATTGATCCTCTTAAGAACACTAATCGGTCCCTCGCAAAGAAGAACACAAGATTTGTCTAGATGATTAGAATATGATCTGAAGAAGACTCATTCATCAATCATTCATCCTTGGCATAAAATCCAACTGATGATTAGAATATAAGACCAACTGATGACATGAAAAATACAACATTCTCGCAGTGTCTCATAGTGGGTCAATAACCAACATCATGTTCTCTAACATGTGTTAATATTATTGGTTTGATATCTCCATATCAATAACCTGTGAAACGTAGCCATCAACCAATATATATGCTAGTCTACTCATATGTGTCCTTATATGATTACCGACTAGGGATGACTTGTATAATATCAATATATGGAAAAAGTTTCACAAACAAGTCACTTGTTGATTAATCCAATCGATATTTATTTAGAGGACAAACAATTATATTGTTCCATAAATATAAGACGTGATACAATCATCTCTATGATTGCCTCAAAGGCATATCACCATGATAGCATCTAGACCCCCTCAATTCTTTCATCATGTTTTATTATATAGTTTTGGTGTTGATGACTGAGTTAATAATTCTTAAAGCTATGAAGAGCATGGGCTGAAAGCATAGGTGAAGCAAGTTGGTCTAACAAGATTAAGGTACTTTGTTACTAGTTTATGGCTTGGGAGATGATTCGAGCCAAATAACTAGGATTATTTACTGTTTGGTTGTACTATAAAGGGGAACTTTGCACAAGTTAGTAGATTGGATCATAAGGCTAAGCCAAATTAGATTGCTTGAAGCTAAAACTCTTAGTCATTCTGCTCCTTGAATTAAAATCCTCTTTCATTCAAAAATCCAAATATGCAACGAACTAAAATTCAGTTGCTCATTTCCTAAGTCTGTTGCAAATCTAACCAAACTTTCTATTCTCATATACTTTAGTCCGTAGTGGAAGGTTCTTCAAGAAATCCTGCAATCGAGCTCTTTTCATCTATGACGGACCAAAATATTTGGTCCGGCATACAGATAAATTCTTATTCCTTTTGCAGACCAAAATTTCTTAAACTTCCATCTTTGACGGACCCAAATTTTTAGTCCAGCACACGTTCAAAATCTTAGCTTTTTGCCGGACCAAACCTTGAAGTTCTACTTATTAAATCCATAGTTAAAAATATATTCTTATTCGAGAGTTTTCCATTGTTGACGGACCAGATATTACTAACTCAAAGTTTAGTCCGCCACTAAAGCAAAACTCTCGATTGAACCCATTTTATGTCAAGGCTACTGATCCTTGTAAAACCTATCTTCGACGGACCAAATATTTTGGTCCGGCGTACATGTAAGATTCTCATTCCTTTGCTGGACCAAATCCTCTAAACTCCCATATATGATGAACCAAATATTTTAGTCCGTCGCAAATGTCTTCAATTGGTCCGTGGTACACATGATCAACATCGCTAAGTCTTTTTACTTAGTCCGTTGTAAACGTGTATTAGCTGTTTTTTATTACTCTGACACGTTGCAACAGTCACAGTGGTAGTTGTAACGGCTATATTCATTCCAAATACCTATATAAGCATTTCCTGAGCCATCTACCAGAATGTACTTCCTTTTTATGAACTCCTTGACATTTTAACATTCAAAATAGCTCTCATTTTTACAAGGAGTATGTGCTTCACTCTAAAACTCAAATCCTCAACTTTCCAAGTGTTTAGCTCCAAACTTAAGTCTAGTTGTGTGATTTGCGAGTGTACCAAGAGACAGAACTTGTGCAAAGTTTATTACTTTTGGGTCTTGGTGATCCTAGACAGCTTGGATGAAGTGAAAAGTGAGACCTGTCCAAAGGTGCTTGTGGAAGGCCACTTTGTTTGTGAAAAGGTTTAGAGCTCACCTCACTGGAGTGGTGAAAGAGCTACCCAAGTGGAGACCAAAGCTACTGCGACTAGCTTTGGAGAAGCAATACTTCAAGTGAAGTGCTTCAACGTGAAGTACGAGAAGGGCTCTGAACCACAAGATAAATACGTGTCTCTTTTGTGCTTTTCTTCCATTTGTGTTGCTTTCGCTATTATCTTTGTTTGAGTTTTACTCTTGTTATATTCTGTGCTAAGTTATTCACTTAAGTTAAATAGTCATTTGTAACTAAGGAGTTAAAAATTTGAAAAGTTGCCTATTCACCCCCCCTCTAGGCCAACTCGTTCCTTCAAGTGGTATCAGAGCAAGGTTTACCTTATTAAGCTTAACTAGCTTTGGTAAATGGCCGAGAGGGAAATGGATCCGCAACTGTTAGTATTGGTAGAGTACCAGTTTTTGATGGTACTAATTATGCCTATTGGAAAATTAGAATGAGATGCTATTTGGAAGCTGTTGGGTATGATGTGTGGAGGGTTACAGAGAAACCTTTGCCTCGTCGTGTCATGCCCGAAGGGCAAACTGTATATGGTGAACCCACTCCTGGTGAGATTCAAAATATGCAGTATGATGCTCAAGCTAGAAATGCTATATTCTCCTGTCTTAGTTTAGAAGTTTTTGATAGAGTAAGTAATCTTACTTCGGCTTATGATATTTGGACAACATTGCAAGAAATTCATGAAGGAACTTCTGATGTAAAAGAAGAAAAATACTATGTTGTCCAAGAAAAATTTGATCAATTCAAAATGCTTGCTCATGAAAATGCTAATGACATGTTTACTAGGCTTAATCCTATTGTTAATGAACTTAAAGGCCTAGGAACTAAAATTTCTGATGTTGAAATGTGCAGGAAGATGATTAGAGTACTTCCTCGAGCCTATCACAGTTTGATCACTTATCTGTCCAACAGTGGTGATCTCAAGAGGTTTACTCCAACTGAGCTACTAGGAAAAATATTAGCCCATGAGCTCACCTTGACTGAAGAAGATGGTCCCAAGAAGAAATCCATTGCTCTCAAAGCCAAGGAGTTAGTACAAGACTTATCAGATGAGAATGATGATGAGTCAAGTGATGCTGAGGATGAAGATGTAAAGAAGCTAGCTTTACTCATCAGAAGAGCCAACAAAATCATGAGAAGAGTTAACTTTAAAGACAAAGGAAGGTCAAACTCTTACTATTCAAAGAAAAATCCATTTGCTAATAGCTGCTCGATGCCCTAACAAAATTAAGAAGAAGAAGAGCAAGTACAAGGGCAAGGATGATGAGGATGAGGAGAAGAAGGGACACATAGCTGCTCGGTGCCCTAACAAAATTAAGAAGAAGAGCAAGTACAAGGGCAAGGATGATGAGGATGAGGAGAAGACTCATGACAAGCACAAGACGAAGCATTTCAAGAAGGGGTACTCCAAAAGATTCTCAAAGTAAGGAAAAGGGGAAGCTCACATAGGGGAATGGATCACTGATGAAGAAAGTCGATCACTGATGAAGAAAGTCTAAGTGAAGAATCCTCCTCTGATGATGAAGACTCAAGGTTAAAAGGGCTAGCTGGGCTTGCCTTGGACGAGTCAACTCCACCACCACCTTCATTTTCTTTATGTCTAATGGCAAGAACTAATGAGAAAAAAGTTGGTGACTCTCTTTCTTACGATGAGCTAGTGGAAATAATTGAAGAGCTAAATAATGCCTTGCATGCTAAAACAAATTCAACAAAAGCTCTTAAGAAAACTGTTGCTAGCTTAATCAATGATCAAAAGCTGTTACAAAAATATGGAGGAGCTGATTAAGAAAATAAATATCGGTTGAAATATGGATGGTGATAATCATATGTGAATTGGTTGATTAATATGGAATATGCGTGATTGGTTAAGATTAATTGGTTTGGTTGATTAATATGGAATATGCGTGATTGATTAAGATTAATTGAATTGGTTGATTGATATGGAATATGCATGATTGGTTAAGATTAATTGGTTATGATCATAGGAACTACCATTGTCAAGGGATTAAGGTAGATGATTTTGAGAGTAATATTTGGGTGGTTTAGTAAATAATGTTATGAAGCATTCTTGGTGCACTTAATAGATAATAGTGAGAATCATACGTATGGATTAAATAGGTAATGTTGAGAAGCATATTCAGTGAATTAATATACATGACATTGCGAAGTATTCTTGGTGGTTTAGTAGATGATTATGTGAAGTATTCTCGGTGAATTAATATAGATGATGTTGTGAATCATACTTGATGGATTTAGTGAATGATATTGTGAAGTATTTATCGTGGATTAAGTGGGTGATAAGATTGATCAATACAAGAATGATGGATAAATCAATAATGTAATTTATAGTTCTAGGAAGATATTTCATATTCAGTGATAATTGTAGCTTAATATGATTTTGGAGTCATGATTACTCTTGATAAAGATTTCACTTGTTGGAATATCATATTGGGTTGGATTATACAAGTGCTATGATAATAATGTGAGATCTTGGTGACTTCATGATTTTAGGAGATTACATAATTGATTATAATAATTTTTATCAACACTGAGAATTGAAGTTTAATAAATAACTATTAGTGGAATAGAGTAGTTCGGTAGAAATGCTTATGCTTACAAACGGTCAGTACACACCTATGGGTGGGGATTCTTTATAAACCCTTGCAGACTTGTGTTGGAAAATATAGGCAAAAGGTATTGCCGTTTGTTTGTAAAATAAAAATAAAAAGGAAAATGGTTTAGATTAGGGCGGAATGGTTTGTTGGGCGGGTGCAGACAGAGCACTGGTCTTGGTTTGTGGAAGCCGCCCTAGTCAAATTAAGGACCGACTCTTATGATTGTCTATTCTTAGCACAACAGTACAACCACATGTCAAATGGGCTCTGACCTGGCTGAATAATTTGTAGAAACCTAACTTAGACTCACCAGATGGTGGAATGTGGATGCCAGATAGAGGCAAGTCGTATTTTCCCACACGGCGCAAGAGGGGGCTTCTATACTGGGCGGATAGAACCCTAATAGCGGTGAAACCTCAGCGGGTGAGTCGGGTTAGGCGTATACATTGTAAAGGCCTTGTCATGATATCTCTGCCGGCACACCTAAGGAAGTGTGTTAATAGCTTGGCATCAAGAGAATATCATGTCTTGTGGGTAAAGTGTACAAACTCTGCAGAGTAAATAAACTATTCGAATAGCCGTGCCTACGGTCAAGGGTGGGCAAAGAATGCTTTGCATATTGGTAGACTTTTGGTTTTGTTTTCGAAAATGAACTTTGGGATTCGGGAGAGGTTAGAACTCTCGGATGTGCCTTTGGCGGCTAGAGCCAGTCAAGTAGATGGAACCTGTTTTGATCATGACAGATAGAGTCATGAGTTGGTTTACCTTAATCTTTTTGAAATGTGGCGGATAGAGCCTGTATACTAGTGATTGGTGGCTAGAACCTTCGCTAGAATTTTAAATAATTCAATTGTTAAAAATATTTGTTAAAATGTGCATTGTGAAAATTATTATTAAGTATGGTTTGATGAAACTTGGCTTTATGCAAAAGAACCCTATTAAGCCTTTCCTTGAAAAGCCCTTCATGTTGCATTTTCCCAGACTTGCGGAGTACGTTTGTACTCACATGCTACACTCAAATCATCTCTCAGAAGGTTGAAGCTGTCAAAGGAGATCACCTGGACTAGGACGCGCTCCCCACTCGATTGCCTGCGGGCATATGGTTGGGTCATCACTTGGAGTTTTCTTCTTCCGCTGCAGTTATTCAAGTTGTTCAGCCCGTTAAGGCGGTTTTGGTAAATCTCGACCATAAGGTTATTGTTCTTATTTGATGTTATTTATTACTTCAATATTTAATCCTGGTATGGTCATTGATTTACCACTGTTTCGACTGTGTGTACTAGCTACTGATCTGGGACTAGTACAGAAATGCACAGGAGGTTCCGGATGGTAAATCTGGGGTCTCACATCTAACTACATGATAGTCATTGTGGGTGAAGAAGTGCTAGCCTGTCTCTAAAAAATGCCGCTCTAAAGGTACCTAAAATAAAACATCACAAAACAAGCGTGAGTTCATACAACTCAGCAAAGTATATCAAGATAATACAATTGACTTGGAATAAGACGTTAAAACAATTGATACATGGTGACACCCTTGCACATAGGTACATTATCATACACAACATAGATTTCATTTTAATCATGCAATGCAATATGCATGCTCATAATTCCCATTTGCATGCTCATAATTCCCATTTCATAGCTAATACCGATATCGCTGAGTGCACCCCCATCAATGTGCACCCTCTCATTCCCATCCAACCCATGGAGGGGCCTACCGAAGTAGAACTTTCATGTCTCACTACATGTGAGACATAGAGGCCCACTGGGGACACCTCTTCTGTTATGAATGTACAATTGCAAATGAAACGAATTACATTGCAAACTGCGTTCTCATTCCCATAACAATGCCATAAGCATTAACATATTCTTTAAACTCATACTCTTAGCATTTGCATTATCATAAGCATAATCATACTCATAAATATCATGTAATGGAGAATACTAGCAAGAAACCACAAATTCTTCTAGCATTTAATTTACATGATATACTTGCCTTTAACCGCAAGGAGTGGGGTGGCGTGAGGATGAAGCCACGCCCGAAGCTACACCACCTGAAAGTAACATTTGCATATGCATTTTCAAAAACTATATAGACCATACCATCACATTGCGCGTATATGCCCTATTTCAAAACATCCCCAAATCCTAACTAAAGGAAATCTGGACAGCAGGCATAGAAATGAGCATATCTTCTAAATGGCTAAACAAAAAATTGAGTTCTTGCACTCTAAATGATCACAAGAGGATAATCTGCAATTATTCTATAGACATTTATTCAGGAAATACATCAATAATTCCCAGATCAGAGTTGAACAGAGGTTACATGCACTAACACTAGTTCTGGATAGTATGTACTAAAATGAGCATATCTCCTAAATGGCTAAAAAATTGAGTTATTGCACTCTAAATGATCACAAGAGGTTAATCTACAATTATTCTATAGCCATTTATTCAGGAAATGCATCAATAATTCGCAGATTAGAGATGAACAGAAGTTACATGCATTGACATTAGTTCTAGATAGTCTGTACTAAAATGAGCATATCTCCTAAATGGCTAAACAAAAAATTGAGTTCTTATACTCTAAATGATCACAAGAGGATAATCTACATTTATCCTATAGCTATTCATTTATGAGGTGGCTCTAAAGTCCTCGAATTCCACTCTGAATCTCAGTCTAAAATCTGAACCTTCAGCAGCTTCAGATTTCAGGACAGTATACTTTAAAATAGTATAACTATTGATTCTTGAATCCAAATCAAGCAAACAAGGATATTTTCATAATATACAGGAAATTTCCTAACTTTCTCTAGAAAAATAAAAATTCTAAATTGACCTGCATCTAGCCTTAAACAACTGTTCAGCATTTCAGCTACCAACACAAGCATCATCAGGACAATCAACACTAAAATGACCATAACTTTTCATTGGCTGAATGAAAATTAGTGTTCTTGGTCTCAGATTAAAAGGGAAACAATGAGCTAAAATTCCTCTACAGCCAAATATTCAGAAAACGCTTTTAACTAGCTTGAAATACAGCCCTAATGAACAATTAATGCTCAGCCCGAAAACAGAAATCTTCCCTCCAAAACCTAGAGCTATTTTTCCCCCAAATCCCTCAAAAACCAAACCCTAGAACACCCATACCAGCAAGCTATCCCCATTAGCACATCATGCACACTCCAAAAACCATGAAATCCTCACCTCCTTGCACTTGAGTGAAGAAGGATTGCTACTGCTGCTGCTACTAGGGAGGAGGATAGGGAGGGGGAGGCGCTCGCCTGGTGGAGGAGGACTGCAGGGGGAGGCACTGGCTAGGGAGGGAGCTGGGAGGGCACTGCTGGCTTGGGTAGGGAGGAGGCTCAGGGAGAAAAGAAGAAGGGGGAGGAGGAGGAGATGCTAGGAAAAGAAAAGAAGAAGGGAGGGAAGGGAAGTCGGGTGTGGTGGGGAGGCAGGGTAGGGGAGGAAAAAGAAAAGAGGTGGGGGAAAAGTTAGGAAATTATTTCTCTACCAAGCTAGAAAAATCCTGAGCAATATCAACCTTCATCCTTTTCCACCAGAAGCTCTTTTTCAAATCCTGATACATTTTAGTCTCACCAGGATGAATGGTATACGGGGTACGGTGAGCCTCCTTTAAGATGTCATCTTTGACTTGAGACTTTTGGGGCACACAAAGGCGGCCTTTGAACTGCACAGCACCGTGTTCATAAATGCTAAAATCCCCAACTTTGCCTTCAAGGATGTGCTTTCTCACTTGCTGAAGCAATCGATCATGCTGCTGCGCCTCACGCACACACTTTGGAATTGCTGACTCCAAGATCATTTGAGTTTCATCTTGAGCAGTGCCGGCAAAACAATATGAGACACCCATACGCTCGAAATCAGCAATGAGACAATCAAGAGCAAGGGGTAGCACCTTGCGACTAAGCGCATCCACCACCACATTAGCCTTGCCTGGGTGATACTGAATTGTAAGGTCATAATCTTTTATCAACTCCAGCCACCTTCTTTGCCTCAAATTCAAATCTTTCTGAGTGAAAATGTACTTGAGGCTTTTGTGGTCAGTGAAGATATCACAAGATTCACCATACAAGTAATGCCTCCAAATCTTCTAAGCAAAGACCATTGCGGCTAGTTCGAGATTATGAGTAGGGTAGTTCTGCTCATGCTTTTTCAACTGCCTTGACGCATAAGCAATAACTTTACCCCCTTACATAAGCACACAGCCGAGGCCCACATGAGAAGCATCAGAATAAATAGTGAAACACTCTCCTGGCTCAGGAAGGGTGAGAATAGGAGTAGTCACTAGCTTTTCCTTCAAGGTATGGAAACTGCACTTACAATCGGCGGGCCACTAGAATTTTACCCCTTTCTGAGTCAACTGAGATAGTGGTTTGGCGATAATTGAGAAATCTTGAACAAAGCGCCGATAGTAACCTGCCAATCCAAGGAAACTGCGTACTTCTTTGACATTAGAAGGTCTCTTCCAGTCCACAATTGTAGAGATCTTACTAGGATCAACAGATATGCCTTCTTGGTTGATGATATGACCAAGGAAACCAACTTCAGAAATCCAAAACTCACACTTCTTTAGCTTGGCAAAGAATTGATTCTCCCTGAAAGTATGAAGCACAAGCCTCAAATGACGCTCATGCTCCTCCTCTAATTTGGAATAAATGAGAATGTCGTCAATGAACACTACCACAAAATCATCGAGATATCTACGCAGCAAGCAATTCATCGTCTCCATAAAAACAGAAGGGGCATTGGTTAGTTCGAAAGACATAACCTTAAATTCATAATGCCAATACCTAGTGGAGAAAGCCGTCTTCTCAATATCTTGTTCCCTCACACGAATTTGATTATAATCTGATTGAAGATTAATCTTAGAGAACACCTTTGCTCCCTTTAATTGGTCAAACAAATTTTCAATGCGAGGTAGAGGGTACATGTTCTTGATGGTCATCAAATTAAGAGCGCAGTAGTCAATGCACATGCGCCAACCTCCATCTTTCTTAGCGACAAAAGGACAGGCACTTCCCAAGGTGACACACTACGCTGGATCAATCCTTTTGATAATAGATCATCCAGTTGCCTTTTTAACTCATCTTGGAAAGGACGAGCCAAGCGGTACGGAGACATGGAGATAGGTCGAGTGCCCGGGATAAGATCAATTTGAAATTCCACATCCGTTTTTGGCGGCAAACCGGGCAACTCATTCGGAAACACATCAGCAAATTTCTTCACCACAGGAATCTCCTCAATGCTTACCAAAGAACTTAGCTTTTCTAAAATGGCCAGAAGTGTCCCCATTTTCAACATTCTACGCCCAGGAAATAAACTGGTCAGCACAAAGAGAGGGCTGGAGGGTACCCCACCCTGGAAGACCAACTCCACACCTGAAGGAGCTTGCAAAGCAACTGTCTTTCAGAAATAACATATTTTGGCACGGTACTGATGCAACCAATCCATACCCAAGATGACATCAAACGGGGCCAGTTGAATAACCATCAGGTTAGCAAAGAAATCTTCATCATCAATAGTGATAATACAACTGGAACATACCATCGAGCTCGCAATAAGCCCACCCAGTAAACTGACTACCACAAACTTAGCAATACACTGCATCCTCAATTTAGCCCTTCTAGCAAACTCAATTGACACAAAGGAATAGGATGCTCCTGAATCAAAAAGAACAAAAGCATCAAATGAATCCACATGCAAAATACCTGATACCACATCCTGACGCCTGGCTAACTCAGCAGTTGGGAGGGCTTATACTCCTGGTGGTGCCGGGGCGGCGGAAGCCCCAACACCCTGCTAGGGGAGCACTGAAGCTGGAGGCAGTGTAGCAAACTGGGGGGGATCTGACGGCTGAGGAAGCCAGAAAGCCGCAGGTGGAGCCCACATGGAAGACTGCGGAAGAACGAGAGCTGCAGCCAACATCTGGACGGATCCACTCAATGAGGCGGTTGGACTAGATGGCACTGGTTCCCACTTGATGATGCTGTCGGGATTCAACCGGCAAACCCTCCTTGCCCCATATGGCCAGGTCGACTACAATGATGACAGTCCCCTGAACATGAACATTTCGCAGCGCGATGCCCACCACCGCACTTGAAGCAAATCATGCCTTGCCCCGGGACAAGGCGGAAGGCCAACCGTGGGGAGGACGATGAGGATGGCTGAGGCTGCCTTGCCTTGGCTCCTGAGGAGGAACTTTGTCCCCCTTGGACTTCTTGGAGGTAGATCACTGAAAAGACCCACCCCGACCACCAAAACTCCTCTTCTGGCCACCACCAGAAGTTACAGAAACTCCCGAGCCACTAGAGTTGAGCTTATCTTTAGACAGCTCCAATTCAAGCTCCATACCCTTAGCCTGCTCCACCACAAAAGCAAAGTCACGGGGAACAGTGGCCCCCGTGACAACTCTGAACTCCTAGTTGAGGCCCCTACGAAACCTCTGAGCCTTCTCATGATCATCTGAGGCCACAGCTGGTATGAAGCGAACAATGTTATTGAACTCCGCCTCATACGTAGCCACAGACTTCCTCCCTTGGGAGGGGGTAGCCAAAGAATGCTCCATCCTCTACACAAAGGACTCCGGGTAAAATTTTGCCCGGAAGTGCTCGGTGAAGACCTCCCAAGTGACTGGTCCCTGAGTTGGGGTCCTCGCAGCAAGCACCCTCTCCCACCAGATATCCGCTTGGCCCTTTAGCTGGAAGGCCACGAATCGAGCCTTCTAGAGAGAAGTCATCTCCAAAACTCCAAATTGCCTATCCATGTAGCACAACTAGTCCGCTGACTGGACCGGCGTGCCCACACCATCAAAGGCGTCGAGTCGGAGAGTTAACCACTCACGAAGGCTCATCCTACCATCTGGCACATCTGGGGCAGCTGCGAGAACCGCTGTAGGTGGAGGCGCAGCAGCAGGAGCTACTTGAACCTGCTGACGCAACTCCTGAACCTTCCTCTGCAGTGCTTGCAATAAGGCCACAGTAGCGGCCCCAACCACTGGCTCAGGCTGCTCAGCTGGAGCGCCATGATGGACTGATTCATGGGCATTATGGGAGCCACTCCCCTCAGAGACTGACTCGCTGACGACATGAGATGGGTGACTCCCACCACGACTACAGCCTCGACGGCCACCATGACCACGAGGGCAGCCTCTACCCCTCGACATAGCTACAACAAGCACACAATGGTAATATCAACTCTAGCCTCCACACAAAAGAAATCAAACTAATAGCATACTCAATTTTCAATATCATAACTCAAATACAACATAAAGGCGTAATGCAATGAATTACCATACCGTTCCTACTGTGCTCCCAAGTGTGTCAAAATTTTAATTAGTTAATCAACCTATATCATATTTTAAGTTGATTGTCCAATGGCCCAATTTTTAAAGAGTATACACCTAAGCCATGTTTCTAGATTATCCAAAATCAAAGTTTTAGTTGACCCTATGGTATTTCACTAAGTTCACGCACCACGGACCTAAAGCCTGCTCTGATACCAATTATAACACCCCATAACCCCATGTTCCCTGAATGCTACATCCTCAACAACCAAAACGTTATAAGACACCATAAGAAATTAGCAAAGCAAGCTAAACATACTAGTAAGTTACCGAACTTAATTAATATTTCGGCAGCACCTTCCCTAAACTCGAACATCCACTCAGCAAACAAATAAGACAACAATCCACATGATCAACATATATAGCAATCCATGACATTTAACTAGCAGCATAATCAAATAAGCATATAACATGGAAGAGCAAATATTCCAAAAGGCAACCATGACGCAAAATAGTGGAACTACATAGTGAAGACACCACATATCCAAGGATACAGAGATTTAAGCCATCATGTACTTACAAAGCCACCTATTCAAAAGTAGGTTCTTTAAGCCTAGCACTACTTCTAAGGGATGTGGCAACTACTCTAACTACATGATAGTCATTGTGGGTGAAGAAGTGCTAGCCCGTCTACCAAAATGCCGCTCTAAAGGTACCTAAAATAAAACATCACAAAACAAGCGTGAATTCATACAACTCAGCAAAGTATATCAAGATAATACAATTGACTTGGAATAAGATGTTAAAACAATTGATACATGGTGACACCCTTGCACATGGGTACATTATCATACATATCATAGATTTTATGTTAATCATGAATTGCAATGTGCATGCTCATAATTTCCATTTCATAGCTAATACCGGTATTGCTAAATGCACCCCCGTCGGTGTGCACCCTCTCATTCCCATCCAGCCCGTGGAGGGGCCTACCGAAGTAGGACTTTCATGTCTCACTACGTGTGAGACATAGAGGCCCCCTCGGGACACCCTTCTGTTATGAATACACAATTGCAAATTAAATGAATTACATTGCAAACTACGTTCTCATTCCCATAACAACACCATAAGCACTGACATATTCTTTAAATTTATACTCTTAGCATTTGCATTACCATAAGCACAATCATACTCATAAATATCATGTAATGGAGAATACTAGCAAGAAATTCACAAATTCTTCTAGCATTTAATCTACATGATACACTTGCCTTTAACCGCGAGGAGTGGGGTGGCGTGAGGATGAAGCCACGCCCGAAGCTACACCACCTAAAAGTAACATTTGCATATGCATTTTCAAAAACTATATAGATCACAACATCACATTGCGCGTATACACCCTATTTCAAAACAGCCCCAAATCCTAACTAAAGAAAATCTGGACAGCAGGCATAGAAATGAGTATATCTTCTAAATGGCTAAACAAAAAACTGAGTTCTTGCACTCTAAATGATCACAAGAGAATAATCTACATTTATTCTACATCCATTTATTCACAAAATACATCAATAATTCCCAGATCAGAGATGAACGGAGGTTACATGCACTGACACTAGTTCTGGACAGTCTGTACTAAAATAAGCATATCTCCTAAATGGCTAAAAAAATTGAGTTCTTGCACTCTAAATGATCAAAAGAGGATAATCTACATTTATTCTACAGCCATTTATTCAGGAAATGCATCAATAATTCCCAGATCAGAGATGAACAGAGGTTACATGCATTGACACTAGTTCTAGACAGTTTGTACTAAAATGAGCATATCTCCTGAATGGCTACACAAAAAATTGAGTTCTTACACTCTAAATGATCACAAGAGGATAATCTACATTTATCTTATAGCTATTCATTTAGGAGGTGGCTCTAAAGTCCTCGAATTGCACTCTGAATCTCAGTCTAAAATCTGAACCTTCAGCAGCTTCAGATTTCAGGACAGTATACTTCAAAATAGCATAACTATTGATTCTTGAATCCAAATCAAGAAAACAAGGATATTTTCTTAATCTACAACAAATTTTCTAACTTTCTCTAGGCAAATAAAAATTCTAAATCGACCTGCATCTAGCCTTAAATAGCAGTTCAACATTTCAGATACCAACACAAGCATCATCAGGACAGCCAGCACTAAAACGATCATAACCTTTGATTGGCTGAACAAAAATTAGTGTTTTTCATTTCAGATTAAAGGGGAAACGATGAACTACAACTTCCTCTATAACCAAATATTTTGGAAATGCTTTTAACTAGCTCGAATCACAGCCCTAACAAAAAGGTAATGGTCAGCCCGAAAACAAAAATCTTCCCTCCAAAACCTAGAGCCATTTTCCCCCCAAATCCCTCAAAAACTAAACCCTAGAACACCCATACTAGCAAGATATCCCTATTAGCACAGCATGCACACTCCCAAAACCATGAAATCCTCACCTTCTTGCACATGAGTAAAGAAGGATTGATCTTCTTTGCTAGAGGCGGAGGGCAGGCGGGGAGGCACTAGCTTTGTTGGAGGATGATTGCAGGGGAGGCGGCCGTCGAGAGGGAGTTGGGAGGCGGCCTGGGAGGAGGAGGCGCAGGAGAAAAGAAGAAGGGGAGGTGGAGGAGATGCCAGAAAAGAAAAGATAGGGAAGGGAAGTCGGGGGGGTGGGGAGGCAGGTAGGGAGGACAAAGAAAAAGGTGGGCGAAAAAAGTTAGGAGATTATTTCCCTGCCAAGATAGAAAAATTATCTGCGATATTACAGCTCCAGTAGTGCTGGTAGCTTCGGCCATCACAAGCCTCTAGTGGCTTCGGTAGTGCTTGTAGCTTTGGTGTAGCAGGGTGGGCATTAATGGAGAGATGTCCTTTTTGGGCTATAGGATGAATGTGCCAATAGCATCCCCTAGTGTGATGATCTCGTCGTTTGGGAGCATCTACAGCGTGACAACCTTGCAAATTTCATACACACCATCGATATGGACCTTCGTGTAGCCTAGATCTAAAGTACAACCATGCACAAACGCCCTTACACCAGATGGATACGTGTGCCCCCAAGCAGTCTGCAGGGAAACAGATCCAATGGCAAGCCTCACTAGTAGATTGCACGGCATAGCCACCTACGTAAGGATACACAATTAATTAGCTAACACATCCAACAGGTCTATCTAAGAAACATTGCAGACATGTATATTACCCGGGTGTCATCGGGAGGAAATCTAGCATCGTCCATGTCCATCTCAGGGGTGGACGCACAGCTACTTTGGCGATTTGTTGGGCCGAACTGCGCCTATGCTTATTGGGCTTGCATGTTTCATGCCTGCCTCTCTACAACCACCCATTGCTCCATCCTTTTCCTCAAAGCTTCTTAGCTAACTATCAAACTACACTCTTAGCCTTTCCTCAACCCTTTCCTCAATTAGGGCTACTAGTCGTTCCTCGCACTCAGCTTTACTTCTCTTCCTACTCCGATACGTGTTGGAATCTTGTGGGAATCCCATTTTCTAGGGAACAAAAACACCTAGGCCTCGAGTGTGACCCGGGTGCTCCTTGTTTTCCAAGGCTATGGAGAGTATATTTTTCTCTCTGTCTAAAGTGAAAGAGTCCTGGGAAGATTACGTGCTCAACGATATTTGGCGTTAGGACACTTCCTCATCTACAAGGTTGACAAAGGACACGCCGCCTGAAGACGTAGGACGTGACCTCGCTCTTACCCAATTTTGAGCTACTGGGTCCAAGATCGAGGCAAACGGCGGTGTGACCTCCTTCTAGATTGCCTTGTCCCCTCCCTCATCCATTATGCTATCTTGCCAGCGTACCCAGTGGAGCCGAGTTTGGGCGGGTAGGTATTGTTCGACTAGACGTTCTTGTGCACCGCACTTTGACGCATGAACTCTTTCATCGTCTTCATCTCATCAAATCGTTCCTACATGTCTTCAGTGATGAAGCCATACTTCTGGAATCCTGCATAATGTCCAGAGTGCTGTCACGGACTTAGGAGGTGCGGTAGGGCCCCATCCTATAGATCGACCGCTATGATGGTATATTGGCTTTAGGCCTTTTACTAAGCCCTCTTGTACCATGCCTTTGTTTTCCTACATTAGGCACCTCATCGGATCCATTCGGCGATGAGGAATGAGAGGACACCATCTTGTAATAAATATCAAAGAAGAGGCAAGTTGGTAAATCAACAACTCATAGAGGGTCATAAAAGAGGAAAGAAAGTAAATTTAAGCGTTGTTTAGTGCATTTGTAATTGTATGATGCAAGGTTGAGAGAAGATAAGTTAAGAGAAGCAAATTTAAAAGAAGGTAAGTTAAGAGTTGTTTTGTACATACAAGGTTAAGAAAGTTAAGTGAAGCAAAGTTAAGAGAATCAATATTGCTTGCAAGTGGCAATATACAAAACAATTCATGATATTTCAGTTATAAGTTTTCAGGGGAACAAACAAACATTGAGAATTCATTCATGCAATATGGTTTTGCTTGTTATTAGCAAATATAGCAATTGAACTAAGCGATGACATAATCTATATTAGTGAAAATTACATAATCCAAAGATAGCAATAATGACATAATCAACAACAAATTGATGATGAAATTTATGACATTCATGCAGTGAACCATGTCTAATACAGCAAATTGATGATGAATTTGTTTTATTTTACTCTCAGAAATAGGGCTTGATTGAAGATTTTAAATCTTCAACCTCAATCATAAATGGGCTAAACAATTAATTAAGTGAACAAGGCTTCGAACCCTTACCACCTTAACATGCACATTAAATAATTGATAACTAAGCTCACTGTTAACAGATTATATGTAGTTCAGTATACATTCAAATCAGTAGATTAAATATTTACTAAGCGAATCATCAAATGAAATTCAGATTAGTTAGCTAGCAATTTTACCTAGCAATTATTATTTAGATCAACAGCAATATAACCAATTGAATCAAGCTCAAATATTCATATTAGTAGCCAACTAATCAATTGAACAAAGTAATATAAAGACAATGAAGTAACACTGACAGTGAGTAATGACAGATATTTAATATTGATCAGACTAAGCAAAATAGTATAAAGTATGCTGGTTCAAGTCCAAGTTCACAAAATTAATTGTCATTATTATCAATTTACTCAATATCATCACAAAGCAATTCCCACAGGCAACAAAAGATTGAGAGAGTGATGTAAGGTTGTTCCCGATCTTTCGATGAGACCAATATCTTTGGTTTGGTGGAACTGACTTGATGATCTGACAACAACGTACGACGACGATGCGCCATAGAAATCGCTAAACTAACTCCAAAGGGTTATTGATCTTACCGTAGGCACGATCAATCTGAGCAGCAATTCAATTCCTACAAGCAACCGAAGAAACAAGTAAAAACAAAAGTAGCAACAATCTAAAATTGCAAATAAGAATTGAGGTTCATGAATATATAGATAACAAAATGTGGGGTTCTCTGAGAAGTCCCAATATACAATCGTTCGACACATCTAGTGGACAATGTAGTTTGGCCCTAGGCTAAAACTATGCTCAACAAAAACTCAAGTGTCTAAAGTGGTGGCTACTGAGTATATGAGGGGGAGGGACGTGAGAGGGTCATCCGAGGGATGTGTGCAGCCAGGGGGTGCACACAACTTGGGCTTGGGCCCCCACACGCTTGCAAGACTAGAAACAACCCAAAACAGTATAATAGTATATTATTTTGATGATTCCAATTGATCCACGATTAATCTGGGGTTGGGACTAGACCCATTGGAAAGGTCTCATTGTATGCTTTCAAACAAGTACAAGAACTCTCCAATTGGACACCTTATGCAAAAGTTATGCTTGTTTTTCTTTAGACTAGTATCGGAAGGCCAAATTGGATTCTAGGATGTGATGGATTTGATATCTCCCTTTTCATGGTACAAGGATGACGTGTTGGAGTTGATCCAACCAGGTGTGGTCATATTTGATCATCCTCTCCTTCTTGAATTTGAGTCTTCCTCGACTCAATCTCACCTTTTAGCTTGTCCTCAACACAAAACATCCTCATATAGGTCCTGCAACTAATTAAATAAACTAGTAGCAATGCCTCTTTATATATTTGAAACACAAGAAAGACATTTAGAGGTTTCACCTAATAATCATCCGCATAGCTCAACACTTCTTTCCAGCATATAAAGGCACGACGAAAACTAACACTCTTGGATGCTTCCTGCCCTCCTCAAAGGAAAACCATCATCGGTTTTGGACAAGCTGGACAAGAAATAAGAAGCAAAAAGAACAACATCTATGCATCATATATGTATATATCCCATATTTCATTGTTTGTTTGGTTTCACGCAATGCTATTTACATAACAGCAAATGAGGAAATCAAATTTAAGCAAAGCACCTTTTTTCAAAATTTTACAACTCAATTTGTATTTATAAGTGAAGCATATAAGATAAATATTAACATGGTTCAGTTTGCAACTTAATTTGCGTATATAAGTATAGCACATATCTATCCCTGTCCTTGGATAAAGAATACTTATGATTTGTAAGCCTTATTCAATAACATAGAGAGGGCAAAACTACATGTTTTGGCAAGAAGCATAGCTCATTCATATCATCAGATTGTAAACAAGCAATATCAATCCATTCATCAACTACAAGTCAATGTACTAAAATTCGAACGATTAGGTAGCAAGCTATGCATATCACACATATCAAGAAAATTTGATGGTGCTGCAAATGAAACAAGTTGTTGCATACAACTAGGATTGCCCAAAATAGAAAGTTTCAATTCAACAAGTTTATCACAAATTATACATTATCTATAGATAAGAAATTTCCCATCTATGCCATAATCCCCAAATGAATTGAATTTAAAACAGCAGGCATATGTGCTAGATAAAGACTTAAGGGATGAAATTTTAGAAACCTTATCCATATCACAATTCAAGCTAACAGGATTATTCAATGTGATATAGCACAAAACAGTGACAGGGGATATTCTAGCTATCATGTGATTTTACAATTGTGGCAGAAGGAGATAACTCACTAGAATTAAGTACAACAGGAATAAACTTACAAATTTGCACCCTTTCTTGCTATAAAATCATATATGTACCATGGTCATTAGTGTCCTCCTTAGACAAAGTAGGTACCTCAAAACTTTTACTTGATAATGCAGGTTTTTCGGCTTGTACTTCCCCTTCTTCAGAAGTAACTTGCATATCACATGGAATAGCAACAACAGAAGTAACAGAAGTAGATTGGATTATGTTAGTAGAATCATCCTCACGTGTGCTATCCTCTACTTCACCCGAATTTTTTGGTGTTTCTTTCGCATGCTCAGGGTGTATGTTCTCATTAAGGCTTGGTGCAGCGCATGCAACAGAAGTAGCATTTATCTCTGTAGGAACTTGAACTATGGTTGATTGTCTTCACTATATTTTTCTTTCAGCTTCACATGAAAGATTAAGCAAACATGACATAGAATTGAATTCTTTACAAGATATCATTATCTAAATATCAAAATCTAGTCAATAATAAAAGTTGTTCATCCGAGTCTTTTCGGTCTCTTCTAACCCACAACACAAAGATTTGTGCTAAAATTCTTGGTAGTACTCATCCACAGTTTACTACCTTGTTCTAGACATTGCAATTCATTCCGTAATTGACGAGCAACATATGAAGGAACAAATCTATCTCCCATGTGCTAGGGATGTCCTGATTTTTACACATATAATCATTCCACCAAAGAATAGAGTAAATCTAGGAGTAACAGCTGCAACCTTATCATGCTCAAGAATTCTATGTTTATCAAATGATTGTACTACATCTAGTTCACAAGTAAGATAACCTTCAAGATCATATTTACCACTGAAAATGGGTATGGTGAACTTATTGTTGGTACTTGTGCTGTGCCATTGTACCTCCTGTGATGATGAAGATGTGCTCATACGTGCTTCGTATCTCGAAGTGTGAACTTCCTCTTCTCCTAGGATACTATTGGCCCAAGCACTACGGCATTGAGAACCTGCCATTGTTAGTGAAGACAATAAACAAATCACAAAGACATATACCTAACAACTACTAGGATGTGGTAAAAAGTTGCTCAACTCTCAAGCTTTAACCAAAGCTCTTACAAGCTCTTACCGTGCAACAGGAGTTGCCGGCCGTTGGTGGTGTTAAAAGTTCGCCGAAGCTTGGATAAAGCGATAACCAAGGGACTAAACAAACCTACGAGGTAGAATATGTAGAGCTAGGTAGGCTATATTTATTTTCTATGTAATATGATAATTCTAGTTATTGTAATGATAAGTAATGACCCAAACTAGAATTCACAAGCTCTAATTGCCGATCTTAGATATATAAGTGAATTTCAAGACAACTCACACACAAAGATGATGGAACTTAATGCAACCAATGGAATGAGCTAAAATAATAATAATAATTTTAGCACCAAAGCTCGTGTTGCATAAGTTATAGAGAGACGGTAGCTAATTACTTCACAAAAAGTAAAAGGGCACAAGATTGCACACTAATTAATACAATTGCACAATCTGAAAATAACAAACACAAATTAAGGTTTTGCTCAATGTAGTGCTATCGACCACTATTCTGTTTTCTTTATTTTTTTCTTTTTTTTACTTTTTCTTTTTTTGCCATTTTGGCTCTTACTTTCTCTTTTCTTTGTTTTGGTGACTTTCGGCAAACACTAGTTTGAACAAAGTTTTGCAATCCCTAACTTGTTGTCACAAGATAGTATGTGTAACACTGCAAAGCCTCGCTCCAAATTTTTGGGCCATCCGCCGGGAGTGTTTTGGCTGTTCGGCAGGTAATCTCAGGGAGGCTGGCCCATTTGGGAGTGCTAGGGTTAGGGTTTTAGGAGTGGGAGGGGGTTTTTCTGGAATTTCCCCTCCTCACTTACCTTTCTCACCTAACCTCATCCCCTTTTTGTTGTGTGTGGCTATCACTCTTTCCTTGGCCAGATATTTTTTCCCAAGCCAGCTCTCCTGCCGAGCACTCCTCCAGTCCCAGCCGGCCAGCGCCTCTTCTCCCTTCTCCCTGCGCCCTGCCCCCATGGGCCGAACCCTCTCCTCCTCCTCCAGGTTGTGTTGTCCCCTGGCTGGGCGCCCTTTGTTCTTCCCCTACTGGGCAACAGCAGCATCGGTAGTAGGAGCAGCACCAGCAGTCGACCGTCGCCTCGCTTCCCCTTCCCTGGCGTCGCTCCAGCTCCAGCCAAAGCAGCCAGCTGCAGCAGGCCGGCGAGCCCCAGCGCCTCCCTTCTTCCCTGTCCGAGCCGCCTCCTGGCCTCCCTCCACCACCGGCGGCTCTTCCCCTCTCTGGCTGGCACCCTCCGAAATAGAAACAAAGACAAAGACCGCCTCCTTTGCCCTTGCCTTCTTCTTGTGGTGAGCCTCAAGCACAAATGAAATTTGAGGTAGTTGGCTCATGTGTGCATGTCAAGTGTTTGTGGTAATGCCTACAAGAGCTTTTAGTTCCTCATCTCAAGTTTGCATTGGCTATCTATGATGATAGTTGCAAAGTGATGTTTGGAATCTGAGATTTATGCTTGCACTGAGATTATGATGCTATAATTGTGATTTCTTAGTTCTATGATATGAGATGCTTAGTTATCTGTGGTGTGTTCGAGTGACTAATTGTGGGATGGATGTGCTTAGTTAATGAGGATTGGGTTAAATCTAGGCTGTGCTTCCTGGTCTTTGATTGAATAAGTAAATCTTGATGGCAGTGGCTTCCTAATGATTCCTTTACTTGTATTGATGCATACCAAGTATTTTTATACCCACATATGTGCGTTATTGGTATATGAACCCAGTAATATCATTCTTACATTGGTAAAGTTTGTGAATCTTATGCTGTGACTTGATTCTTATTACTTGTTGCATGGCTCAATTAAAATCAGTGAGTTAAGAATTATTTACTACCAATTGACGATGAACGGATATTGCGTATTAGCTCAGTTTGTTAATGCTATGGTTATGTATAGGATCCCAAAATTGATACAGGTGTTTGAGTTTCCCTTCCATAAATTATGTGCAATTAGGAATGTCTTATGTCTTGGACTTCGTAATGTGAGTTTTATAGTGGTAGCCCTTCTCTAAAGGTTGATACTTTAATCTCTTCCTCTCACAGTATGCTCAAGGGACTGTGTTGATCCTTTTATTAAGTATCGAATCATATTCCCAGGGCTTAATGTGTGCTATTTGCTTACTAGCTTCCATGTCTTTATTCAATTAATCTCTTTGTTAGTACCTTTTGCATGTGTCTGCAAGTCTATCACCTGATTGGGAGGGTGGTCTCTGCTCTTTGACCTTTGTACATTGATCCCTCAAGTTGTAAAACAAGTAGTATAAAAATAAATAGGGAAAGTTGGAACACTTGCATATTGGGAGAGAATGTATGGTAATACTCCAATAGACATGTTAGCTTTGAGTTTAAGCTCCAACCGTATAGCAATTCTTCGAAGTTTCGTGAATTAGTATATCCATTGAAACATGACGAATGAATTTTGAGTTTTGTTTTGTTCTCTAGGGTCGGAGATTTCTAATACCACAATCGGGATGTCATTTATCGCCGCGGTTAAAGGCAAGTGCAGCGTGTTATTGAGCGTGGTTGTGTGTTCATATGTGGTGCTTTTTCTTTTTAAATTAATTGTTGCTCTATTAATTATATGACCTCTAATTGAAAATGGGCTTTTAATAAGGTTGATTATAGTAAGTAGATTGTTCGAGTGAATGGGGTTGGCATGAGCCTGGTTTAAGTGGTTAAGTCATTTCTAGAAATAGTATAAGTGAGAAATTACTTTGTGCTATTAAATTTCAATCTTAAGATTCTACTCCATACCAAAGGTTCTCTTTGGAGGAGTCTTGGGTTGCACTTCAGGCCAAACCGACTCCTTCTATCATGATTGAAAGTTCCGAGGCGGTATCGGGAGTTCCGGCTTGGTTTGAATGCATCTGGGAGTCCCGGGTTTTGTTGTGGGTGGGATGTGTGATTTATGCAGGTAGGAATGGTGTTCCAAACCTGTGATGAGGAGGGTGGATGAAGGTTAGCAAAAAGGGAAAGTGAGTATTTAATTGCAAGTGTATTGTGGTGAACGTGGCCCGGTGGCCATGTGATTTAATTTCATGACAGAAACGTTGTAATGTGTTGCTGTGTTTTTTTTGTTGAACCTGATTAAACTAATATCGCTAGCAAATTATGAATGTGAGAATTGGTTATGTTTATGCATCTGGTTGTGGCTATGTTAGTGTTGGCAATGAATGAAGGTTGCATTTCATTCATATAAATTGCATTATGCATTCATAAAAGGAAGAGGCGGCCCATTTTAATGCGGGCCTCTGTGTTCATACGTAGTGAACACGAAAGTCCTACCTCCTAGTCCCATTCATCGAGGTGAATGGGAGCGAGATAGTAAGAGTAGGCACCTTCCACGGGTTGGAAGGGACGTGAGGGTGCACACCGACGGGTGGGCACTCGGTAGTACCGGTACGTGCATCAAAGAGGGCATTCAGGTTGCATTGCATTCTAATGATGATTTTGAGTTAGATGGAAATGTGTTGAGTTGGGATCGAGACGTGGGCTTATCCAAGAGAAAAGATTAAAGAGGTATGTGTACGAATTTAGTGATGAAGTGAAACAGGTGAACTCGCATGGTGCATTACACGATTGTAGAAGTGTGATGGATTATTTCAGATTCTGCATGTCCATGTATGGTTGCAAGGTGTGATTTATGTTTTCCAGTTAAATGCTATATTTATGTAAAGATGATGGGTATGCTCCTAAGTAGGAAATGCGATTAACTATGAATTTATTCCTTGATGTACTTTGCTGAGTCTTCGACTCACGCTTGTTGTTATTAATTGCAGGTGCCTTGAAGCCGACATGCATGGGTGGGGGTAGTGACACGAACACGTTTTACATCGTCATCGTTTCATTTCAGCTCACCGCTTCTAAATGCATTGAGTTCATATCTTGTAATTAATGTGTGGTTGTTGTGTGGGCTTGGTTGGTTACCTTAGGGTAATTTATATTGTTGTTTTATTAAATGCTATCTTCTGTCTGCTGAGTGGATGTCCTAGTTTTAGGGGAGGTGCTGCCGAAATTTCTAACAATTTCGGTATGTTGCTAAACAATTTAGTTGTATGGCTAAATTGTTCTAGTGTCTTCTGCTAGCTGTTGGGTTCGTGAGGGTGTAACATTCAGGGCACGGGGTGCTAGGGTGTTACAGTTGGTATCAGAGCGGGCGTTAGGTCCGTGGTCTGTGAATTTAGTAATTTACTCTAGAGTAAACTAAAACTTTGCTGCGTGAGAATAGAAACATGGCATAGGTTTATACTCTTTAAAATTTGGCCTTAGGGCAATAACTTTAAAACCTGGAATAGATTGGTTAAATAATTTAAAACTTGACACACAGATGCACAATAGGTTGGGTTGGATAATCATTGCATTATGCTGAACTGCTTTATTTGAGTCTTGTTGATGAGTACTAAATATGATGTTGTTATCACTATTTCTTTTATGTAAGAGTTAAATGAGTATTTGTGTTTAAGTGGTGCCGAAGGGTTTTCGGCCTTGCTCTTCTAGCCGTGTTAGGGCCATGGTGGTGGGTGTGGCCGGGTAAAGTCATCACCCAATAGTTAGAAACCCCTTGTAGGGGACGTTGTTTATTGTGTTATATTGGAGAAAGTTGATTCCTTTTGTCTTCGTTGGTTGGATACAAAAAGGGACAACAAGTGGTGAATCTTTTCGGATTGATATTTCTACCGTTTTGGCGTTCGGTTTGGTTGGTGGTTTTGTGGACAAAAGCCAGATATTGTTCCCGTGTTTGTCGTTCTTCGAGTTTAAATGAACTTATTGAAGTGTTAAGATTTGACCGGTGTTTATTGGTGTTTGTTCGTGCTTGAGAGTTGTTGTTTAACTCAAGGTTGCGATCACCCCTATTGTTTCAAGGGTGGGTCTTGTGTTCAAAGCTTTAAGTCCTTGATGAGTAGTTAGAACTTGGAGTTGAGGTAAACTACGGATTGTGTTAGAGTGAATTTGTTGGTGATTAAGGACAACTTAATTTTTGATGTTGGTAGAGAGTGATTAATTGAAATGGTAGGTGATTCTAAAGTGAAAGTTGAATACGCAATGAGTTAATTATTGCAAGATTAAAGAATGAGTATATGGAAGGGTTGTTTGAATGGTGGTGTTTTCGCCTTTGACAAATGTTTATTTGGGAGTTTATCTATGGAGTATGAGTGGTGGGTATCGCATCGAGTTGTTAAAAGGTAATCATTGGTTGAATGAACCGGGGATACTAAACTGTTGATTTAGGGGTTGCATGAAAGTTAATTGGTGATCATGCCAAAAAAATCAATATTCAAAAGATGGGTTTTAAAATTTGGAATAAATGGTTGTATGATTGATGGTTGTTATAATTAGTGGACCAAAGGAAAATGTTGATGCATGTTTTATGTTCGAACTGTTGGGCTTTTAGGATACTGTGGTGAATAGGAAAATCTGTAATAGAGCGTGTTGGAACACTAGAAATCTTGAGGTTCGAGTTGAACACGCTCTTAAGCATCTATGGATTAAATTGATTGCATGACTCTTTCGAAGTGCATGCCTTTTTGGTTAAGTTGCGGAGTTGGCTTGATGATTGAAAGTGTGGGTGGTATTGGTGAGTGTTGTAACAATGTGAACCTTACGAATGTATCGTAAATGATCTCGATGGTGAATCGGTTTCTGGTGGGAACGAGTTTCCCTTTTCTCCTTGAGAGTTTGTGTGGCGGTTGTGGGTGCAGGTGTTTGACCTGGGAATCAGTTCTCTCTTCCAAAATGTTGATTTTGGTTAAAATGAGAGGTTTTGCTTTGGTAAAAGCAAGTCGAAATGTTTTTGTCTGAGGGCTTCTGTCAGCGATTTGTGTGGGGTTTCTCTTTTAATTGGAGTTTCCCCGAGGTGGATTTTATTACATTGATTTGAGAGTGCTAAAGGCGATCTATATGATATTAGAGAATCGGGTCTTCTCTTGTAAATTTGGTTTTGGAAGAAGAAAATGAGTTATGATTGGGCTCTATCAAGATCCTCTCTCAGGTAGATTTTAATGCTTTGGGTTCAAGATGATGTATGTGGTTCATTTGGTCAAAAAGGGAATTGTATTTCCTTTGTGTTCTAGCTGGAGTTAAAGGACATGGAAGCATATGGTATAGTGTTGAGTATAATAATGAGAATTGAGTTTTCTTTGGTCATTGGGATTGCAGCTGTAAAAGTTCAATGCAGTGTTTCTCTTGAAAGTTGAGTTTTCCTTGGTGTGCATTTTATCACATTATTTGAAGGGGATGAAAGTGGTTAGTTTTGCTAAAGAGAATCGAGGGATTTTGGGTGGATAATAATTGAGGATTATACTTTTGATGTGGTTCCTTGGTGGTGTTTGTTTAACCCTTATTAGTGAACTACTTGGGAGTTGGTGGTAATTATGTCACCATTCCTAACGTGTGACTGCACTTTTAGGTTAAGATGAGTGTAGCGATTGGTTTCTTAATTCTTGTACAATATTCTCAGAGTGAGCATTTACCTTGGGCAGTGGTTTTTGAGATTTTGATATATTGATTGACTTTGGTGAGTTCTTGCGTGAGAAGTTGCACTTGATTGAGCTAAGTCAAATCGTTTTGTTAGTTGTTAGATTTGAGGTTTTGTTATTGTTTGCAGCTGTTGGAGTTTTTGCGGGAGTGTTTTGAGTTGGTAAAGAAGTTTAAGACCCTTGTGTCCTTGTTTTGCATAGTTGGCATTCTTCGAATTCGGGGTCGAATTCCTCTAAGGGGGGAGAGTGTAACACTGCAAAGCCTCGCTCCAAATTTTTGGGCCTTCCGTCGGGAGTGTTTTGGTTGTCCAGCAGGTAATCTCAGGGAGGCTGGCCCATTTGGGAGAGCTAGGGTTAGGGTTTTAGGAGTGGGAGGGGGTTTTCTGGAATTTCCCCTCCTCACTTACCTTTCTCACCTAACCTCATCCCCTTTTTGTTGTGTGTGGCTATCACTCTTTCTTTGGACAGATGTTTTTTCCCAAGCCAGCTCTCCTGCCGAGCACTCCTCCAGTCCCAGCCGGCCAGCGCCTCTTCTCCCTTCTCCCTGCGCCCTACCCCCATGGGCCAAACCCTCACCTCCTCCTCCTGACTGTGATGTCCCCTGGCTCGGCGCCCTTTCTTCTTCCCTATTGGCGGCGGCGATGGGGACGCCCACCAGCCGATCGCCGCCGCCTCCTTCCCTTCCTGGCGTCGCTCGGCTCCGGCCAAGCAGCCAAGAAGGCGGCTCTAGCACGTCGGCAGCCCGGCGCCTTCCTTCTTCCCCTGGCCGAGCCGCCTCCTGGCCTCCCTCCACCGTGGCGGCTCTTCCTCTCTGGCGGCACCCTCCAAAGAAAGCAGAAACAAAGAAGAAAGACCGCCTCCTTTGCCCCTTGCCTTCTTGTGGTGAGCCTCAAGCACAAATGAAATTTGAGGTAGTTGGTTCATGTGTGCATGTCAAGTGTTTGTGGTAATGCCTACAAGAGCTTTTAGTTCCTCATCTCAAGTTTGCACTCGGCTATCTATGATGATAGTTGCAAAGTGATGTTTGGAATCTGAGATTTATGCTTGCACTGAGATTATGATGCTATAATTGTGATTTCTTAGTTGTTCTATGATATGAGATGCTTAGTTATCTGTGGTGTGTTCGAGTGACTAATTGTGGGATGGATGTGCTTAGTAAATGAGGATTGCGTTGAGTCTAGGCTGTGCTTGCTGGTCTATGATTGAATAAGTAAATCTTGATGGCAGTGGCTTCCTAATGATTCCTTTACTTGTTCTGATGCATACCAAGTATTTTTGTATACCGGTATTAGATTCGTGAGGGTTTTATATGCTGTTGTTTAGGGAATGAGATATATATATATACACATATGTGCGTTATTGGTATATGAACCCTGTAATATCATTCTTACATTGGTAATCTTTGTGAATCTTATCTTTGTGACTTGATTCTTATTACTTGTTGCATGGCTCAATTAAAATCGATGAGTTAAGAATTATTTACTACCAATTGATGATGAGCGGATATTGTGTATTAGCTCGGTTTGTTAATGCTATGGTTATGTATAGGATCCCTAAATTGATCTGGTGTTTGAGTTTCCTTCCATAAATTATGTGCGATTAGGAATGTCTTATGTCTTGGACTTACGTAATGTGAGTTTTATAGTGGTAGCCCTTCTCTGAAAGGTTGATACTTTAATCTCTTCCTCTCACAAGTATGCTCAAGGGACTATGTTGATCCTTTTATTAAGTATCGAATCATATTCCTGGGCTTAATGTGTGCTATTTGCTTACTAGCTTCCATGTCTTTATTCAATTAATCTCTTTGTTAGTACCTTTTGCTCGTATCCGCAAGTCTATCACCTGATTGGGAGGTGGTCTCGCTCTTTGACCTTTGTACATTGATCCCTCAAGTTGTAAAACAAGTAGTATAAAAATAAATAGGGAAAGTTGGAACACTTGCATATTGGGAGAGAATGTATGGTAATACTCCAATAGACATGTTAGCTTTGAGTTTAAGCTCCAACCGTATAGCAATTCTTTGAAGTTTAAGTGAATTAGTATATCCATTGAAACATGACGAATGAATTTTGAGTTTTGTTTTGTTCTCTAGGGTCGGAGATTTCTAATACCACAATCGGGATGTCATTTATCGCCGCGGTTAAAGGCAAGTGCAGCGTGTTATTGAGCGTGGTTGTGTGTTCATATGTGGTGCTTTTTCTTTTTAAATTAATTGTTGCTCTATTAATTATATGACCTCTAATTGAAAATGGGCTTTTAATAAGGTTGATTATAGTAAGTAGATTGTTCGAGTGAATAGGGTTGGCATGAGCCTGGTTTAAGTGGTTAAGTCATTTCTAGAAATAGTATAAGTGAGAAATTACTTTGTGCTATTAAATTTCAATCTTAAGATTCTACTCCATACCAAAGGTTCTCTTTGGAGGAGTCTTGGGTTGCACTTCGTGCCAAACCGACTCCTTCATCATGATTGAAAGTTCGAGGTGGTACCGGAGTTCCGCTTGGTTTGAATGCATCTGGGAGTCCGGGTTTTGTTGTGGGTGGGATGTGTGATTTATGCAGGTAGGAAGGGTGTTCCAAACCTGTGATGAGGAGGTGGATGAAGGTTAGCAAAAGGAAAGTGAGTATTTAGTTGCAAGTGTATTGTAAAGTGAATGTGGCCGGTGGCCGTGTGATTAATTTCATGATGTAAACGTTGTAATGTGTTGTTGTGTTTTTTTTGTTGAACCTGATTAAACTAATATCGCTGGCAAATTATGAATGTGAGAATTGGTTATGTTTATGCATGTGGTTGTGGCTGTGTGCCTGTGTTAGTGTTGGCGATGAATGAAGGTTGCATTTCATTGATATAAATTGCATTGTGCATTCATAAAAGGAAGAGGCGACCCATTCTGATGTGAGCCTCTGTGTTCACACGTAGTGAATACGAAAGTCCTACCTCGTAGTCCCATTCATCGAGGTGAATGGGAGCGAGACAGTAAGAGTAGGCACCTTCCACGGGATGGACGTTAGGGTGCACACCGACGGGTGGGCACTCGGCAGTACCGGTACATGCATCAAAGAGGGCATTCAGGTTGCATTGCATTCTAATGATGATTTCGAGTTAGATGGAAATGTGTTGTGTTGGGATCGAGACGTGGGCTTATCCAAGAGAAAAGATTAAAGAGGTATGTGTACGAATTTAGTGATGAAGTGAAACAGGTGAACTCGCATGGTGCATTACACAATTGTAGAAGTGTGATGGATTATTTCAGATTCTGCATGTCCATGTATGGTTGCAAGGTATGATTTATGTTTTCCAGTTAAATGCTATACTTATGTAAAGATGATGGGTGTGCTCCTAAGTAGGAAATGCGATTAACTATGAATTTATTCCTTGATGTACTTTGATGAATCTTCGACTCACGCTTGTTGTTATTAATTGCAGGTGCCTTGAAGCCGACATGCATGGGTGGGGGTAGTGACACGAACACGTTTTACATCGTCATCGTTTCATTTCAGCTCACCGCTTCTAAATGTATTGAGTTCATATCTTGTAATTAATGTGTGGTTGTTGTGTGGGCTTGGTTGGTTACCTTAGGGTAATTTATATTGTTGTTTTATTAAATGCTATCTTCTGTCTGCTGAGTGGATGTCCTAGTTTTAGGGGAGGTGCTGCCGAAATTTCTAATAATTTCGGTATGTTGCTAAACAATTTAGTTGTATGGCTAAATTATTCTAGTGTCTTGTGCTAGCTGTTGGGTTCGTGAGGGTGTAACATTCAGGGAACGGGGTGCCGGGGTGTTACAGTATGATATGATAATTCAAGATTATGCAATGTATTAAGTAGAGGAGCCCCAAGCAATACCAAATAGCTAGTCTCAATTGGGATCAAAGTATTCGCAAAGGATGAATTGGTTCCCAAAGGTATGTGTATTGATATTTTTGGATTTTATGGATTGTTGATACTACTGGACTCAACCAACTCAAAGGAACAAGCTAGAACACAAATTTAAGTAAGAAACCTAAATTTGGCAAGAACAATGCAGCAAACTTGTCACCACAATTAAAGTATGGAATTGACTGAATCTTATTTGCTCACAATGTAATAAATTGAAGGTAATGTTCTATGCTTTAAATCAAGTATACGAACATACAATTTGGAGCTCGTATATAGAAGTTATAGACAAAACATGGAGGTGCACAGATTTGACCTAAATTTAGCCAATCTGACCAAATCTGAATCCGAATCAAATTTGGTTTGAAAGAGTCCAAATCACAAAGGACACCCAAATATGTTTTCGTAGAGGACTCTTCAAGGATTCAGGAAAGTATAAAAACTTCTCAATCGGAGTTTGGATGTGAGAATTATATTCAAAATACCAAACCGATCTAGATTGGAAGTACAACTTGCTTCACCAAAATTGACGTCCAGATTAAACCAACTTGGATATAGAATTAGAGTCTGTGCCCAACTAGGTTTTTGTAGAGTTCATTCCCATGTTTCAAGAAAGTGCAAGAACACTTGAATCCAATCTTGTATGCAAAAGTTATGGAGAATACAATGTACTGGATAGATTAAAATAAAAGCTACATGAAGAAAAAACGATCAGCAACTAAACACAAGGACTCTAATGGATCAAAACCAAACAAAACTCACTAAATTACTAGATTGAATCTAAAGGTTTAATTTTTGTGGAGTAATTTTCAATTTAGGATAGAAAATAAAAAACTAATCTAAGGTACTGAATCACTCACCGAGCAACCTGGTGCTCTGATTCCTCCTGATGTAAGGTTGTTCCCGATCTTTCGATGAGAGCGATATCTTCTATTTGGTGGAACTGACTTGGACGATCCAACAACAACATATGATGACGATGTGCCTTAGTAATCGCTAAACCAACTCTAGAGGGTTGTTGATCTTGACGTAGGCACGATCAACCTAAACACGAGGTTCAATTCCTACAAACAACCGAAGAAACAAGCAAGAACAAAAGTAGTAGCAATCTAAAACTGCAAATAAGAATTAAGGTTCATGAGTATATAGATCACAAAAAGGTGGGGTTCTGCGAAGAAGTCTTAATAGGCAGTCGTTCGACACATCTAGTGGACAATGTAGTTTGGACCTAGGCTAAAACCATGCTCAACAAAAACCTAAGTGTCTAAACCGGCGGCTACTGAGTATATGAGGGGGAGGGATGTGAGAGGGTTGTCCTAGGGTTGTGTGCAACCAAGGGGGCGCAAACAACTTGGGCTTGGGCCCCCACATGCTTACAAGACCCGAAACATTGTTTCGATGATTCTAACCCATTGGAAATGTCTCGTTGTAAGCTTTCAAACAAGTACAAGAACTCTCCAATTGGACATCGTATGCAGAAGTTATGATTGTTTTACATTAGGCTGGTATCGGGAGGCCGAATTGGATTCCAGAACGTGATGGATTTGATATCTCCCTTTCTTGGCTCAAGGATGACGTGTTGGAGTTGGTCTGACCATGTGTGGTCGTATCCGTAGTAGTGATGTCCTCATCAGAGAGAAATCTGGATGTGTACTCACAAAGGAACATCACTCAGGAATCTAGATGTATACTCAACAAAACATGGTCATGCAATCAATAGTCCAGGTATTCATTTTCTATGCTATCAGTTGTACACGTGTCACTACTACACGTTTAAACATCACAATCGGTTCTTTTTTATCATCGCAATCGGTTCTGGTGGCGACACTAAGCGGTTAGACAGAGATGAGGCGCTATTATTACAGTCGGTTCTTGCCCGATAGAGATGAACTCATCATCTCTATCGGTTCTTCGAAAAAGCGATAGAGATTATAGTATAATCTCTATCGCTTCTTCAAGAACCGATAGAGATGATGAGTTCATCTCTATCATTTTCTTCGAAGAACCGATAGAGATGATGAGTTCAGCTCTATCATTTTCTTGTAGGAACCGATAGAGATGTAAACATTATCTCTATCATTTCTTACAAAAACCGATAGAGATGACAATGTTATCTCTATCATTTTCTTGTGAGAACCGATAGAGATGAAGGGTGTGCTACTTTCCAATTGACCCTCCAATCAGCACATATTTCACACAATATATATATGCACATATCACAAACATACAAAGATGTATATCACATTCACATTCACGTAAAATGAATACAACTCATTCACGAGAAAATGAATACTTTAATTGTTACAACAAATACATATCACATTAGAAAATGAATACTTTGTTACAACTGACACATGCTTAACCATCATGTACACATGTAATCCCATTCAGATTTGTAATATTGTTCACATATAGCCTAGTACGAGCTTTGGGATCTCTAAACCGTCCAGTCCTCCACCATACATTCCATCCATTACCATGGCATAAGTGGTCCTTATCTTGTTGGCGAAAAGCGGTCTATACTCTCTCGGGGATATTGAGAGTGCGCAAAATAGAAACGAGTGTTTTAATTTAAGTTTTGAAATTTCTATGTGAAAGGCTACTTGTATTATTATGCATGTACATATATACCGGGGAAGCGGTGCGAGAGGCTAATCAAGATCAGCATGTGATGCATGACGTACAAACCGCAGTGGTCGTCGTTGCCCTGTTGATGGCACTGTGAAGAAAGAAAAAGAAATTAAGAGACGAAGAAAATATGTCAGGAAATCTAAATCTTATATAGGGAACGCCACTTGTACCTTGAAGCGCACATACTCCAGCTTGGAGCCCTTTTTTCGATCATGTATCCCTCCTTCTGCGACGTAGTCGGAGAAACCCCTATATACATTGGAGAGACGCTGTTAAGTACAAAATAATGAATGTACGTAGTTAAATACAGAAAGTGTTACATAAGAGTAGTGCACTTACTGCTCCAAAGGAGGCTTGATCGCGAGGCCATCGGTCTCTTCTCAATGGAATTAAAAGTGTAGACCACGTTGTTACTCGGAATCAACACGAGTAGGACCCAATGGTTGCTTATTAAATGGTATGCGTGAAGGAAATAAGTTCACATACGGTTGAAGTGCGTACAAGTAATTGAAGGGTGTAGTAGTACTTACTCCTCGTGTACGGAATAGAATGAAGTCCTTCTTGGCCTCGACTTTCAACGCACCCTTGATGTAGCCGCAAGCCATTGCGGTTGAAGCCTAGCCATCGTTGCGGACACCGGCTCGTGGTCGGCGAACCCAATTAGTTGTCGATTCGTCACGACTTCACGCCTCATTGCCCAGCAACTCGTATTGAATATTACGAAGCATAATGCAAAATCCTATGGAAGTTCTAAGGTCATGCTACGTGGTGCGATACTCAAAGTGTCCAGGATCGCACAGTGGCAACGTCGATGGAGATCATTTGGTAGAGACGGAACAGATCCTCAAAACTGACTCGAAATATCCCGTCGTCCTCACGGTGGAAATGTCCCTTTGTACCTAACATTGAAGTCGACCCGATGCTCGCTCCTTTCACTTTGTCAATGTACCATCCATGGAGCCGTCGAGTCCACATGCCTAAAGTATTCAATTTCGCAGAGGCGAAGGGCTTTCCATGTTCATCGCCTTAAAATTATAGGGCTTCTCTGTGGCCTATGCCGGCTCTCCTTTCTCGGGCGAAGGAGTCTCGAGGCGGGTTGGAGGCTTTTCCGTACTGAGAGGGCACTGTGGTCTATGTGAGCCTTGGCTTTTAGCGGAGGCCTCGGTGGTTCTGTGGTGTCGTGGTAGCCCTTTTATGCACCACCAAGATTACTGCATGAGGACTAACTCGTCCGATCGTGGGAGGCGCAGTACGGTAGGAACCTACAAAGCAGCAGATGAACAACTTGTTGCAATACTCTTGGAATGGTGCGAAGAAGCGAGGTTTTTACCTTGACCAAGACGATGCTCGCCGTGGGCCATTTGATGAACGACATGTGCGCTTGCGAGAGTGGTGATCTCTTCGTGGGGGAACTCGAGCACATGTGATAAGAAGGCCGTGGGCGAGTCCACTGGACCCTCATGTAGCCCTTCCCCAAAGGTGACCATGCCTTTGTGTCGGTCTCGTTGCATGGAAATGCAACCCCGCGTGCAGCCTCAACAGGAAATCCGTCTTCCGTCAGCGTGAGCTGGCACTTCGTAGGCGCCTGCAAGAGGTGCGCAACTTAAGAGAAAATATTGGGGGTTACCCTCGCACCTCGAAGCCATGCAAAATTAACTATTACATTTAGTCATGACCGGCCTTATCGTTTTAGACCCTTGTTCTTTGGTCGCTGCAGGTGTTTCAGACGGTAGGCGGGGTCATCTCGCTCTGACTCTGGGAGAACATCGCCATCATCTCGGCCCTCAAGCGGTCCATCTCTACCCTCATCTCCTGCTCACGTGCGTCATCTCCCCCATCTCCTCCTTGATCTCCTCCTGGCGTGTCCTTCATGCGCTCGCGTGCCTCCCATGATCTTGCCTCGCACTCCTAACCTCGTCTTAATCGTCTTCTTCAGATGCCCGCCCCTACGGCAAGTACCCGCCCTTATGGTCGGACTTCCGATCGCGGAGGACAAGATGTCATTTGACCCTTGGCTAACAAAGGTCCCTGCTCTTTCCTCCTGGTGACCTCCTCCCGCAAGAGGGGAGTGAATTAGATCTGAAATACAATAGGAATGGTTGATCGCAATGTAGTAAGTTTCTTGACTTACGATGGTGGAGACGACTTCTTGTGATAGCGGGTTTGGTACTACCAGGCTGCCCGTCCATGATTTCTTTGTCCTCGCTAATACCCAACACGTGCCGCTCCTCACATATGTGGGAGTAAGGCAACGCTGTCCCGAGTTCGCGCACTCCTTGGTTACTCGCGCCCATTCGCTTTCTTCCCTTCAGAGTCGCTGAACCGAGGTGGTGCGGTACGTGTTCGCCTCGATACCAATGTTCTTCGTCTCGGCTCCTCCGCCAGGCGTACCCTTGATCTCGTGAACTCCTCCCAAACATCGAGTCACGAACGGATACCTCTCGAATGGTGTCTGACCTTTCAAAGACGTACTTACTATGCATGTAGACCCGAAGTGCCTCAAAGCCACACCCATCCTCTTCATGGTGTACCCTTTGGCATTGTTTTCGTCCTCCTCTTCTATAATCCATTTGCCCTTCACCTCGCCCCACACCGGTTCTTCGCTTTCGTGACCTCCTTTCTCCAGGTCCTTAACTGTTATGGCAACCCTCTCCCTCACCAATTGGCCGAGGAATGAGCGGTATCGCCCCTTGTACTTACGAGGACCGTGCAAACCCCGTGGCATTGGCTGGAGAACCTGCGGTGTTCTCCCTGTGGCCCCTTTACTCGGTCCTCGGGCCTTCCTCACCTTACTCGGCCCCTCGACACTTGGAAGTTGGCTCGGCTCGACACTTGGAAGTTCGCTCGGCCCCTCGACACTTGGAAGTTCGCTCGGCCCCTCAGGAGCAGATAATTCGGTTCTGTCTGGCGATGAGTCGATGCTCTCTAGTTGCGACATTTTCAGTTTTCTTATCTGACATGGTCATATATTTGACATGAGATAAAGCAATTCGTAGCAATTATGTGAAGTTGACAATAAATCATGTAAAGCAACAGCTCATTGACAACAAACAGAGAAACGAATGATCTTCAACGATGACTCCTAACCTCTAAATAGGTTTGGTCCTAATCCCATTCGAGGATATGTGGTTCGGGCAAGTTCCTAAGCCGTTGTACTACTCCAGAGAAAATTTCGGCAGCATCTCCCCGCTGTTCTCCAGATACACGTCTCGACAACAAGTCAAGAGGGGTGTGTATCCGGAGAACAATTGGGAGACGCTACCGAAATCTACTCTGTGAGTTGTACAACAACAGAACTTGCCCGAACCATATATCTCTAACCGTCAAAAACGTGGACAATTCGAGATCGCTTGCTTATAAATATGCTATTCGGCATATTTATAATTAACACTCTCGAACGGGAGACGAGGTTACATAACCTAAACTCTAACATATCTTTGAGATAAAAAAGTAATATGCAATTAAGATTGAAATAACTATACCATCGCATACTCAAAAGTTGCTACAAGCCATCATGCATATATAAACAAGCAATCACTTTGCATATGGAAAGATTATGCTATATAGAAATGTATGAATACTTTTGCGATTGCTAACTTTGTAAAATACCGGGACTATCCAAGAGATACACCAAGCATAGAGAAAATCAGAATTGAGAATCATATAAGGACAAATAAGACCATATATGTTGCGCTTGTTAAAACTAAGACAACAAGATAAGGTAATCCACATATATAGCAACAACACATATACGGCTTAACATCGGGTTTTGGTAGTTTGCAAACTGTTGGTATCGAAGTCCACTTTTGCTAAACTAAACTCGTAATTGAAGTTTGGAAATTGAAGATCGAAGAAATACCCAAGACAATCTACCAAAGTGATTGGTGCGAGTAAATGTACACCGATTGGTGCACATATGTGTTGATGTCTGAAAAGCATTCATATTGATAATAGAAGAGTCTTCATTTAGTCTCTTAATCTGCAGGGTGATTTTTAATTGTCATGACCTCTCCTTTTCCTTGGTACTTTTCTTAACTAACAATATCTGGAATCCTGTAACCCCTATTTTCTTGAACCATCTTCAACTTTATGTTCGTCTAGTTTGCAGTTGTATCATTTGTTGATGGCGGATCCAGGACATTGTGTTAGGAGGAGCACAATGAAAGAGAGCAATTTGAGCAACTTTAGCTATTTATAATTTGCTATTAGAACTTCAAAATCAGAAAGTGTGATAAATCATTCTTCTAAAATCTGTAAGGAACATGTTTCTAAAATCCACAGCTCTGCCTTGCCTGCCTGCCTATATGCTTGTTCTTGATTTTTTCCTTCGAAGATGTTCTTCTTACCTCTTCTTTCGATCGTTTTGATTAGGAGTAGTAGACTAATACTTAGAAATTTGAGAGTTAGGGGGAAATGGATTTGTACTGTATAATTACAGGCATACCTGGAGTGGACAGCGTGGGGGCGACTTGGCGGCGCGGGGAGGAGTCGACGGCGTGGGGAAGAAGAGTCGTGGCGGGGAGGAGTCGGCGTGGGGCGACTTCGGCGTGGGGAAGAGTCGACGGCGTGGGGAAGAGTCGGCGGCCGGGGGAGGACTCGACGGCGTGGGGAAGAAGAGTCGGTGGGGGAGGAGTCGGCGTGGGGGCGACTTCGGCGTGGGGAAGAGTCGACGGCGTGGGGAAGAGTCGGCGTCGGGAGGAGTCGGCGGTGGGGCGATTCGGCGGGGAAGGAGTGCACGGCGTGAGGAGGAGAGGGGCGTGGAGGCTTGCGGCGCGTTGGCGGTGGAGGCGAAGAAATCGTGGTGCGGGAGCACCAAGGCGTGGGCGGGAGCTAGGGCAAAAAATGGAGGAGCTGCGTAATATTGTTCACTCTCCTCATTACTATCGGTTTTCCAAAAAAACCGATAGAAATACTTGTACTAAGGAAAACCCTAGGAGGCATATTCCTATCGATTTTCAACTAAAACCGATACAATGATAGTATCTCTATCGGGTTTGTAAATGAAAACCGATAGAAATACTTGTACTAAGGAAAACCCTAGGAGTGATATTTCTATCGGTTCTAAAGTAAAACCGATACAACTGAAGGATAGTATTACTATCAGTTTTATTACAAAACCGATACAAATGATTATGTATATGTGTTGCTTTCGAATAAGAACCGATACAAATATAGGCACTTGTTTGTTTTCCGACAAACCATAAAGTCTGAATTCTGAGATATCTCGATCAAAGAGTGAAAAGGCCATATCTTTTGCACACATAGTTGGAATTATTTGAAAGTTTGAAACATACTTTGTGATACTACGATCTTTTCTAAAAGGATTTTGGCAAAATGAGTAAGCATTGAAAACAGAAGCCCGAATTCACTTTGTAGGCATACTTTTTGGTCAAAGAGTAGAAAAGTCAAATCTTTCTCAAATAAAGTCCAAGTATTCTGAAAATTCCCAGAAATGATTTGATGTAGAGTGCCTTCTTTTTATTCCATTAAGTAGCTACATACCACAATGCATTGACAAAATTTGTGAAAGTTTCATACGTACACATAACCTTTGCAAACACATATCAACTGATACAATGATGTACTCCTTTTATTTACAATATAACCCTTCTTGATGATCTACACGCATATAATTTCTTCCATGTGTGTCGTTGTCACCGCTAAGACAGGCCCCATCCGCAAACGGAGGTATTTCATCGAATTGGTCGTATTCTTCTTCATCTATGACATTTTCGACACCAACGATCCGCCGCTTACCATAAAGGACGACGTGCAACCTCGGATTGGCCGGATCACGCACATAGAAGACTTGATTTGCTTGCTTCGCAAGTACGAATGGGTCATCTTTATAGGCGAGTCTGTTGAGATCCACAAGAGTAAAACCTCTCTTGTCGACCTTCACTCCATGTGGAAGTCCCACCCACTTACATCGGAACAATGGAATTTGGTATATTCCGTAATCGAGCTCCCAAATTTCTTCGATCACCCCGTAATAAGAGTTCATTGCCATTGAGGATCCTCCTTTCCAGTGATGTTCATCGGACAAAGCATCTATGCTGACACCGCTGTTTTGAATAAAGATTACTCTGATCATCGACTTTCGAGTAAAAGGTGTACCCATTAATATCGCACCCTGCCATGTCTCAGACATTAAATCTAGGTCCGTCACCAACCATTTGATAGTATCACTAACGAGACCTCGCCTCTGTTTGAACCATGTTAGAAATCTATCGTTGTGTTCTCGCATGATGGAAAGCTCATCCATATGTGGATTCTCTTCTCGTAAAATCGACTTGTGCCGCTTCGATATACCCCGCAACTTCGTGTCTTTGCAAAGATCCGATGCGCTTTGTAATACATATCAAATCGTGGCCTCGTTAGTTTCGCCAACAGTTCCTTTGCCGATAGTCCGCCCTCATGGCGAGATAGAGGAACACCGATTGCTTGTCTTCTCCGAGATAGTCCACGCAGAACTCAATAACCTCTTCACCCCATAACCTTCCACAATACTACCCTCGTGTTTCAACCGATTCCTCACGTAGGACTTTAATATACCCATGTACCTCTCGAACGGATACATGTAACGTAAGAATGCGGGGCCACATATCTTAATCTCTCTGACAAGGTGAACAACAAGATGGACCATGACGTCGAAGAACGATGGTGGGAAATGCATCTCAAGCTGACATAGAGTCTGCACCACCTCACTCTGTAAGTTGTCTAGCATATCAGGGTCAATAACTTTGCAGGAGATCGCATTGAAGAAATAATGAGCTTCGGATTGCAAACCCGACATCCTCAAAGAATATTTCTGATAGCAACTGGGAGCATTTGGGTCATCAAGACATGGCAGTCGTGGGACTTCATGCCCAACAACTTCAAATCATCCATGGACACCAGCTTCTTAATGTTTGCGGAGTAGCCAGATGGAACTTTAATACCTTGGAGACATTTGCAGAGATCTTCTTTCTCCTTCTTGGACAGGGTGTAGCATGCAGCGGGGATGTACGGACCTTTCCCATCCTCCTCTATCACTGCAAGCCTGGGCCTGATTCCCATGTAGTCCATGTCGCGACGAGCATTCACACCATCCTTGGTCTTCCCAGGTATGTTCAGCAGGATACCAACCAAATTGTCGCAGACATTCTTCTCAACATGCATGACATCAATACAATGTCGGACATCTAACTCCTTCCGAAGACGGCAAGTCCCAAAATATGGACCTCTTCTTCCAAATTGTCCTAGTACGAACAGATTTACGACTCTTTCCGATCAAGTTCAATATCCTCCACACGTGAATATACTTGCCTTCCACTCATAGGTCATGGGCGAACGGACTTCCCTCTTCCCATCAAATTTGTCATCCATTTTACGGTATCGATGACTTCGAGGTAGAAACCTACGGTGACCCATATACACGTTTTCTTGGAATTCGGTAGCCATAGGCTCTCTCCTCTTCACAGATAGGACACGCTTTGGCTCCTTTCAGATCTTGACTCGCCAAATTACCAAGCGCCGGAAATCATTTATGGTACAAAATACCATAGCTCGAGGGTGAAATACTCTCTTTGTATGCATCCCACACCACGACCCCCTCATTCCACAATTGTACCAAATCCTCGATCAATGGTGCAAGGTACACATCAATATCATTTCCTATTTGTTTGGGTCCCGAGATTAGCAAGGACATCATGATATACTTCCGCTTCATGCACAACCAAGGAGGAGGTTGTAGATACACAATGAATCGCCACGTCTTTGTGGCCGCTCATGTTACCAAACGGATTCATTCCATCGGTACTCAACCCAAACCTTATGTTCCTCATTTCGCACCAAACTCCTCATGTTTCCAATCGATGTTTCTCCATTGAGCCGAATCAATAGGTGTCTTAGCTTGCCATCTTCCTTTCGAGACTCATAATGCCAACACAACAATTTTGCCTCTCTCGATTTGCAAACAACCGCCAAGACGGGAATGATGGGCAAGTACCACAATACCTTGGCAGTGCACCTTTAGTGACCTCTTCGCCATCGTTGCCTCGGCTCTTACGCTTCTTGTCGTTACGCTTCTCCTTTGTTTGTACCGGGCACACCGCACATCTTGGACAAACGTGCAGCCTCGATATGCGTTACGGTACAAGATGCAATCATTAGGACATGCATGTATCCTTTCTATTTCCATTCCCATGGGACACGGTAGCTTCTTCGCTTCATAAATGCTTGTTGGCAACTCGCTTCTTCCGAAGCACATCCGATAGAAGAACTAGAAGTGCATTGAAACTTGTATCCGTCCAACGGTGTTTTGCCTTCAGTTCAACAATGCAAAGACCGAACCCAACTTGGTGTATTCCGCTTTGCAACCTCGTGAACAGCGGTTTGGCATAAATCTTCCATCAAGCTTTTAAACTTTTCAACTCTCTTTCCGTGTAATTACCCTCCACATCCCGCAACATTTGCTCCAAATTCTCATCCTCAAACATATCATGCTGCAACTCGTCATCCGGTTCCACCGTATCTTAAGTTACATCGGAAGGGTACCACTGTCTCGCCGTGATGGATCCAACACGTAATTCCTCACAAAGCCACGTCGAATCGTGGTCCTCGATTTGAGCCGAGTTGTTAAATCTTCTCAGATTGGTGCAATCAATGCAAGGACAATATATGAAGTTTACACCCTCCTCACAATGTCCTCTTCGGCAATTTTTTGAACTCCTTAACACCCTCTCAAATTCAGCACTCAAACAACTTTTCCGATACATCCATTCCTTCTGGTCCATCTCGTAATTAAACTTCGCACAATAAATATTGAGACACCTAGCTAGCTATTTGAAATATTGAGACATCATTTCGTTAATATTACCTTTGCGTAAATAGAGGACGGTTCCAAGATATATAAAATATGTACTCTCGATCGATATCTAGATTCTTCTCCGGTTTAGTGCTTTCAATTCCTTACATAGGAGACCTACATTTTTAACATCAACAATGATATCAAATAATCTAATTATATAGCTCTTGTAGTACTTGCAAATCTTTTGACTACAACAAAACAAAACAAGGGTACCAACGATGACTCCTAATCTCTAAATAGGTTAGGTCCTAATCCCATTCGAGGATATGTGGTTCGAAAGTTCCTGTTGTTGTACAACTCGAGAGAAAATTTTGACATCTTCGCTGTTCTCCATATACACGTCTCGACAACAGGTCAAGAGGGGTGTGTATATGGAGAACACCAGGGAGACGCTACCGAAATCTACTCTGGAGTTGTACAACACAGCTCAGGAACTTGCCCAAACCACATATCCTCGAACTGTCCAATTAAAAAACGTGGACAATTCGAGATCGCCACTTATAAATATGCCATTTTGTTCGGCATATTTATAAACAAGCATCCTCGAACAGGAGACGTAGGTTCCGCAGCCTAAACTCTAGCATTTATCACATGATAGAAATTAACAATAATTCCATATTAACAAGAGCACTACAATAATTAAATAGATGTGTGCTTGACAAATTAATAGAGAGTGTGAAATCTGATAGCATATACTCAATTCCAGTGCAACTTAAACTTTATTCACGATGTATCAAAATTACCTAGTGCAAAATTGAAGGGGTTTAATTTAAAGGCCAGATTGCTCACATTTTGAAGAAAACAGCAAACGAGGGTAAAAAGAAGGGAATCACCTCAAGATAAGGCTTCAAATTTGCCCTCTTAACACCTATCCTTGAGGACTTCAAATTTTATCATCCAAGTATTGCTTCCAAGCACAGAATATGAGCTGTTTTCTTGACTGGCGGCGGAGAAATCTCCTCTGGAACAACAACAGAGATCTTGTTCCCGAGTGGTATATATAACCTAGCGAGGCACATCACAATCGGTTCTCAACTAAAAAGCGATAGTGATTTCCACGGTTATCACTATCGGTTCTTTCCATAAAAGCGATAGTGATGATCACGTGAACATCACTATCGCTTCTTTTCTTGGAACCGATAGTGATGTATACCCACATCACTATCACTTCTATAAAAAGAACCGATAGTGATATATACGTGATCATCACTATCTCTTATTTTCTTGGAACCGATAGAGATGACAGTCCATATCACTATCGCTTGTTAGTTGAGAACCGATTGGGATATGTCGAGTCCATATCACAATCACTATAATCTCGTAACCGATAGTGATTATTACTAACACCCCGTCCGGGTTATCTATCACAATCGTTTTTCCTCGAAAACTTAAGAACAATACGTGATAAAGCGATAGTAATGTGCCGCTCGTAGTAGTGTGGTCTTGTGATCAAGCTGGAACTTGGAACCAATTATTCTTAACATTTTATGCATTTCTATTTGCAGATTAAGGATTCACTGACTAAAATCACAAAATATTTGCTTCTTTGCATAGTAACTCCTCACACTCATTAGAAACACATATACTTTCATTTGAACTTAACATGAGTAAGCAAAAGGTTTTACCTGCTTTTCAGGTATGTGTGTTACAATTCATCTGATTATTTTGGTATTTGTATAGCTCTTGTTCTGTCCTTTTCTTTTTCAGAAACATGTATACTCCCATTAAGATGTGGTGTTCTCCTGATTATAACTAAGAAAACCCCTTTTGTGTTTCTTACAACCTGTTTCTATATGAAAAGATTTGTAAGAATGTTTCTACAACTTATGTATTGATTTAAATTCACCTGTGAACAACATACATGAGACTATCCATAATTAATCGTTTATGAAGTATATTTACATCATGCAAATATATGAGATCATAGAGAATTTTCTAATGAATTGATTGTTTCATCCTGGCAATGTCATTGCAAATAAATATTTCTAACCATTTTAAGCAGAGCATATGTATTAATAAATCATGCAAGAAATGTTTTTATTTTGCTGCATTTGGGTTTCTTACTTCCCTGGTAGATGTGATTTGGCTACTAGTTTTGAATGATATTGCCAGAATAGTTGTAACTAGACCAAGGCGATAGCACAACCAATTAATTTATCACAAGAACCTTGCATCCTTGCAGAGGTATGCTAGCACACAAGCACCCATGAGAAAGGCTAATGTTTGCTATAGATTTATAGGCTCAAGCTTGATAGCGTAACTAGTTACTACAATAATGACAAGATAATGACCAAAGGTGATTTAACTGTTAGACTTAATCTTGTTGTTTACATGTTTGTGTGAGTTATTGTCGATCGTGTCATGTGTGTATATCGGCAGTGCATGTGTGAGTTAGTTTGATCGAGAAAACCATGCTGCATGTTAGTGATTACATGCAAAAATGAGGTGCACATTGGCTTGACGTTGTGGACGAGTCAAGTGAAGCGCGGATGCATGGCGTGAAGAGAGGATCAACTAGCTAACGACATGCATGTGTTGATTAGTGGTGATCTGCATGCAGGTAGATGTGGCTTGCATGTAGGGGAGTGAGTTAGTGGTCAGGCCATGTGAGTGCTCGGCCGAGTCGTGCGGCCGAACGTGGAGCATGAGTGTGTTTATTTAAGTCCTGTAATCAGTTTGTATATGTGTGCGGTGGAGTGAATACAAGTGAAAAGGTGCTGGTGTGTGTAGTGCCACAAATCTTCTGTGTTCTAGTGTCTTTGCTTGCATCTCCAGATTGTGCGAGTGTTCTTTTGTGAGCTTGTTCGTGAGGGAGTGTTGAGCGAGCTGGGCCGACAATTGGTATCAGAGCCTACTGATCTTGTGGTGATGCCTCGAACTCGAAGTGCAGGATCGGAATCACCACCAACTGCTAGAGTTCGTGGCGGCGATGACGTCCACGTCAACCGTGGTGGCCATGAGCTGGTGGTGCAGCGGTGAAGTGAAGGCGGGGGGTGACGGTCGTTACCCCATGCTCGCGGAGAACAACTACGGTGCGTGGGCGGTGAAGATGAAAATCTTCATGCGCGCACAAGGTGTATGGGCGGCCGTGGAGGGCAAGGAAGCGGTGGATGACAGTGGACCAAATGGCTCTCGTCGCCATTGTCCAGCTGTACCGAGTCCGTGGTGATGGCCATATCTGAGAAGGAGACGGCGAAGGAGGCGTGGGATGCTCTCAAGGAGATGAACATGGGTGAAGAGCGCGTCAAGAAGGCCTGAGTACAAACCCTCAAGAGGGAGCTTGATGGCATGTACATGGGTGAGTCTGAAAAGTTTAATGAGTTTGTTTTGAAGGTGACCACTATCGTGAACGAGATACGCACTCTCGACACGAAAGTGGAGGAGGCAACCGTCATCGAGAAGCTCCTACGTTCCGTCCCCGACAAGTTCCTATCCATTGTGAGCACCATTGAGCAATGGGGGGATGTGTCGACGATATCGGTGGCGGAAGTTGTCGGGTGCCTGCGGGTGTTCGAGGAGTCTACAAAGGGGCGACGGCGTGACAAGGAAGAGGAGAAGCTGCTGGTGGCGCACGCCGAGCCACGGCTCACGCGCACCGAGTGGGAGGCCATAGTTGCTGAAGAGAAGCTGAGAAGTGATGGTTCCGGCAGCAGCGTCAACAATAATGGTGAGAAGAAGTTTCACCGCAAGTTCGACAAGTCAAAGATCGATTGCCGCAACTGTGGTGAGTATGGGCACTTTGCGGATGAGTGCCCCCAGCCGAAGAAGGTGACCAAGGCGATGGCGCAGCTCGCCGTGACGGACATCGACGACGAGCCCACGCTGCTGTGAAGTTGTGTGGAGGTGAAGAATAAAGCCAACAAGATTAGGAGGTGATTGTTAGACATAATCTTGTTGTTTACATGTTTGTGTGAATTATTCTCAGTCGTGTCATGTGCGTATATCAGCAAGTGCATGTGTGAGTTAGTTTGATCAGAGAAAACCATGCAGCATGTTAGTGATTACATGCAGGCAGTTCGGAGGTGCACGTTGGCTTGACGTTGTGGCCGAGTCAAGTGAAGCCCGGATGCATGGCGTGAAGAGAGGATCAACTAGCTAACGACATGCATGTGTTGATTAGTGGTAATCTGCATGCGGTAGATGTGGCTTGCATGTAGGGAGTGAGTTAGTGGTCGGGGCCATGTGAGTGCTCGGCGAGTCGCAAGTGCCGAGCGTGGAGCATGAGTGTGTTTATTTAAGTCCTGTAATCAGTTTGTATATGTGTGCGGTGGAGTGAATACAAGTGAAAAGGTGCTGGTGTGTGCAGTGCCACAAATCTTCTGTGTTCTAGTGTCTTTGCTTGCATCTCCAGATTGTGCGAGTGTTTTTTTGTGAGCTTGTTCGTGAGGGAGTGTTGAGCGTGATAGAGCTGGGCCAATATTAACCTCAGAAAGACTAATCACCACCATGAACACAAACAAACACTAATCCAATCCACATAGAGAGATCTAGACTACACTAGATTTTTGTTGAGGGGAGGGGGGACTACCGTTGATGCTTGGGGAAGGGAGTGGTTGTAACATCCTGAAAATTTCAAAAATAGGAAAAATAAAAATTTGAAATTTGAAAATATAATTGAATAAAAATTACAAACTAAAACCAAGATTTTCATTATAATCACCATCTTTTCTTCATTTTCATATATTTCAACTTAAAAGAAAAGAATGAGTTGCTACATTAGAATTTTTTGACTAAAATAAACACACCTGAAAAATGAGTTTGAAATATAATCTTATTTTCAATTCCCATCTTTTCTGTATTTTTTATTTTCTTGAATTTTGGTATTTAAGAAAAACTTTTAACTTAATTATTTTCTTTTGTTCTGCAATACAAAACCCAAAACCACATAAAAGATAAAATATAGAAAAAAATTATATAAAATCCCAAATAACCCTGGTCATCTCTAGAAATTTTCAAAGACATGTAAACTCATTTAGTGTTGAAGAGAAATCAAAAGCGAAATTAATTTAAAATAATATTATCAAATGTAATAATTTTATAAAAATGAATAAAGTAGCATGTCATGAATCTTATTGCATATTTGGATTTTCATTTGAATTTATCTCTGGGACTATTCATTTATTTATAGGATTTGATTTTTGAATTAGTGACTTTTAAATACCTGAACTAACACATTAAAGAAACTCATAAAAAATCTCACACAACATACTGTAGAAAGTAGTTTTATAAAATACTAGTTCACATAAGATGTATAAATATAATTTTTCCAGAATTTTTACTTAGAATTTAAATGCCCTAAAAATTCAAAAATAGTTAGAAACCAGTCAACTTTGAGGAATTACTGTTTGCAAACTACAATAGAGAATAAGGTGAAACCAAGAAAAATGGAAACTACATACTTTGGACTACCAGCACGAAAAGCTATAAAATTTTTTTGAACAATCTAGCACCTATTTTTAGCCTACCCAACTGCCATAACCGAATCTACCATAAATACTCCCAAGTCACAATGAATTGTGACGCTCTCGGCGAAACACCACTCAGCTGTCGCTGCCACCAGGCCCAGGGTTCAAAATTTCGTTTAGCCAAAAAATTCGGACATCCCCGAAATCCAAAATTTCGGCGAAATTTCATTTTCTCGAATGAAATCCATTCAAAAATCAAAAAGCAAAATTCAAATCCGGTTTGTTTGGCACGGAAATTTCCCGAATTTCGCCGAAATTTCAGCAAAAATGCACTGAACAAAAAAGGGTTCAAACGATGTCGAAAAATTTTGAATTTTTTTTATGGTTCCTGACACATTAAAAATATTCTCATAAAATTTTTAGATGATTATTAGGTCTGTGAAATTTTTAAAAATTCAAAGATTGGTACTATGCAGATGAAACGTTGATCGGTTCAATGGTTTTATAGATTTGATTGACCAAACAAAAAAAGTTGAAATTTTTTGAAAATTTTATTAAATATTACTAAGGCAATTATTCATCTTTCATAAAAAATTTTAGATCATGATCACACTCGAGAAAATTTAGAAAAATATAACAATTTTACTATCCCAATTATGTCCATTCTGCTTTTTGATTTTTTTAAAGATAACAAATGAAGTTCAATTATTTTTTAAATTTTTTTGTAAGATCCTACACTACTAAAGATGGTACTATAAATTTTTTAGATTATCATCGGGCTTTTAAAATTTTATAAAAATCTGACAATATTTCTGCCCAAATTTTAAAATGTCTCAAAAAATTAGTTTTTCAACAAATTTTCATGTAATATGACTTTCTTAAGGGTTATTGGACTAATTCTGATCAAATCCGGCCATAAAACATTCAAATCCGGTTTTAAAACCCGAAATTTTGTTGAAATTCCCAAAGAATACTGTAGCAGTACTGTAGCAAATTCAAATTTGTGGTTAGCGGTCATGAAAGTAAAGTGTGTCGATTGATTAAATCTTTGTATGGTCTCAAACAGGCCCCCAAGCAATGGCATGAGAAATTCGATAACACATTGACATTTATCAGATTCTGTGTACACGAAGCCGACAAATGTGTGTATTATCAGTTTAGAGGGGACACAGGTGTCATTCTATGTCTATACGTGGATGACATATTGATGTTTGGGACTGATCTGGAAGTAATCAATGAGACAAAAAGATTCCTCTTCGAAAATTTCGATATGAAGGACTTGGGTGAAGCTGATGTCATTTTGAACATTAAACTTCTAAAGGGTGAGCATGGGATTACGTTATCACAATCCCATTACGTTGATAAAATCCTGAACCATTTTGGTTTAAAGGATTATAAGCCTGTGGCCACACCTTATGACCCAAATGTCAAATCGCGCAAGAACACTGGACTTGGGAAAGACTAGCTAAGATATTCTCAAATAATTGGATCCCTAATGTATTTGACTAGTGCTACAAGACCTGACATCTCATATGTTGTAAGCAGATTGAGTCAGTACACGGCCAATCCTGGAGATGATCATTGGATAGCACTTGAAAGGGTATTTAGGTATCTAAAGGGAAGCATGAATCTTGGGATTCATTATTCTGGCCATCTGGCTGTCTTAGAAGGATTCAGTGATGCTAACTGGACCAGTGACTCGGATGAGATGAAAGCCACAAGTGGGTATGCATTCACTTTGGCTGGTGGGACTGTGTCAAGGAAGTCCTCCAAACAGACTATCATTACGTGCTCTACTATGGAGGCTGAATTAGTAGCTCTCGATTCAGTGGTGGTAGAGGCAGAATGGCTCAAAGAGCTCATTTCTGACCTTCCTGTGCTGGATAAGCCGATTCCAACTGTCCTAGTCTACTACGATAACCAGACTGTAATAGTCAAGGTTAAGAGTAGAAAGGACAATATGAAGTCCTCGAGGCATATAAAGAGAAGACTTAAGTCTACTCGGCATGCGAGAGAGATGGGTGTTGTTTCTGTAGAATACATCCAGTCTGAAAGGAACTTGGCAGACCCTTTCACAAAGGGACTGTCTAAAGGACCTATTCAAGCAGCATCAAGGGGAATGGGGCTTATACCCTGTTAGAGGTTTCCAACAGTGGCAACCCATCCTGTAAGACCAGCGATCCCGTGAAACAGGCTCTAGGACAACTAAGCTGTGTGGGAATAAGAAGCACAATCTCAAAGAGTCCCATTGGCTGCTGTGCTTATTCTGTATGGAAGGTTGAACTAAAACTCTTAATGAATTCAGTGCCTTATGGCCGGGAATTGTCCTAGAGAATATCGAAGAATTCACCTATGTGAGCTAACCGTGAGGTCGCGGTCCGGGAGAGTTGAGGGGTTATACTCTCTAGTGAGCTCATGAATAGATACAAGGACATGACCGTAAAGTCCTGCCCCGAATAAGGTGCAGCCTTCCTGCCTAGTACTGTGTGTTACTAGAATGAAAGCTCTCATATTAGGACATTGGATCGAAGCACAGTCCTCCTTTGTCTATGCAGAGTCGTAGTTCTTCTAACTAAGCAATGGTTCAAACCGTTTCGGTACCTTGCTGAATAGCTGTATATAAAACAGATTTTCAGGATCATTGGACATGCTGAAATTTGAGGCAATGGTGGGGATTGTTGGTGTATTTGGGTTTTACCCCAAATTTCGGAAAGGAAATCATCCTGGGCCTGCCGGACCAACTTGACCATTCGGGCCAAGCCAGCCCAGCCGGCCCAGGCCAAAGGGATAAGGGTTCATTCCCTTAATCATAGAGCAGAGGAGGCTCTCGGCTAGGGCATGCGGGAGTAGGAGGCGACGGTCGGTGAACGCGTCCATGGCCGCCGCTCACACGGCGGATCGGTGCGATGCGGTCATCTCGGCGTCGGTTGCTGCTGCTTCTCCCTTGCCTGTGCTCCTTTAATGGGGCAGCAGAGCTACTCCCTCTCGGTAGTGGTGATAAATCTCCTCTCAATCCCCTCTTACATTCTAGCAAACGTGTGGTTAGTTCTTGATCCCAGACGCTCCTTGAGGAGTCCTTCGGTCCCGATCTGACCATAATCGTCTTGTGGAAGCCACCTTTGGTTGGAACCCGAGCCGATTAGGGTTTTTCGTGTGACTGGTTAGAGAGGTGGTTCGAGAACAAGTGATCATCTGGTGATTCTGGTGACTCGATTTTGGGTTTAGTCATTAGATTTGGCTCGGTTGCAGGTTTCTTATGTTGTCAGTTTCTTCGTAAACTGATTCGGCATTTTTGCCCTTGGCTAAGGGTTTTGGTTCGATACTCTGTGCAGTTTCGGCTTCATCTTGAACCTCTTGGTGAATTGCGTCACTATGAGGTTGTGGCTTTGTATCTCTGAGAACTACCGCTAGCGAAGACTGTGGCAGTACAGTGGCGGAATCGTTTTCTGGGATAGCATCTTGACGTGCCTGGCCATTTGCTTTATTTTCGGTGGTGCTCTGTAAGTATTCACCCCTCTTCTGTGATTGTTCTCGGTCAGAGACTTGCAAAGGGGCGGTCGATCTGCAGACTTGGGGACCTTGGTGTTTACTACGCAAAGTGGCTAGTTAGTCTGCTGGCTTGGGAACCTTGTATGTGGGATTGGTTGTTTTGTGAGGAATTGGGTTAAGGTTGACAGTTTGTGACAACAAAATTTTCACTTGCTGCAATGCTTGGTTAGATCATTTTGCTGTTGGCTATAACGTGTGAATTCATATTGTATATGGTAGATTGCTTACTGTTGTTAGTCTTTGATGATCTGATAGCTTCATGTCAATATTCAGTGTTAGTGTGTTTTCTGTTAGCTCATAACCGTAGTCTGTTTATTGTCCAGTAAGCTATTTCTTATGCTGAAATTTGATTCTCTTGTCCAGTAAACTGGTAGTCTAGCTGTTGTCAGATCCTTTTATTAAGCATGTGAATCTGACTGTCCATATATAACTTGTTCACGGTTATAGAATGACAAATTGATTAAGTTCTAAAACTGCCAAATATTGAATCTATCAATTTGTGGTAAGGTTGTCACAAACTTGTCAATATTTTGCCCTAGGGGCGATGACGGCCTTTAAGGCAACCCGACATCTGAGAACAACATAAATGATTAATTTGGTTCATGCTAGATGTTCTGATACTTTGATATTCATGACTGTTTACATGATCCTACCACTGTTTATGCTATCCTGGAGTAGGACCTTATTTTCTGTCATGCTTCAAAGTATAAGTATGTGTTTTGTTAACTATTCTGTTCCATGCTTAAAATATGAACTTGGAATTTGTATCTTGATTAAATTGCTTATATCGCAATATTTTCAACACTACTCGTTCTATCACATCGCCGCTTACCCATATTACAATGCTGCCACACCGCCTCAACCACCCTCTTGCACTACCATTGTAACACCCTGGCGCCAACCGCACCGCGAATGCTACTAAAACTCTAATGACACCTCTATGAAAGGGGCATGAATCAACCTCTGACTCTTAAAACCGGCTTAAAACTAAGCCACCGAAATTTACAAAATTTTGCCATGACCTCTCTAGAAGAAGAGGTCATCCACTCAGCAGACAAATAAGATAGCAATTATACTAATCACAACATAAAGAACTAGGCATCCAAAAGTGACATTCTAGCAACTAAATTTAGCAACGATTACACCACCACAAACACAATATCACTTTGGTCCACCACTAAAAAAAACAACACGTGACACTCTTCCAAGCTATTAATTAACATGGCATGAAAGTGAAGGTGAAGTGCAGCTAAGCCCCGTCCCCGAAGTCGACCTCAGAGTACCTAAAACATAAACAACAACAAGCGTGAGTTTTTAAACTCAGCAAAGTGCAATGAGAATAGAATTATCACAATTGAACAAGTAAAGGCAATAGTTGACAATAACACCATTAGACCCATTCAAGATAATAACTTGACAATACCTTAATTACCCCAATTCGGGCATTAACTTGATAATCTTCCTTTGATAAAATTTAACGAGCACATAAGGTGAAGCGACTTAACCACACAACCACATTAAGTGAAAGGGACATAACCACACAACCATTTCATCTTATTCCTCATCTTTCATTGAATCCACGACCCAACCTTTCCTTACCTTAACCGTAAATGACAGTAGCCATGCTATGCAATGCGATATGCCTTTATGCTCAATATGCACCTTTGTACGCTTATACCGGTATAGCTAGGTGCCCACCCGTCGATGGCACACCTTCTCGCCCCGTCCTATTTCATACGGGGTCTAACTACTCCACTCCCGTGGAGGGCCTACTCCCGTAGGACTTAATAACCCAAGTCAAGGTCATATGGCTTTCTCACCGACCTAGCACGTGGCACTCCGGACTAGTCATATGACCATCCAATGACTTGGCTCATGCACATGAATGCCAAAGATGCGACATCAATACCCAATGGTAGAATTGCAACACACATGCCCATTCAAGAACGCAATCAAAATACTCAACATACTCCCACATCCCATTTCCACAATCTCAACGGTGAGAGTTACTTACCATGAATCAACCCTACCGATGACCACACTCACTCGAGTTTCTTTCTCATCAACCCAAGAGAAGGTACTAGCAATGCTAACAATTGCGATAAACCAAGTACATTAGCAAGGAATGAACATAGCAAGAAACTCATTCACACAAACCATCCTCTGAGGCTCGATGTACTTGCCTTTTCCACGGAGAGTGGGGTGGCAGAAGGTTGTGGCCACCCCCGATAACACATTCCCTGCAATATACATATAAACGCATTCATCTCAAAACAATGCATAGCACGGAACAAGGGACCAATAAAAACAACACATTCACTCCTATGCTTAACCCCGCTTTAAACTAGCATAACTTTTAAATGACTAAACCAAAAATTGAATTCTTATACTCTAAACGACCACAAGAGGATGGACTACAATTTCCCCACAACCAATTGCTTAGAAACTGAAATTAAAGTCCTCAAACTGAAGTCTGAATCTCAGACCAAACTCTAAACATTTCAGCATTACCCTAGATCTGGACAGCAGCCTAACCCCACCTCTCCATTCCAAGGTGTGGCTATCATTTTTCCTAGGCCAGCAACCGATTTCCCCTCCATTTTTCTCTGGCTGTCGGTGCCCAAGGGCTGAGCTCCTCCCTGCCCAGCTCCTGCCGCCCCTACCGAAGCGTTGCCTAGTCCCTGCCCATCCCTGCCGAGCGCCACTTTAGACCGGCGCTCTCCTGCCAACCTCCTGCCAGTCCTGCGCCATGGTGAAACCCTCGGCCCCTGCCAGGCTGCCTGAGTCCTGCCGGTCTGCCCACCTCGGCCAGGCAGAAGGCGCCTGGTTCCTCCCTCCTGGCTTGGCGGCAGCAGTTAGGCCAAAGAATCGGCCAAGCCAAGCAGTGTGCCTTCCCCCCCAAACACCACCAAGCAACACCGATTACACAAGCAGAAGCAGAAGAAAGCGACATTGTCTTCATCTTGCCTTCCTCCTTTCTCTCCCTTTGTGTGGTAAGTGGAGGTAAGGTTATAGTTGTGGATGACTTGTTGTAGTTAAGGTGTTTGATGAAATATGTACATGCATCTTTTTGTGATGAGATGATATAAGCTCTAGGAATTTCATTTACGTACATGCCTTTGGAGTCTTGAACGATCATGTTTGTGTTATCCATTGACCTTGTCATTGATTCCTTTGTTGTTCGTTATGTGGATGTTATCTTAGTAATCCGTTTTTCTATTGTCAAGATTGAGTCCTGAATTCTTGATGGATGCTTGCTTGCTATTCAGGCCATTTGCTAGCTAGAAACCTTGTCATTTTATCTTCAATGCTGGGATCTATTCAATCCTGTATTGGACAGTCATATATCTTGAGCATTGAACTTTTAAGGAATAGAGAAGTAGGGGAGACATATCAACAAGGAAATTATAAAATTTCCTTGAAGTTGTATAGAAAAGATCAAAATAATGAGATTGAGAGACCAAGGTATGTTGGAGAAAGTCCCCTGTACTTTCAAAAATTTTAGCTGCTGTCCTAAGAATACATGACATCGTATATCCTGGATCATTTGTTACTCTTGGTGAAACCAGCAGAAGCTGAACTAGAAATCAGTGACAAATTACCACTTTCACAATGAGTTAAGGCACGATGTTAGTTTCGATTTCACTTGTTTTTTTAGTTCAGACTATAGCACAGGTTTGTCATGTTATGGGTTGGTTAGAGTTTGGGCAGTGGGTAGTGGTTTCAAGGCTTAGCGGAAATTAGAATGGATGCAAACTAATTTTGTTCTTGCCTTCTTGGGCAAAATTGATTGGATGGTTTCTTCTTTGCATGTGTCTTTGCGTTTGATGGTCGACATTGCTCTTAGCTCTTCAAATGACCTGATTTGTATACTTGGTTGGTTAGAGCAGCAGTTATCATCTTGTAACCTTTACTCTTTGTCGAAAGAAATAGTCCTATTTTAGATTATGAATCTAGGGTTCTGCAGTTATGGTATCGGGCATGCTACACATCTTTTATTAAATTTGAAAGGATCATGGATAAATGAAGAAGCCAAAGGCAATGTAAACCAGCCTTTTGTGATTGGAGTTGGGAGAAATAAATGGAATTGTTATGCTATTTGTGCTTTGAATCATTATGTCCTTTCACCAGTTCACAAAAGATAAACGTGATCAGTCCATCAGTCTGTAAATGAAATGGAGATACTAAATTGTCGAATCTGATTAGACTAGTATCGCTAGTAACTTATGAATGTAAGTCTTAGCTATGTTTATGTATGTGGTTATGGCTATGTGAGTGTTGGCAATGAATGAAGGGTTGCATTTCATTCATGTAAATTGCATTGTGCATTCATTAAAGGAAGAGGCGACCCATTCTGATGCGGGCCTCTGTGTTCATACGTAGTGAACACGAAAGTCCTACCTCGTAGTCCCATTTATCGAGGTGAATGGGAGCGAGACAGTAAGAGTAGGCACCTTCCACGGGATGGAAGGGACGTGAGGGTGCACACCGACGGGTGGGCACTTTCGGCGAGATCGCATGCGTGCATCAAGAGAGCATTCATGTCGCAGTGCATTATAATGATGATTGTGAGTTAAATGGAAAAGTGTTGGGTTGGGATCGAGTCGTGGCCTCATCCTCAAAGATTAAAGAGATATCTGTAGGAGTTTAGTAATTAAGTAAAATAGGTGAGCATGCATAATGCATTTCATGATTGTAGAAGTGTGATTGATTATTCAGATTCTGTATTCTCATGTCTGTGTGATGGATTATGCAGATTCTGTACTTTCCTGTCTGTGAGATGTATTATGCATATTCTGTATTTCCAGGTCTATGTGATGGATTATGCAGATTCTGTACTTTCATGTCTGTGTAATGTATTATGCGTATTCTGTATTTCCATGTCTGTGTGATGGATTATGCAGACTCTGTATTTCCATGTCTATGTGATGTATTATGCATATTCTGTATTTCCATGTCTGTGTGATGGCTTATTCAGATTCTGTATTTTCATGTCTAGTTGCAAGATATGATTTGTGTTTTCAGGTTATATGCTATGCTTCATTGTTGTTGGAGTTGTGAACTCCATCAAAGACGAGCTTTGGGGTTGGTTTTGGAGAATTAGTGGTGATATTGCTTTTATATGCTTGCTTTACTTATGTAAGGATGGATGTTATGCCCTTAAGTAGGACAATATGATTGATTAGGAAGTTATTCTTTCTTGTACTTCGTTGAGTCATCGACTCACGCTTGTTGTTTGTATTGTTGCAAGTACCTCGAATCGGCATGCATTGGTGGGGGGTAGTAGCACAATAACGTTTGCATCATCACCGTTCCATCTTGTTGGTTTATAGTTATGTTATTAATAGCTCGAGAAAATTCTTGTAAGGTGTTGTTTGCAATTATGTTTGATGAATTCCTGTCCTGTAATAAGTTATGTGGTGGAGTTTATTAGTTTCCATTGGATGTGTGATTAGTTAACTAAGGACCTGCTAGAATGATAGCATTACTGCATATGTTTTCTGTCTGCTGAGTGGATGTCCCTATTTCTAGAGAGGTCATGCCAAAATTTTGTAAAATTTCGGTGGCTTAATTTTAAGCTAGTTTTAGGAGTTTAGAAGGTTGGTAGCATCCGTGGCGCGTTTGGCGTCGGGGTGTTACAGCGCCACCTTGAGGAGGGGAGGAGGATGCGCCAGGAATGGGGGAGGCTACTGCTCTTGCTGCTGTGTGTGGAGGAGGAGGCACATGGAGAGGAGAAGCCAGCAAAGAAAAAGAGAGGGGAGGAAGTGAGCTCGGGTGGGGGAAAAGGAATGGGGAGGGAGAAAAAGAAAAGGAGTGGTGGGGGAAAAGTTAGGTGGGGAGAAAAAATTGGAAATTTCCTTTTCTCCCGTGAAGCAAACATCCCACCCTTCAGATCCCACAAGGGCCCACCACACTCCCGACAAAACAATTCCGACACAAGGAAAAAAAAGAATCTGCGATGCTACAACCATAAGGCCTGTGAAGCTACCCTCTACACTGGTTGCTCGCTTGCACCTCGCCCTCTTTGCTGCCGAGGAGGGCGAGCCATTTCTTTGCGCAAGCAAAGCTCAAGTGAGCTCGTGACCGACTTTGCTCGCCTTGATCCTCACCTACAGCTCTTGACCTTGCTTCTCCATGTTGCCTGTAGCCGAGCCGAACTCTTCTGCTTCACCACCGCAAGCTAGCCATGCTCACTACTGCAGTTCCAGAAACCTAGCCTTCCCATCGCCGGCCACTCGGTGCCAAGGCTCCTCAGCCAACCACCGGACCCGCAAGGTGTGCACATAGCTTCTTCAGAGCCCCTGGTGCCAAATCCTCAGCTCTGCAAGCTCTTGCAGCCCTAGAGAGCTTGCTCGCCAAACTCTAGAAGCTTAGCCACCATTGACAACCGAGCTGCTTGCTTGGTTCTATGGTGTAAGTGCAGATAATCCTCAAGTATTTTTGCATGCCACCTAGTCGAAAGCAAGCATGTTGCCCAGTGGTATAGCGCTGTTACTTGAATCAGGAACTCCTGAGTTCAAATCCCAACTCTGCCTTTTTATTTTTCTTTTTGCCCTATTTTATTCATCTCCTTATATATTTTGCTAGGAAGGTCCAAATGAGGTAAACCTAGTTTCTAAATTTGAGTTAAGCCATGTGGATCCATATTATACAATAAAACTCTACATGTTCACTGAAGATTAATCTATTTGAATCAAGTTTGTTCCAAACCCTTTTATGTACTTTGAAGCAACTATGAAAACCATACCTCCTAAAATAATTAAATTACTCTCACATTTTTTTGTGGTCATTAATGTTCTATTTTTGCAAAAATATTTAGGATTAAACTCAGTTTGAATTAGAAAGAAAGCATAGAAAGCCTCTCTCGCATAGAAAATCAAATAGTTAAAATATGGATCAAATGAACTCAAATCTTCACCAAACCATTTTGGTTATACTCCTGAGATCACAAGGATCCCAAATATGTAAAAATATTTAGATTTTACCATAGTAAGCATCAAATGATCAATAGCCGAAGTTTCAATACTTTAATAGTCTTCAAATTCAACGAAACCAAATCCTAGGATCTTGAAAAGTGACACCCTATCTGGATATGCAAAATACCTCATATTAGTGCAAGTTTGTATTAAGTCCATATAAGAGCCTAATGTTCATTTATATGAAAAACATCGTAGATAAAAGAGAAATGTCACAAAACTAACTTTAAAACACTCTTAGAGACATCCTCTACTAATGCCTACAAAATGGATAAATTATCTTATAATGTGCAGTCGCAAACTTAAAACGAAAATTGAACATTTATTGCGTAGGTATTTGAAACACTTAAGCCTTTTCGACAACTTGTAAAACCTCACATCTAAATGCAATTATTGGGAAAATTAGTCCAAAAATTCTATTCAAGATATGGACTACCATATTTTGGAAAAATATTCATATTATAACTTGCTTATAATATGAATACTGCTAATGCAATAACCCTAAGTGTTATATAAAACAAAAACTGAACATTTATCATGCAAATCTGATAAACACTTAAACCTTTTTGACAGTCCATAAAACATCTCATCTAAATGTAAAATTTTTTAGGAATAGTCTAGAAATATTCTTTAGTATATGGACTACCATAATCTGGAAAATATTTTATTTAAAACTTGCTTTGCATCTAAATTCCGCTAATGCAAACACCCTAAGTGTCAATTAATCGCGTAAGGTACAGAATTACTTAAGCCTTTTAGGTAGTCTGTAAAATATCTTTTCTAAAGGAAAATTTAGGGAAGATTAGCATAGAAACACTCTTTACTATATGGACAACCATATTCTAGAAAAATATCTTATTACAACTTGCTTTGCATCTAAATCCTATTAACGCAAATACCCTATGTGTTAAGGTCACCGGAACCATGTTATATGAATAGTTGAGTTTATAAAGCTTTTAACTGAAGTACCCGTATCTCAAGAGTCATCATATAACCATGTAGTGGTAGCCAATAACCCAGAACTGCAGACCCAACTTGTGAAGATTACTTTTTTATGCAGAAACACTTAAGGCTAAGTAATATTCATACATGACCCTTTAGCTAATGTTTTATTTTTATTAATCCAAATAATTTTAGCATCTAGAATTTGAAGTTATAAATACAAAGATACATGATTTTAGCCTCTTGAATTCATAAACAACCTTAGATATGATTGTAAAATTAGCTTCTTAAATTCGGTGAACGAAAGTAGCTAGGATATTCATAAAAGCCTTCACATAAACTATGAACTAATGAAATCGTTATACAAGTGATCAATCAAGAACCAAAAATCACTATGTTCTTCTTGGTAAGTTTTGATTTGGTATTTACATCTGATTGCTTCTTACCCTATTTGATATGTTGTTATTTGCTTTTGTCGTGGTTCTTGTTATTTGACGCGTAGACACCGACGTTTCAGAATCAGTTGACAACGATCCCGACTACGATCCCGATTACGTCCCCGACAAAGAGCAACCAGGCAAGCACCCTCCTTTGATCAGTTGATCCAATATTTTACAAAGTTATATTGTTTTATCAAACTATATGCATGCGTGTATATTATAAACATGCTATGTTGTGGGTAATTGTAGCTAAATCCAATTAAATGCATCTCTACCTTCTCATTTGATTACCCATCGTTGTAACCTAGTTATGGTGTAGACATTACTTAGTGTTACTTGGGTAATACTTGCGAAATACCTTACGCACTTGCTTAGACATGCTCATTAGAACGTCTTTTAAATGATGGGAAACATTTCTATCTAGCTTGATCAACTTTGTTAAAAGGTATGGAACCAAGGTATGGTTTCTGTGTAATTTGGTAAAAATCCAATCTAAAACTTATGGTTTAGACATGGGCGAGTTATTACTTAAACTTGGGGCATGAAAAGGACCTCACATGTAGTTAGGGGTAGATTCTTGCCTAGGTCAATTAAGGACCCTACTTGATGCTATCACCTAAGTGTTTTTGTGCAACCACATATGCTAGTATGGGATAGCCTAAACTCACTAGATTAGTTGAAGTTTAAACTTGCATTTTGGTAGGTCAAAATAGTAAGGGCACACCCGTAACAGTGTTGCTCGTAGGTACTCCCTTCACAGAGGTGTTGTGGCCCAAGTGATGTGATTTTAGTGTCCCGATTTTTCGATGAGAGCGATAACTTCAATTTGGTGGAACTAACTTTGACGATCCAACTACAACGTACGACGACGATGCACCTTAGCAATCACTAAACCAACTCCAGAGGGTTATTGATCTTGCCATTGGCACGATCAACCTGAACACGAGGTTCAATTTCTGCAAGCAACTGAAGAACAAGCAAGAACAATAGTAAAAGCAATCTGAAATTGCGAATATGAATGAAGGCAAAAACAAGAGTAGGGTTCTATTGAAGATCTTGACAAGGTGGTTGTCCAGCACAACTTGAAGACTTAAAATTTGCACTTGGCTAAACTAATAAAAAAACTCAACCAAACCCTAGATGAGGGTGTGGTTGCCGATTTAAGGAGGAGAGGGGGTGTGGAACTCAGCCAAAATATTTGGAGGTCGACTACAACTCAAATTATAAGGCCCAAGGCCCACGTCAATTCAGACCGAAAAAGTGACATCACTTGTTTTGCATATTCCTATTGACTCAAATGGAATTTGGAGATGATTCCAAATCCGTTGGAAAGTAGACTTGATAAGCTTTCAGCGAAGTACAAGAACTCTCCAATCGGACACTATATGCAAAAGTTATGCTCGTTTTACTTCAGGCCAGTTTCGGAGGCCGAATTGGATTCCAGAATGTGATGGATGTGATATCTCTGTCTTCTTGGCCCATGGGTGACCTGTTGGAGTAGGTCCAACTAGGTGTGGACGTGTCTATAGTAGCGATATCCTCATAACCAAGCATTCCAATACAACGGTGCATGCCTTGCCACGGGGAGAGTTCTCGATGGGGCACCATCGTGGTTCAAGATCTCTAGACTATGGCAAGAATTTAACATCACTATCGCTGGTGCAAGGCTAAGCTTTAGCTAGTTGAACAGTTTTGTCACAATCTAGCAAATCGGGTATGATGAGTGTCGCGAGGCATGGTTGACATGAATGCTAGAATGTGCCATGTGGGTAAAGTACGTGTACACTCTCTGCAGAGATTAAAATCTAATTAATTAGCCATGCTTGTGGTCATGAGCAACTTAGGAGAATACTATGAAGTATAGTCTTTGTTTTTGCAAAAACTTTTGGAAATAGTGTTGGAATGGGTTGGTAAACCTGTGAGCCAAGGGTGGCTATTTTTACTCACTATTCGCAGCCAAGGAGGGCTGTGAATTGATGTATATGAGCTTTACTTACTGTTATTTATCTTTTTATTAAATGCTCTTTACAATTCCGTTATCGTTGTTGAAACATACACTTGCAAATAAAATCTGCTTTATGCTGAAAATAAGACTAGTGTAGAAACTTGTTATCCTTGTTCTAGCCATGCATTTACTTTATTTCCATATACTGAAGTCTTGTGAGTATATATGTGTACTCACCGTTGCTTAACCTAAATAATATAGATGAAGGCATGAAAAAGTGACTCGACAATGCGTACTTTGCTCCGGGGTTCAACGATTATGTTGATGGATGAACTTGGGCTTTTTCAAGTTAGTTGCCTATGGGTTATCGGATGGGCATACCCGTGTCCTTATTTTGGTTCATGTTTATATTCCGCTGCAATTTACTTTCGGCATGTAATATTTGGCCGGTTGGTCACTACTTGTAATATTAAGTAGTTGTAATAGCTCTAGTTTATGTTTATGCTATGCCAGCTGCTTAGACTTGTGTGTATATGTTGTGATACTCCTTGAATGCGGGATATGTGAATGCTAGGCGTTGATCTTGGGAACTAGCACTAGACACATATGTGGGTACCTAGTATTGTTTTCAACCATCGAATGCATAAACTCGAGCAGTTGTCATTCTTTGGCTATTGCTCGCACTCCCCTCGGTGAGTGTGGGCGATACTAAGGTTCTGAGATGGACGACGAGTGCTATGCTTGGAAGAGTTGGCTTCAATCTTGTATGGTTGTTCGGAATGAAATCGAAACTCTCATGGCTGCGTAAGTGTGTATGTTGTAGCTAGGTGGCTCATATTTGTTTGGGTGAGGGCCATTTAGTTAATACTCTATGCATGGGACTTTTGGGTGACAGTGAACATATACTTAAGTGAAGTATGGGTATAACCTCTAGGTCCAATGCACGTGTGAGGATCAATTCATATTTTCTGGTGCTCACAGTGGTGGCATCAATTGGTGGTGGCAACAAAGGGCGGTGTGGAGGAGCAAAAGTGGAGGGCCAGTGCCTTGTTGTCAGAGAGCCAGACAGTCACTGCATTGGGGGGCAAGAGGTTGATGTAGGGAGAGGTCACCACACGAGGAGAGGAGGCTGGCGTGGGGAGAGGTCGCCACTAGGGTCACATGGGGAGAGGCCGGTGCTAGCTAGGGTTTTGAGGCAAGTAGATACGGGCTCATGCTAAATGGGCCAATGAGGACTCATCCCAGAGGTTCAAAGATTGAATTGTCTGCGATGCAACCAACCTCATATACATAATGCGAATAATGTTTAACATGTGGTACTTATCTCAGTTAACAAATGGCTTGGCCTGCATATTCTTTGTGGTCTCGGGTTCAAATCCCAAGGAAATTGAATTTTTTGTATCAGTCTGCATCATAGACAGTTTTCATATTGAATCATCTGAGATGATGTGCATCACAAACGGTTAAGTATAAGAACTATCTCTCATGTGTGTGGTTAATTCTTTAAGTAATTTTTCCTAGGGTTAATTTTTTCACACCCTTCATAGACGGTTCCAATAATGAATTGTCTGTGATGACGAGTCCGATTTATTTAAGCAATTTTTGTAAGTATTTTTTAAGCAAGTTTTTTTTGTTAGTAGTATTTTTAAGCCTTTTTTAAGTAGTTCTTTTTAAGTAGTTTTTTGTAAGCCTTGTTTTTTAAGTAGTTTTTTAAGCCTATTTTTGTAAGTAGTTTTTAAGATTGTTTTTACTAGTTTTTTAAGCTTTTTTTAAGTACTTTATAATTTACAGTTTATAATTTCCATCCATGCTATATAGTATATCTTTAGAATGAGCAATACAAAATTTTTCATCAAAAAGAGAACAAAGACAAATTCTTCTAATGGAATTAACTTTCATCTTGAGGCCATGTTGATAGAATTGTGATTTTTTTACTAAAGACACTAGATCCACTAAAACTTCCAGCAGAATCATGATTTCCCCAAATAAGTCTAGAGGCCATACACTAGAAATCTAGAATACAACACACTCCCCTCATATCAAAAGAAATTAGTTGGAAACATATTTCATCACAATGGAACAGAATGTGTTGCTCGATACACCAAAGTAATCAACACAAACAAAAAAACAGCTATCTAGCCTCCATCAAAAGGAGGGGAAAAACTATTACTACTAATGGTGCCACATTACAATCATTAATTATAAATGGTACATACGTCTCATTAATTGTAACACATAGATACATCTCATTAATTATAATACAGGTACACTTGAAATAAACATGATGAACTCATCACAACTCCACTTGTTTATTCTTTTATATAAAAATTAGCCCTTCACGATGATCGACACATGTGTAGCTAGCTTCCTTAAGTTGTTCTTCCTAGACCGTGTTGCTAGTACTGATAGGAGGCAACTCGTTAAACTGATTATATTCTTTCTCATCTACCACATTCTCGACTCTAACAATCCTCCTCTTTCCCTGAAGAACCATGTGATGCTTCTTGTTGGATGGGTCGGTTACATAGAAGACTTGAACAACATGGTTAGAGAGTACAAATGGTTCATCTTGGTATCTGATACGTTCGAGGTCCACAGTAGTGACACCGTATTTGTCAACTTACACGTGCTGTAGGTGAACCCAACGCACCAAAATAAGGGGACCTTGAATATTATGTAGTCAAGCTCCCAAATTTCCTCAATGAACCCATAATATGAGCTCCTTGTCGACCCAGTGATATTCAGTGCATCTATGTGAACACTGTTGTTCTGGTTTGTGCTCTTCATGTCATGATCTCGCATGTAAAATGTGTACCCATTTAAGTCATATCCTTTCCATGCTACAACTGTAAATACTGGCCCTTTTGCTAACCATGTCAGCGTATCACTTGACTAGCTTCCTATTACACCCCAATTATTGTATTTCTTGAATTTATTCTGCATTTTATATTTTTAAGAATTTTTGGATTTAATTTAATTAATTTTGCATTTAAGTAATTAAGCCTCTTGTCATCTTTTATTTATTTTTTAAACAAGTGTTAATAATATTTTGTTGGAAATATTTTACTTAACTTTCAAATGCCTTCTAATATTTTTTGGAATTTTTAAATTTTTTCGATATTTTTCCAATTTGTTTGGGTTTTATTTATTTTGTTGATTTATTTTTATTCAAAAAAAGTTTTAAAATCCTTGGAACAGTTCTAGGCCGATCCCAGTAGACCTGGCCCATTTTTCCCATGTCGCTAGCCTAGCTGCAGCCCACTCGGCCCGTTCTGCCGAAAACCCTAACCCTAAGGGTTGCAACTGTTGGATCTTGATCCAACGGTTGAGCTCTATCCACGTTGTCACGTGTTGTCAACCGCCTGCTTGGACTTGTATTGACATCCAGGATCGCACCACATCAGTTCAATCGAAGCCGCCGCATCGTCATAATCATGTGATCTTCGGACTCTGTGTCTGTGCCGTTCATCCTTCCCTAGGCCGTTATTTAATGCGCCGCCGCCACACTCGTTCTCCCCACCTCGTGCCGCACCTACTACTCCAAGCCTGCACACTAAGGAGCCGTAGCTTTCCTGTGCGAGCTCGCCGGAGTTCATTGCCTCTACTGCCGCGGTTTTTGCACGTCTTCGCCGCCATCGTCATTGGTGCCTTCGAGTTCCTCACATCAAGGCACGCTGATTCTGAGAAAGAACGTCGTCAGTGGACCTCCAGAATGCCTTCAGATGTGTCTTCATCATCAGCTCCGAAGAACCAACATCGTCGCGCCATCACCATCGTCACATGCTCTCGCATCCATCGGATCTAGTAAGGACCGTTGGATTTCTTCCATGTGTCACCTACCGGGGTTACCACGTATGTGCCATCACTTTGCTGCTTCACCGCTATCGAATTTCATCAATCGGTCCAGATCTTGCCGTGTTCACGCCATGTCGGCTCACTGCGTGTCCCGCAGTCACTCTACCGTCACGACTTCGTGATTGTCCAATCTGCTGACGATGCACTGGATCCTGCCGTGTGTTACCCGCTGAGGTAGCTACATAGCATTGTGGCTTTGGTTTCTACTTGTAGCTGTCGCCGACCGATCTGATCTAAATGGTCTGAATGCCGCCATGTGTCGCCTCCGCAGTAGATCTAGGTCAAGTTGCACTAGCAGATCTCGATCGTTTGTCTTGGTTTGGGCAGGCAAGATTGCGCTAAGCTTTGCGTCAGCCGCATTGTGTCATGTGTCATGCTATGATTGGGCCACACGTTGCTGATGACATAAGCACTTGCATCAACCAGTGTATGAGCACAGTGCTGCCAGTCCACAGTGGACTAGCATCAGTTGTGGACCAGGTCCAAACACCGGTGATGTGTGTCATCTTCTGATTGGACCACGTGTCTGCTGACACAATAAATCATTATCCCGTACAAAAATAATTTGGTTTTTCTATTTTTATGGTTTTTATTTTATTTCAAACTTTGACAGGCTCATTCTCCCTCATACAAACTTTGATTGAGATAATTCTAGTTTCTAAAAATTTGTAAAATCAAGCTCTATTTATTGGTGAATTTTATTTAATTTGTAGAGCTGATTTTGTTCTCTATTTTTGGTATTTATTGATTTCTCGCTCGTTTTGCATAGACGTCAAGGTGCCCGGTGAGTTTTTGGTCGAGGAGCCAGCACAAGAATAAAGTTCAGAATAGGATCCAGAGCTTTTCAAAGGCAAGTTATACTTTGATCATGTTGAACCCATGCTTTTAAATATTATTTTGGTTTAAAGTATTGCATGCTAATTCAATTATCACTTGTTTCAATTATGTTGGGAATAGTTAATTGTCCACTTTGTATTACATCCCCTTGCCATGTCATATGTTGTATTTCATTTATCACCCTAGGCTGGTTACTTATTAGTTGGTAACTATAATTGCCAATATGGGTTGTTAGAATGCAAGTAGTATGCTTAGCCATGGAATGAGTCATCATGTTATGTGAAAATAATTAATCTGGATTAATGATGATGGAACATGTTTATTAACTTGTGTGTTGGGTGTTGTCATATAATATTGATGTTGTTGATGGCACGTGGTGCATGGTAAATCAACTGGGGTAATAAAATGATTTAGACTGAGGCAAGTAGCAAGAATTTGTGGTGGGCCAATGTGGCAATTAGGTGGTCGCATTGCTTTTTTTATGATATTTGTTGGTTCATGGTTATAATGGTTTTTGGTTAGTTTTGCCTTGGTTAATTAAAGACTTAATCTTGAAAGAATTTGAGCTGAGCCATTCATACAACCACAAGTCTAGTATGGGACAGACCTAGCTGATTAATTTGTTATGTCTAAACTTTGGTACTATTAGTGGTGGTGTGAGACCCGGGTTGTGGTAACCAGTTCTCACACGGGTAGGCTCACATGGCACAAGAGAGGGGCCCTAGATGTGGTAACCAGTCCCACCAATGTTGAAACCTTAGTGAGTAGTACCGAGTTTAAATAGGCATTGGAAAGGCTTTGTTATAATCATACTACAACAGGAACACCCCTTTAACAACGGATACATAGCAACACATGATATTATGCATTGCAAGCAACAGGGTGGCAACGCTTGCAAAGCGTTGCAAGCATCATCCGTGGGGTTAAACAACCAGTGGCAACATTTGTCAACTGTTGCAAGAATCATCTGTAGATCCCTTTGTTTTCTTGGCTGGATCCGTATTAGACCCTTTTGTTTCCGCCAGCGTGAACCTTTGTTTTTTTTTTGATTGCGTGTAGGCTTTTCGTGTGGTGTAGGCTTCCAGTCAACCTGTGTCCATGTGCAGCAAAATATTTGCAATAGAAAAGTAGAAGCTGAGGCTCGAACCCAAGACCTGACGCTGATCATCGCATCGTGCTAACCAACCAAGCTGTGAATCGTTTCAGATTAGGAATTTAACATTGCCTAATTATTGGATCTACGAACAGGGGTGTGTCCTCACGGCCCAAAGGACTCCAGGTGTCCAGCAGCCCACAGCGGAGATGGCCCGTTCAGCCGCCTGCTCCAGATCTACTCCCCGTCACCCCCCACGGGCCACCGTCTGGCACCGCCCGTGCCGTCTCCCCCTGACACTGCCCCTCTCTTCCCTTCCTCCGATCCCGTGCCTATCTTCGATCTCCGCTTCCTCCAGGTGAGCCTCCCCTCCCCTCTCCAAGTACCCTCAGCAATTAATTGGACACATCCACTATAGCGCTTTACATTTGGTAAAGAAATCACGGGTAGCTCGGCCATGGTTTGGCGCATTGGAACCTGGCACCTGGGGTTTACTTGCAATTGATGTTTGATTTTGTTTCCAACCCCCGAGATTCAGTGTAGGGTTTACTTCATTAGTTGTGTTGCCCTTGTTTTTTTTGGATTTGGGAGGTGTCTGTAATTGTATTCCCCTCCTAGTTGAGTCCTTTTTGGCCGGGCCTGGCTGATGGTGGAGCTTTTAGGTTAATCCGTTGTAGTTCTTCGAATTGCGTATGGTAAGTCAAGTTCTTTTTTGTTTCCTTGTAGGTATAAACCACTTGTGATTAGATTAGATTAGGTGCCATAGTGCGAGTGCATGTATTGTTGGATTTGTCCCCTTCCGGGTGTTGTTAGGATATGCATATCTTTTAGGCCTTCCACCTTCAAATTCCCAGTCTAGTCTTTCACATGGCCAGCTTCAAAGTTCTCTCATTTACTATTCACCCACTAGGCCACCATAATGTACAATGTCTTCTGTACCAGAGTCCTATAGAGAGTGTTCTTTTACTGCTTACATAATCCTTTCGGTGGGAGTGGTATCGATGTATAACTACCCATATTTTGCCCTTGATTAGTTCTACGTGTGTACCATTTGTTTTATCTATTAGTTTTCAGATTTTTGTGCGGCGTATGTTGATCAATTTGCACTCTATATCTGTGGTTTACTTTGGTTGTTTTAGACCCATCCAAAGAGTGTTTCAGTTTGATGTTAACACTTAACAGGATTGTTTTGTTCTTTCCTTTGTCGATGGAAAATGAATGCGAGATGGTTTCATGATTTCTACCGAAGATCGAAGTTGTGGTGTCGGCCGATCGACTCATCTCGGGGCAATTTACAAGATACCAATATTATTTTTCTTGTTGTGATTCTTTGTTTGGGTCATCTTGCCACTTGCTTCGTTTGTGATGACCATTGGTTGTCATTAGAACAAATGCCACATGCTATTGTCATCGCCCACGGTATGCAAAGACGCATGTTTCACTTTATCGTAAATAGATGCTAATACACGCTTAGCGATGACCAAAACTAATGTTGTGGATGCAATCGAACCTTAAGTATCCACCAATGTTTGCTTGTTGTCTAAATTTATTTGCTATATACATTTGACTCTTGACTTTGCATGTTTATAAAAGCGATATAGTCGCTGCATTTCGTGAGTTATGCACCCTCCGCTAATCTAATTGTCTTCTTTGTTCATTGCACTAGTATGAATTTTATCTAGAGTACTTTGTAGTTGTAGATTCTGTATGAAAAGGATGTTTGGCCACCTCTTGTTTATTAATCAAGCTCCTCCATTGTCTACAAAGTTTGAACTTCAAAATTCATGAGCATGTGTGATGTATAATTCATCCCCTCTGCAATCTTCAGACTTGATAATCCATCGATACTAGTGATCGGTGCATCCAGAGCATTGAAACGAAGGGTTTGCTTCTAGTGTGAGATTTGTGCAATGACAAGTTAAAAAATTACAATTGCTATTTTTATTGTGGAATTAACAACAAATTTAATTTTATAGTTGCACAATGGATTTGGGAATGATCAAGCTTCTTTTGTGCTGTCCTAAAGGTTCTGCTCGATATGTTGCTTGTGTAGAAGGGTTTGTTGAATTTGCATTTAAAGATAAGCCCGAAGGCACCAAGATTTATTGCCCATGTCAGACATGTGTGCACACTATTGTACTAGCAAGGGATGAGATATATGCGCATTTGGTGTGCAATGGGATACTTGAGAATTATGATCAGTGGGATTTTCAGGGTGATACTTCAGTGCAACACTCATAATCAGGAACCAAATTTTCATAGTGATCAAAGGCAAGTTAATATCGGGCAACTGATTCATGATGCATTTGAGCATATGTATGATGACATTCCTATGACTGATGGCAATGCACCTGTCAAAGGATCAAAGTTAGAAGCACAAAAGTTTTATAAACTGGTAGAAGATTCAAAAAAGCCTTTATGGATAGGTTGTGAATTGACACAACTAACTTTATTGGTGCTTTTGTTTAATATAAAATCCATGAACAAATGGTCAGATAAATCTTTTGGTGATCTACTTGAGATTCTGCATGTGGCTATTCCAAATGGAAAGGAGCTGCCCAAGAATTTTTATGAGGCTAAGAAAATTATTTCCAAATTTGGCCTGGGCTATCAAAATATTCATGCATGCCCAAATAACTGCCAACTGTATTGGAAGGAAAAAAAAGATGATGATTTTTGCCCAACCTGTAAGTTAATAAGGAACCTGAGTCCATATTAACAAAGAAGGAACGAAGTTAAGCAATGCCTAGCAAAGTATTACGATACTTTCCTATTAAAGAGAGGTTCAAAAGACTGTTTATGTATAAAGAAACAGCACCTCTCCTAAGATGGCATGATGAAGAGCGCATTAAGGATGGTGCGCTACGACATCCAGCTGATTCACCGGTATGGAAGAGGTTTGATGAAAAGTTCCCAGAATTTGCATCAGATTCTCATAACATTCGATTTGGCTTGGCTACAGATGGGTTTAATCCATTTGGGATGTTGAGCTCTACACACAACTGTTGGCCTGTTGTTTTTGTAGTATATAACCTACCTCCATGGTTTTGCATGAAATATCATAATATTATGCTGTCCTTAATGATTCCTGGTCCTAGAAGTCCTGGAGATCAAATTCATATGTTCCTTCAACCACTTTTGGAGGACCTGAAAGATTTATTTCAGAATGGCATGTCCACATATGATGCATCGAGGTATGAAAGTTTTACTTTGCGAGGGGCCATGCTAATGACCATAAGTGATCTACAGGTTTAGGAATGTTTGCTTCTCATATGGTTCATGGAGAATTTGCATGCCCGCCCTGTGGTGAAAATGCATGGTCGAAACGTTTGAAGCATGGTCGTAAAGCTTGTTTTATGGGTCATCATTGATTTCTTCCTCTTGATCATCCTTATCGTTTGGATGCAAATTCATTTGATGGAACGATAGGCTTGGAACAGAGCCTCTAACCTATTATGACCGTCCAATTTTGCCTGAGATCATTGCGCTTGGTAATTTCAAGGATTCAAAAACTTACAAGTCAGTAAGTAGTCTGTTCACATTGCCTTATTGGGACAATAATATTCTTAGATACAATCTTGTTGTGATGCATATAAAGAAGAATGTGTTTGAAAATTGTTACGGTACACTATCCAGTTTAGATGGAAAGACAAAAGATAACCTCCAAGCTCGTCTAGATCTATTAGAGATGAACATTAGAGAGGACCTACACCCACAAGAGAAACCTTCAGGCAAGTTGTATTTGCCACCAGCAAGATTTGCTATGTCTAAAAGTGAGAGACAAGCATTCTGTAAAGTACTTTGAGACATAAAAGTTCCTGATGGTTATTGTAGAAATATAGCAAAATGTGTTAATGTTGCTAAAGGGAAAATCGTTGGTCTCAAAACACATGATTGTCATGTCCTGATGCAGCAACTCATTCCTATTGCTTTGAGGGGTATTCTTCCAGATGATATCACAACAGTAATATTCGAGTTGTCTGCTTATTTTCGAGGAATATGTTCAAAAGTGCTTCATGTTGATGAGTTGGACCGTTTGGAACAATCAATTATAATTACTCTGTGCAAAATGGAGATGATTTTTCCTCCTGGATTTTTTACTGTTATGGTTCATTTAGTAGTCCATCTAGCAGCTGAATGTAAGATTGCTAGACCAGTTAATTATCGATGGATGTATTTTATTGAGAGGTACTGATGACTAGTACAAGCTGCATCCTCTGAATCTTATATTTATTCAATCTAATAAATCGATGATTTTACATGTGATGCAGGTATCTAGGGAAATTAAAATCATATGTTCGCAACAAAGCCAATCTAGAAGCTTCAATGGAAAATTCATTTTTGGCAGATGAGTGTATGGTTTTTTGTTCTAGTTACCTAGAAGGTTTCTCCACGAAGCATAATAAACCATCAAGGAATGATGATAGTCTGGATCATACTAAGTCGAACTTATTTGGACATGATTCTTCTTTGTTTCCTCCGGTAGGGAAACCATTGGGAAAACCATCAAATTTCATTTTAACTGATCTAGAGAAATTGCAATTGCATAGATATGTACTATTCAACTGTGAAGCTGTGATTCCGTACCTGAAGTAAGTGTTGCTGCTTATTTCTTTAATTTATATATTGTCTTTAAACTAATTACATGTCAATTCTCATTTTAGGGAACATGCTGCTCATCTCAAAAGGAAGAGATGTGACCGTCGCCTAACTTCGAAAGCAATTGAACAAATGCAGAATAAAGAATTTCCCAATTGGTTCAGAGAACATGTAGGTATCCTGATTTGTTTTTTCTGTTGTAAAGAAATTTTTTGCTTATATACATAAATATATATATTGGGTGGATACAGATCATGCAGGTTGGAGCAAAAAATGGTAGCGATAAAGATCGATGAGGACATTAGATGGTTGGCTCGAGGGCCATTGGATGCGGCAAGAAGACATAGAGCATTTAACATTCGTGGATTCAGATTTAGAGCCAAACGGTATGATAAGGCGACTCAAAATAGTGGAGTTGTTGTTAATGCAAAGACGTCTAGTTATTCTTTAGCAGGTGATAGTAAACCTATACTTGGAGATATTATGTACTATGGCAGGATACTTGATATAATAGAGATAGACTATTACGGAAGATTTTCAGTGGTACTATTTAAATGTGAATGGGTTGATGTCACTCGAGGAAAGGGAGTGCAAACAGATAAGTATGGCTTATCACTTGTGAATTTCTCACATCAAATTCACAAAGGTGATAAGATTGAGCATGAACCATTCGTATTTGCCAATCAAGTTGACCAAGTGTTCTATGTCAAAGACCATGTAAATCCAGGGTGATCAGTTGTCCTGAAGATGAAGCCTAGAGATGTATTTGACATGGGAGAGGATTGGAATGAATTAGAATGTGAACCTTATCATGTCAGTACACTTGGGGGCCTTTTTGAAAATGCACATGACAGTCATTCATGGAGTAGAAGAGATGTAGAGGGAATTACTGTAGACGCAGCAGCTAAAGATCATAGTCCAAGTACTGATCTAGAAGATGAGTACTAAATTAAATGGTGAGGCATGTTTGATTTTTTCTTGTAACAGTTTTGCTATGATTATGTGGAATCTGACATTTTCCATTATCCTTATGTGTACTACAGCCTACTCACAAATGCTTGAAGGAATATCTTTTGTTATGTCTGTGGAGTATATAGACCCCGGGTATCTGCATGATGGGCCAAGCCGACTACATGAAGATGGGTATTACTCAGAGGCAAAGCCGGCATGCATAAACAAGGAAACCTCAAGATGGAAACCAACCTCGCTTAGGAAGGATACAATTGTAATCCTAGTCGCTATCATGTATAGTGGATAAGGAAAGAGATACAATCTCCACCTTGTAACCAATTAGGACTCTCCTTTGTAACCACCTCCTCCGCTATATAAAGGGGGTGGGGAGGAGGAGAGGACAACAGACAACATCATCACTATAAGCTAGCCATATATAATTCGAGAGCACAGACTAGGGTATTATCTCCACCGCGAGAGCCCGAACCTGTATAAATCGTGCGTCTTGTGCTACCATTGAGCTTCCGATCCAGCGCTTAGCCCCCTTTTCATTATTGTCGGTAACAAACAACGACAGTTGGCGCGCCGGTAGGGGCGCTTAGATCAATCTCAGCAGGCTCGATGGCGATCTTCGACAGCTTTTTTCTGGCGGCCGGGACGGCCGTTTTTCTATGTGACAAGGATTTTACGGTGGCAAAGCATCAAGAGGAAGACTAGAGGGAAACTACTCTCGGCGATGCATACATGGAAGCCCAATTCCTTGTCGTGCATGCATGATTCGTGATGGCGATGCTACGAAATCTCCGGCCGCCTCTCTGAGGCCATCGACTTCGCCTCTTCCATGTCATGTGCGAGGTCCCGTGCGAGGCATCGATGCGCGCCGCCATGATTCCTCCCGAAGCCAAGATCGCATGCTCCCATCCAACCGATCGGGCATAACAAGAAGCAACACACTTTTATTTACTATACTTAATTAATGTGTTTATCGCCGATTGCTAATCATTATCTCTTGTATGAATCACCGCCGAAAGGCCCGTAAATCGGGATGTTGGTGTGATGAAACCAATCGCCATGGGGCGATTGTGCGAGGACCCTTTCGTCACCTGCGATGGCGATATCTTGCGTCGGCCGGCATCGAGCGATTAAATCAATCGCCACCGTGATTGTCTGGACCCAATCACCGGTAGATGCGGCAAAGTGGTGCGGCGCCATGCAGCCCGACGATTTCTCGATCAACATCGAAGTGTACATGAAGTCGGCCGAGCATGCTCTCCAAACCCATTATCGCCCAAAGAACGGCAGTGCTGAAAGCTCGATCAGCGGGTGCACGCGGTCAAGCAAGAATCGGCGATGCCTAAGAACGCTGGACCTGTGGGTGCATGCGAGGCACAAGAACCGGGACCGGTGCCGGAGATTGCAAAGATCGAGGCGCCCGCCGTGATGGTCGATTATGGGCAGCCTATGGAAGGAAGCGACAGCTTCAGGCACGAGACGTCCTGGCCGAAGATTTTTTCTTCCCTAGCGCCAAGGCCTGCACTCTTGTGTTGCATGCATGCATGCATGCGTGTGGAAGATAAAAATCAAGACCGGCGACTAGAAGTTTTTGGGTGTTTTCAGTGACTTGAAGTTTTGGAGTTTGGCGACTAGAAGCTGGAGACGATACCCTGAGCGGCAGGAACGGATCTGACGCAAGCACCAGGCACGCTGTTCATGGGCGGGCTCACCCCGGGCATTGGCGAGGCCGACCTCCACCGCTACGTCCGGCGCTTCGGCAAGCAGACGTCATCATCGGCCGGCGCCCTCGGCTGGCATCGGCCATCCGACCACCCGGAACCAGGCCAAGATTAGTCGGCGAGCTAACAGCTAAGTCTTTCTAAATATTTAAATTATGCACTTAAATATGCGGCTTAATATATCCGAGTGGTTTAAAAAATTATTCGGATCACTCGGGTAAATTTTTGCAAAAAGATACTACTCAAATTTCTTCCTGATTATTTCAGAAAATTATTTTGGTGTCGGTGTTAAGTCTGACACATATAATGCATGGAGGCACTAAACTGGCGCCCTCCGATCGATTCGCTCGACATTTCGAACTCGGGGTCTGTCCGCTCGATCCTCGACCGCCTTTTGTGGCTACTACAACAACTCAGGAGCTTCGTCACTCGGCTAGTGATGTGTTTCCACTAGTCAAGCAATTCAAAGCCTCTATTAGGACTAAGTTCGCCACGAGCCAACGCCGGCGCCGAGCAGCACCGCCGACGGCCACGAAGTTTACGCCGCGCTGAAGCGCCATACTCGCACGCTAAGAGCCACGCCGCGCTTCGAAGCGCCAACTTCGCACGGCCACGAGCCTACGCCGCGCTTCGGCGCCAACCTCGGACGCCACGAGTTTACGCTGCGCTCCGAAGCGCCAACCGGCACGCCACGAGCCACGCCGCGCTTCGAAGCGCCACTTTCGGCACGGTTAAGAGCCACGCCGCGCTTCGAAGCGCCAACCTCGCGACGACCACGAGCCTACGCTTAGCGCCGAAGCGCCAACTCAAGATGACCTAAGAGCTACGCCGCGCTTCGAAGCGCCAACTTCGCACGGCCACGAAGTTTACGCCGCGCCGAAGCGCCAACCTCGCACGGCCACGAGTTTACGCTGCGCTCGAAGCGCCAACTTCGCACGCCACGAGCCACGCCGCGCTTCGAAGCGTTAACGTTGGCATGGCTAAGAGCCACGCTGCGCTTCGAAGCGCCAACCTCGCGCGACGCCACGAAGTTTACGCCCGGCGCCGAAGCGCCAACTTTCGCATTTACCACGAGTTTACGCCGCGCTTCGAAGCGCCAACCTCGCGACGGCTAAGAGCTACGCCGCGCTTAAGCGCCAATTCGCACGGCTAAGAGCCACGCCGCGCTTCGAAGCGCCAATTCGCACGCCACGAGCCTACGCTGCGCCGAAGCGCCAATTCGCTGACGGCCACGAGCCTACGCCGCGCTTCGAAGCGCCAACCTAAGACGGCTAAGAGCTACGCCGCGCTTCGAAGCGCCAACCGGCACGGCCACGAGTTTACGCCGCGTTTCGAAGCGCCAACTTCGGCACAGCCAAGAGCCACGCCTGCGCCCCGAGCGCCAACCTCGGCATGGCCACGAGCCTACGCCTGCGCCCAAGCGCCAACCTCGGCACGGCCAAGAGCCACGCCTGCGCGCCGAAGCGCCAACCCCGGCACGGTTAAGAGCTACGCTGCGCCCGAAGCGCCAACCTCGCACGTTAAGAGCCACGCCGCGCCGAAGCGCCAACTTCGCACGGCTAAGAGCTATGCTCGCGCCCAGCGCCAACCTCGCAGACGGCCACGAGCCTACGCCCGGCTTCGAAGCGCCACCTTCGCACGCCACGAGTTTACGCCGGTTTCGAAGCGCCACTTTTCGCACGGCCACGAGCCTACGCCGCGCTTCGAAGCGCCAACTTCGGTACGCTAAGAGCCTACGCTGCTTCGAAGCGCCATCTTCGGCACGGCCAAGAGCCACGCCTGCGCCACGAGCAAGGACGGCACGATCGTCAGGAACACATGGAGCATAAAGCAGCTAAGTCGCTTTTTTACTCAATTATGTCATTATTGTTGGCTATTATTGACTTGCTACTCAATTAAGCAGTAAGTCGGGGGCTACACCTAATAGTGTTGCACATGTGCAACCCCGCTTGTGGGACTAAGTCCGAGTGCTTTGATTCCGAGTTGTGAAGCTCTGACCCCATGAACAGCGAACTTTAGTCACCCAAATCGCGTGTCTGGGAAAAAGAGCCATGAGCCGATTCCCAACGCTCGGGGGCTAGACTAGTCGGGCAGAGTGCTTAAACAAAAAAGAGTCAAAACCACTCGGATGAATTCAAAATCAATAAGGAAAAGGAGTAAAAAACTCTGAAATTATATATAAACCAGTCGGATATCACATCCGAGTGAGTTATTTTTACACGGCTTAAGTTATGCATATACATGATTTCAGGGCTACTAAATTTGGACGCGATGCGTGTGGGCCAACGCTTCAACGACGACATCAGCAACTTCGGCGATGAATGAGACAGCGCTGAATTTCGCCTTGAGCGGGTAAAGCGTTTTGACTTCTGCATATCGTTGGAGATACGGTATGCCCTATGATGAGCCACCATTGTATGCGCGACGATCGGATATAATTCAAACGTGGAGCTCTATTGAGTTCTTCACGATCTCTTTGCCTACAATGGGCACTCTACCGAAAGGAAAACAAGTCGAAACTACATCAAGAACTCGAAGCACTCGGCATGAAGCTTGACTCAGTTGGGTCATGCGACCAGAAGCGGCAATTCGATCGCAAAGCACTCGGGGGCTACTGTGGAGTATATAGACCCCGGGTATCTGCATGATGGGCCAAGCCGACTACATGAAGATGGGTATTACTCAGGAGGCAGGCCGGCATGCGCAAACAAGAAAACCCTAAAGATGGAAACCAACCCTGCTTAGGAAGGATACAATTGTAATCCTAGTCGCTATCATGTATAGTGGATAAGGAAAGAGATACAATCTCCACCTTGTAACCAATTAGGACTCTCCTTTGTAACCACCCTCCTCCGCTATATAAAGGGGGGTGGGGAGGAGGAGAGGACAACAGACAACATCATCAGCTATAAGCTAGCCACATATAATTCCAGAGCACAGGACTAGGGTATTATCTCCACCGCGAGAGCCCGAACCTGTATAAATCGTGCGTCTTGTGCTACCATTGAGCTTCCGATCCAGCGCTTAGCCCCCTTTTCATTATTGTCGGTAACAAACAACGACAATGTCCTTTCTTGGTCCAGAAGGATAAAGGAGGCGAGGATTTTCCGGTTTGAGTGAAGGCTTGTGACAAATAATACTTGTATTTTGAGCTTTCATATCTGGACAAAAATGGTGAATTTTTATTTTAGTTTTGAACTTCAAGCAAGATTTTTGAAACATGATGTTGTCAGTGGATAGAGAAAATTTATTGTTTGTGTGGATGCAAAACTTGTATAAATGTAGCTGCTGTATGTTAGCTAGAGCTTTGAAAGCAATATATATGCACTGCAATTTTGTGATGGCTATCCATGTTGTAATCCATGTCTTGTATGGTTTTGCAGAAATTCTAGTATTTCAATGAAGTGTCTTTGGTTCGAGACAGGAAAAAGAGGCGAGCAAGTCAATGTCCTTGAAAGGTTGATCAACTTGACCACAAGCGTCGGATGGGCATCCTGTGGGTCGTTTTCTTCTTTTACCTGTACACTATTCAAGATCAAGTGTTTGTAATTTCAGTTTTCAGGTTCTTAAATAGTCTTAGCTGAATAGTACTATCCTCCTAAACCGCATGTAAGATGAACATTTGGTAGAAGTATAGTACTTTAGGTTGGGGTTTTATTGTATGAACTAACCACAGTAAGCCCCCTTTGGTTGGTCTACAAATAATGATTTTTCATGTTATCCTGAATAATTGTCGAGAGTAACAGAGAGAGTAGCCTTTCAATTTCATATTCTTCCCTCATGTGTTATCTTGGTGTCCCCTCGCTCATCGTAATGCAGTTCTTTCTACTACAATTGTTGCTTCCATTCAATCGAATTCACGTACATAGCTCAATGGAATGCATCGCCTATTACGTTGGTGAGGTCCTGTGTATGACCCTGGTGTTTGACACCATTTTTTTAAAAATTTCTCTTTTTGGTTTCACTGTTATTTTAATTCGTATTTCCAAATTCTAAGGATTTTTCATCAAATATGTAGTAATATATGTCTTGAGCTGTGTCATTTATTTTTTCCATGTATAAATTAAATTTCCACGCTACGTAGCATTCATAATTAATTTGAACAATCAGTTTCCTCAAGCCCCTGTTGCAAGTTAGCCGCAGTTGCTATGTATCAAGTATGAACAACCACCTTTCGGCAGAGCGAGCTTTCACCTATGCCATCCACTGATTATTCTTCACACCTGGCACGTCACAGCTACTACGTTAGAGCATCAGTAGTGTATAAGGTTGATGTCGCCACCTTAAGGGTATGGTAATGTGGAGCAAGCTTTCACCTATGCCATCCATCGATTATTCTTCACACCTAGTACGTCACAGCTACTACATTAGAGCTTCAGTAATGTATAAGGATGATGTCACCACCTTAAGGGTATGGTAATGTGGAGCGAGCTTTCACCTATGCCATCCACTGATTATTCTTCACACCTGGCACGTCACAGCTACTACGTTAGAGCATTAGTAGTGTATAAGGTTGATGTCGCCACCTTAAGGGTATGGTAATGTGGAGCGAGCTTTCACCTATGCCATTCATCGATTATTCTTCACACCCGGTACGTCACAGCTACTACATTAGAGCATCAGTAATGTATAAGGATGATGTCGCCATCTTAAGGGTATGGTAATGTGGAGCAAGCTTTCACCTATGCCATCCACCGATTATTCTTCACACCTGGCACGTCACAGCTACAACGTTAGAGCATTAGTAGTTTATAAGGGTCAGCAATTCAGTATTGTATAAGGTTGATGTCCACCTTAAGGGTATGACCCACACCTAATAAAAAAACTAATTTAAGACATTCTCTCCATTTTTCCTCGTGCCTAGAAATTTCCCTCCATTTTCCCTATTCTCGCTATTTCCTTCCACCACAAACAAATTGCCCTCCCTTTTTTTGTCATTCCTAAAGTGTATGCTGCACAAATTGTGTCATGGGCCCACCTTCCATAGAGAGTTAGGAGGATGTGTATATTCTCTAATACCCATTGCTAATTAACCGCCCCTTCCATATTTTCAGCTCCCCACGCACGGCCTGATCTGTTAATTAACTGCCCCTTCGATATCTTCAGCTCCCCTCTGCATTTCCGTCCTGAGGGTTGCCGCCGGCGCCCATTCATTTGCTATCGCCCAGTGGTGGCCGGTGGCGGACGCCCTAGGATGACGATCCTCGCCATTCGCCAATTCACCCTGCCCTACTGAGGGTTGCCACCGGCGCCCATTCATCTGCTATCGCCCTGTGGTGGCTGGCTGTCGGCGCCCTAGGACGACGATCCTCACCATTCACCAATTCGCCCTGCCCTGCTGAGGGTTGCCGCTGGCGCCCATTCATCTGCTATCGCCTTGTGGTGGCCGGTGGCCGGTGCCCTAGGAGGACCATGGCGGCGGCAAAATAGGGAGAGCAGGGAATGTCGATCAGGTTTGCAGTGTTGGACCAATGCGATCCTTTCATCCCACCGCGTTATAATCCAATGCTGATCTTTGTTATTCTGTTCTATTGGATGCCAAATCTCTATTTGTATATGCCTGATTGAATGGTTTGGTTCATCTATATGTTAGGCATTTTCTTGTACGGAGCATGGCCTGCAGGTGCTTGTGATAATGCCAAACTTGTATTTATTTTCCCCTTGATTGTTAAAGTAGTAATTTCTTTTACATTAATGGTGCATTTTCCTACAGATATATAGGATATAAATATGAATAATACTCGGCTTCACTGCATCGTTAGCGAGCTTATTTTTATTCATGACATTTTTAGATGGCACCTGTCAATAGATTGGTAGTATCTGATATGAAAGAGCTTGTTTGAGAATCAAGTAAATTGTAAACTGATAGTATACTTGTATGTCCTTTTTACAATGCTATGCACTGAGTAGTAAGATATGATTATTAGTGCAGCAAGCATGTTACTGCAGTAAGCGTGTACATGTCCTAATTCTATTTCCTTTCATTGTTTGCTCAATCTCCTACTAGGTACTTATGGCTGCCTTGTTTGTGCTCTCAGGAGACTCACCATTTTAGAAACGACCTTACACAAATAATCTGAAGTGATTTCAATCCTATAATTATGTCATATGCCACTCCTTTTTCCTTTTTTCCTCCTTGTCTGAATTCCATACTATCAACTCGTAGTTTGCTTTACTTATCTCCATTTACGTATCTAGTCCAATTATATATAGATGATCAATTCATATGTGAATTTTTTAAATTGACGTCGTTGTGTAGCGGACATGGCAAGGGGTAGGAGAAAGCACATAATTCAAAGCCTTGATGAATATTTGCTAGAGGAGCATATTGGGCAAAAAAGTCCTAAGAAAAACGTTGCATCATCTGACCTTCATCCTAGTACTGGAGAAGAACAATTAGATAGCGAAAATGATATTGAGTTGAATGCCCCAGGTATGTACCAAGCTACTATATTTAATTAAAAGAAAGGATTTTCTAGCAATTTAGGATCATTGCATCTGTGCTTTTATAATTAATTAGTCTCATGGCAAAAGTGTCTATGCTGACCAAAATGCAGAATTAGGCATCATAGTTATGTTCAATGAGTGAAGCAAACGTTGTTGTGTCTGAACTGTTCATAACTATCAATACTGAACCTTGCTTTAGATGGAGTTTTACAATGTCAAATAATATGATCATGTACACATATCCTTGTCTTCGTATCTGAATTTGAACTATCATGGTTTATCTACTAGATGTTGCAGCCGAAAGTGCTTCCATGCCTAAATATTACAGAGGTGTGCAGTCATCTGTGAGTGAGTCTGTAACTAAAGTTAATCCTGAATCTTCCATGCCTAAATATTTTTAGATCCTCATCAAAATGTTGCACCTTCTAAATTTCATCCTACTTCTGGAGGGGACCATTTTGATAGGGATGGTGATATTGAGGTTAATGTCGAAGGTAGTGAACAAGATAATATCTTTATTTAATAGATAGTATTTTCTATCAATTTTTGACCATTGGATTTTTTTTTGCGATGTGACACTGGATAGATGAAACTGAGGAGGTAGCAAGGCGTGGGAAGACAAAATTAAAACATGTTTGGAACCTTCCAAGAGGCCATAGGATTGTAGTTAAATGTAATGAGCTCGACCAGCCGATTGGAGAAGAGGCAGGAATTCCTGGAAAATTCCTTGGCATGGTTGCCAGGAATGGGTGCTTGTGCAGCTTAGGCTTCAAGGATTGGAGAATTCTGATAGAAAGAAAGAGAGAAACAACAATGAACAAAAAAATAAGTAGGATATACTAAAGCAAGTAAAGGTATGTAAATTTTATTGGACATCTTATAATCTTGTTAGCTAACCTTTAACACTAAACTTTCATATGCCTTTTGTACTTTGTATGCAGATGAGATTCCTTTACCCTGCCCACATGGAAAAATGGGTATTGCGAACCATTGGAGAGAGATGGAGGCAGCACAAGTCCAACCTGAAATCCATATACTTTGACGTGCATAAGAGCAGGGAAGCTAATTACAACAATGTTCCACAAGGTGTAATCGTTGATCAGTGGATTGCGCTTGTCAGTAATTGGATGACCCAGAAAGCACAGGTACATGGCTATTGTTAGAATTAGCTTTTACCGATTTCTCTGATGCAACATCTAAGCAACTTATGTATCTTTATTTACTCATTCTATGGTAGGATATAAGTGAGGCGAATAGGATAAACTGTGCAAAAAAGAAGGCAACCCATACAGCTAGAACAAAGAGTTTTGCTCGGAATAGAGAGGATTTGGTACTTCTTTTACAACTATATTTGTATACACCTTGGTGCATCTATATCTCATACATCTACATTAAGTCTTTTCCTCATTGATATTCATTAATTTACATGTTCAACAGAGGGAAAAAGATCCTCAAAAGAAATACCCTCACAGAGCTGTTTTGTACATACATACACACCAGACTAACAGCAAGAAGAACACAAATGCGCATGTGGTATAATTTTCGTCAAATTGTGATTCTTTCGTTTTTTTAAAAATACTTCTTCTATAATGATTAATGAGTAGTTTAATGCTTTTGCAAGGGTGATTTGAAGGAACTGTTAGCACAACAGCCAGATTTAGCGGACACTAGTCAAGGAAAGGTCGCATGGAAAGGAGATGCGCTAAACAAAATATTAGGAGAAGAGAAGCCTGGGCATGTACATGGTTTGGGCCTTGTTCCAAATCCGGATCAAGTGCTCGACGGCTCAACATCAAGGCATCTAAAGCATCTAAATTTAACCTTGTTGGATGCAACATCAAGTGAAGATGTAGTATCTCTCAGACTTCAATTGGAAAACCTTGGAAATCGTGTCCAGAATCAAGATGCTACTATACAAGATTTGCAACAGAAGATTAGAACCTTGGAACAGCAGCAAAGGCAACAAGTAAATTTAAAGAACTTTTTTCCTTGAACACTTTAAAGAACTTCTTTACTTAGCATATTCTGTACTAATATTTTTTGTGCTATCATAGGGATGTTTAGATGATCCTCTGTCGACACCAAAAGAAGGATTTTGCGTTGATCAGACTAATTCTAAACGGAAAGTATGGATCTCTATGGAAAATATGATTTCTGCCAAATTAGAATTTGAATAGTTGATTCTAATTTATATTCTTTTTTCTAACAACAGCGAGTATATGGTGACCCTCAAAGTCAAGACTATAGGATGATTAACGAACTGAATTGTGAAGCTACTGATTTTCTTTTTCACTACAGAGGGAGCAAAGTGAAGATGATGAGTGCGAGGATCTGCAGCCGCGCCTGCGCTACAAATATACTAAAACTCATGATAAGGTTCGCACACCATACTCAACATCGTTTAAACCTAAAAGCCTCCCATTGTAACTATATGTTGTTTAGCTGTAGACGAAGGCACCAAATGTCCGAGAAGGAAAATTACTACAAGCCAATAGAGTTTCTACTGCACAGAAGGTCAATTTTATCCCCACTTTCAATACATAGATCATTCCTATCCTATCAAACCATGATATACTTAAATATTGACTAGTCATTATGATCTAATGACAGGCCAAACCAAAAGAGATCAACATTGATATTAGATTCGACAAAAGCAAGTGTACTAATGCATCCAAGGTGATAGTGCGAAACCAAACAAAAGCATTGAATAAGTACAGTCCATTTCTAGTTCTCCCTAGATTCATATGCTTCCTATCTCTGCTCATTTGAAGTAGCAGATGAATAGTATGCTACAATGTGAAGGTTGGAAAGGGGAAAGTGCAGGTTGATTGTGTTAAATATGGTTGTGCCTGCGTCTATTGGACAACATCATAGGCTTTGTTATTCTCTCAACCTGTAATCTGTTATAGCAGCACTATTGGGCCTATTTGTGTTTGCATATTTTCAAATTATTTGCTGGTCTGGTTTGGGTTTGCATTTACTCAATAGTAGTATACTTTTGTAGGAACATCAGCATGGAAGAACAAATTGTTCAGTCGACAATTCATTGGTATGTGTCCTTTTTTTATTCCAAACAGTATGGTTCTAATATATATTTATTTACTTACACATTTATATCTGTGAACTAGGTTGGCACTACAGTATTCTTAAAGAGCTGGAAAAATAAAAAAAAGAATGTTGCCTTAGCTACTATACTTAGTTGTGATCCAACACAGAAAGTTGGAGGCATTCAATTGGGCAAACAATTTTGGATGGTGCATGCCAGTATTACAATTTTGGATGATGAACCACTGATACGACCATACAACAACTTCAATGTTATTGGAGACATAGGCGAAAGTCCTATAGCATGGCCTTCAACTTGTGTATGATTTTTTTCGATCACCATAAGATTTATTCCTCCTTAACATTGCATCATATTAAAGTATTCAATTTCATTTGTAGATTGAGAAGATAAATAGTTGACAAAAAATCAGTGACATGTTGGACTGAGATGGAGAATGGAGGCCTACCACATGTTGGACCGAGATGGAGAATGGAGGCCTACCACATGTTGGACCGAGATGGAGAATGACGACCTGGTGGCATTCCAAGATGGCTCCGGTGTTTATATATATTTTTTCATTACAATCTTTGTTCGAACAAAATTATGACTGTATTTTATGAGGATGTTACTCCTTTGCAATGCAACAATTTATTTATATCTGAGAACAATGTTTGCTTATTTGCCATGTGTGGGTCCGTTATGGTCTTCAAATTTCCAATTCCATTGCATATGCGTTTTAACTATAATTGGCGCCAAATTATATTATTTAATAATATTTTTATAAACCGTTTATTCCTTGCAATGCATATAAGTGTTGCCACAATTCAAATCTATATGTTGCAGCAGACTCTGAAGTCATTCGTCCATGGGTAGTACCAACATATGTAAGTGTTGCTGTAACCACTCGATATCTGTTGCAGCTTAGCAACGCTTAATTCTAGGCCTTTCCAACGCATATATAAGTGTTGCAATAGACCCTAGCAACGGCAGCATAGGCAACGCATAATAATGCGTTGGTATAGACCCTAGCAACGCATATGCAGACTTTTTGCAACGCATATATGCGTTGCAAAAAGGGGTGTCCTTTTGTAGTGTCACTTTCCTTTGTGGTGTATGATTGTATCTTGTGGGTAAAGTCTATAGTGTAAAATCTATTTGAAGGGTTGTGCTCGCGGTATTGAGCATTACTCAGTGATTATAGTCAAGGGTTAGATCTTATCAAAAACAAATGTGAATATGGAAGTTCAATTATGGTTTAAGGTTATGAGTTGGTTATTGTGAAATAAATGAGAAATTTAGTATTATTATTATTTGTTTTAGTGTCTTTCAATCTATTTATGCTATTCCTTTACAAATGCTCACTAGCACAAATGAGGCTTATATCGACGCCTTACGATCACGAGCGGTTTTGAAAAAGCATGCGTAATATGGAACATCACAGACGGTTATGTACTCAAACCGTCGATCGCGGATATCCTGATTGTTTTATATTACAGCCGTTTGTGATGTAAGAAATATCACGAGCGGTTTCTACATATAACCGCTCGTGATTGCTCTGATACTCATTACGAGCGGTTCAAGTAAAACCGTCTGTGATTTCATAGACGGTTATGTAAAACAACCGTCTGTAATATCTACAGTAGTCATTACAAACGGTTATATGTAGAAACCGTCTGTGCTATTTCTTGCATCACAGACGGCTGTAATATAAAACCGTCTGTGATAAAACCGTCTTCCGTAAAAACAGAGCCTCGATCCATCCACTTCGTTTATAGGGTTTCGGTTTCTATCCTAAGTGGCGGTTGTGGAAGTGTGGCGATTTTTTGAAAGAAAGTCATTGATTTCGAAGGGTGATATTAGATTCATTTGATTTTGGTGATCTAAGGTTAGTAATGAGTTCTCTAATTGCATGCATCCAATTCAATATCTAGGTTGGTTAGGAGAGAATTAATTTAAAGATTGTTTGATTAGATCTAGCTTAATTGTAGCTGGATCCATATGTTGTTTGTGATATTTGGTTAGTAATGTGTATTAATTGCATTATATTCAACATCTATCTTGATAAGGAAGGAATTTGATGAACTTTTTAGATCTAGCTTGTAGAACCATGTGTTGGTTGTTTGATCTATAAGGTTAGCTAGTAATGGTTCTATTTGCATAATATAATATTCGATCATGATGTAGCTAGCTAGCTTGTTAAGGATAGAATTTAAAGAATGTGTGCATACGCACTACACCTGGTGCACTTAATATTTAACACTAAGTGTTACATGTGTAGCGTAGATGGATCGAAGCTGGATGTACGCTGAGAACCGTACGAGTGTTGAGTACCTTAATGGCGTCTCCACTTTCAAAAGAGCTGCAGAGGAGGATATGTTTAATAAGGGGGTGCAATTCATGTCATGTCCATGCATTGATTGCGAAAATCTGAAGATGTTTCGAAACTCAGCGCAGATCGAAGCACACTTGATTCGAAGGGGTTTCAAAAGGGGCTATACATGTTGGACCAGTCATGGCGAAGAGCATAATATACAGGAAGCAGCAAGTAGTGTTAATATCATCGACGAAGTCAATGATATGTCGGATGATCATATCGATTGTGCTTCCGATGAGGACAGGTTGCACGATGACAATTTGGATCAGATGCTACGCGATGCAGAAGGAAACCTTGATGACAGGGAATATGGAAAGTTCCAGGGCTTAATGGAGGACTCGGAGAAACCTTTGTTCGCAGGGTGCAAGTTGAAATACACAAGGTTATCATCCGTGCTTCAACTACTCAAATTGAAGGCAAGCAACGGTTGGTCCGACAAGAGTTTCACAATATTTATTCGTCTATTGGCGGACATGCTTCGAGGGAAAGCGAGTTGCCGACAACCACCTACAAAGCCAAGAAGGTTCTTTGTCCCTTGGGAATGGAAGTAGAAAGAATACATGCATGTCCAAATGATCGTATCTGTATCCGCAAAGAGTACACAAACTTGCATATATGTCCGTGTGCAACGATCCCGGTACAAGCGTAAGAATCATTCAGATGATGATGGCGAGAGCATTGAGGTGAAAAAGGTCCTACGCTAAGGTGGCATGGTATCTCACTGTAATTCCCCGTTTGAAGCGTTTGTTTGCGAACCCAAAGGAGGCAAAACATTGCGTTGGCACTTTGAGGGCGTAAGAATGATGGAATGCTAAGGCACCCTCTGATTCCATCCGGTGGAGAAACATCGACAGGAGCTTTCAAGAATTCGGTGCGGATCCGAGAAATATAAGGTTTGGATTGAGTCTGAGATGGAATGAATCCTTTCGGTAACATGAGCACCGAGCATAGCACTTGGCGTAAATCTCTGTATCTACAACCTTCCTCCTTGGTTGTGTATGAAGCGGAAGTACATTTTGTTGTGCATGCTTATCCAAGGTCGAAACAACACAGGAGCGATATTGATGTGTACCTAGCTCCATTGGTGGAAGATCTAAAAACAACGTGGGTTCTGGGGTACACGTATGGGATGCGTACAAACGAGAGAACTTTACTTTGCACTGCTTGTTGTTCTGCACCATAAATGATTACCCTGCCCTTGCTAACCTGTCAGGCCAGAGTACAAAAGGAACCAAAGCCTGCACTCACTGCTTAGATGATACCGAGAGTTTATGGCTGAATCACTCCCATAAAACCGTGTACATGCGCCACCGTAGGTTCCTTGGAGGAATCACCCATATCGCAAGATGAAGCAACTTTTCGACGGAAGAAAGCGAAAATGGTTCAGCTCCAAGGCGTTTGAGCGGAGAGATGTTCATGACATTCTTAAGGATTTGGATGTTGCGTATGGAAAGGGGCGTAAATCAAGTACACGTGAAAAGAGCATGTGGAAGAAGAGATCAATATTCGGGACCTACCTTCTTGGGAGCACCTAGAAGTTCGCCACTCCATCGATGTCATGCACGTAGTGAAGAATGTGCGTGACGGCGTGATTGGTCTCTTACTCAACATTAAGGGTAAAACAAAGGATGGTATCAGCATGCGGCTTGACTTGGTCGATATGGGCATAAGACCCGAGTTAGCACGAAAGAGGCGATAAAGGCCGTGCGTGCTTGGAACACCTTGTTATACTCTGTCAAAGGCGAAGAACTGAAGCGTGCGCTGCTTGCATGGTGTGAAAGTTCCGTCCGGTTACTCCTCCAACATGAAGAGACTTGTTTAGTTGGAAGATTTGAAATTAACCAAGCATGAAGTCTCATGATTGTCATGTCTTGATGACACAGATGCTCCTATCGCAATTAGAAGTATTTTGCGGTCAAGGTCCGAGAGACAATCACTAGGCTGTGTTATTTCTTTAACACAATCGCTCGAAGGTCATCGATCGAAGGACTAGATGCTCTGCAAGTCGAGGTGGTGATGACTCTATGTAATCTTGAGATGTATTTCCCTCCATCATTTTTCGATATCATGGTCCATCTCATTGTTCACCTTGTGTGAGAGATAAAGATATGCGGGCAGTGTTCCTACGTAGCATGTACCCGTTCGAGAGGTACATGGGAATTCTCAAGTCTTACGTACGGAATCGATCTCGTCCGAAGGGTAGCATTGTCGAAGGTTATGCAACAGAAGAGGTCGTCGAGTTCTGCGTCGATTACATGGCCCAGGTCGAACCGATAGGTGTGCCTCGATCTCGCCATGAGGGGAGGCTCTAGGGTATCGGGACCATCGGAAGGAAAGCAATCACGCCTGATTCGGTTGCGTATGCTCGAGCCCATTTCACGGTTTTGCAACACATGGCTGTAGTGTCCGCCTATATCGTCGAGCACAAGCAATGGCTAAGGCAAGAGAATCCAGCATGGTAGGAGTCTTGGATCACGAGACAGCATAACCTTCAGTTCAACAAATGGTTGAAGGAGCGACCTATCCTTTGGGAGCTTGTCGGATGACACGCCGACATGGTTGGCAAAAGGACCAACTTTTACAGTTGTCACATGGAAAGGATATGACTTAAATGGGTACACATTTTACATGAGAGATCAGGATATGAAGAGCACAAACCAGAACAGCGGTATCCGCATAGATGCATTCAATAATACCGCTGTGTTGACGAGGAGCTCCTACTATGGGTTCATAGAGGAGATATGGGAGCTCGACTACGTACTTTTCAAGATTCCCCTATTTCGGTGCCGTTGGGTCCACCTCCAGCACGTGAAGGTTGACAAGAATGGCATCACTACTGTGGACCTCGAACGTGTCGAATACCAAGATGAACCATTTGTACTCGCTAACCAAGTTGTTCAAGTCTTCTATGTAACAAGAAGCGCCACGTAGTTCTTCAGGGAAAAAGGAGAATTGTCGGAGTTGAGAATGTAGTAGATGAGGAAGAGTACAATCAATTTGATGAGTTTCCACCTATCGGAAATGACATCCTGGTCTCAGAAGAACAACATGAGGAAGCAAGCTACACACGCGTCGATCATCATGAAGGGCTAATTTTCATACAAAAGAATAAGCATGTGGTGGCGTAGTTATGAGAAGGGTGCATTGTCATCATGCTTACTAATTTTCATGTGTAATAATATTACATTAATGCTATTGTAAAGATGATCGACCCATCATGCTTTGTACATATGATTGTGATGATCTTTGTAAGTAGCTTGAAGCATCCGAATTATGTATATAGGATTGTGATGATCTTTGTAAGTAGCTTGTGAAGCATCTAGATTGATGGAAAAGATGCAAGTATAAGAGCAAGTATTTATTCCTTAATATCAATATGATTCCAAATACATGATTCAAAGATGGCCATTCAGACATAATTGATGACAAGAAATAAATTATGTAGACTATGGCAAACAAGAACAGAATCATGTCTACTTTGGCAATATAGAAATAGTTGTATGTGATTGCTCTCAGATTTTAGGGTTTGAATTGAGGATTAGAATCTCCACTTCAACAACAAGATGCATCTATATTACGTTAAAGACAACTTTCCCGTAAGATACAACAAAATGGCATGCACAAGAGTCGATCGAAGCAGACAAGTGAATGTCAGTGAACAGTATATATCACAGACGGTTCTATTGTATAACCATCCGTGATATCTCAATATCACAGATGGTTCTATTATATAACCGTCTGTGATATCTCAACATCACAGACTGTTCTATTATAGAACCGTTTGTGATAATACATCACAGGCCGTTATATTTTAGAACCGTCTGTGATGTGCTCTCCGCTATATATCTCCCGCGCGTAGGGCTCATTCACAGCGCGCCAAACCCTAACCCTTTGAGACGTTTTGTCTCCCGCGGCGGCCTCCCCCTCGGCGTACGTGCTTCCTCGGCGTCCTCCCCCTCCCGGCGTCCTCCCCCTCGGCGTCCTCCCCTTCGGCGTCCTCCCCGGCATCGACGTGCTCCCCATCGTCGTCCTCCCCTGCAGCGACGTGCTCCCCCTCGGCTGTGTTCTTGTGCATCTCGGGCTTCAACCGTGATTCTCGCGCTTTGCCTCGGCTTTGTTGGCTCGGATTCAACGCTACGTAAGCAAATACGGTGCCCTCTCTGTGGATCTGAGGATCAGTGAACCGATTGAGTATTTATGGGGGACTAGCCATCGACCTAGAGGCCGTTTCTCGATCTGGAGGCATTGCCTGGCCATTTGCTCTATTTTTCGGTGTTGCTCTGCTAGTTAGTGAGTTCTGGGACACTTTCTGTGATTATTCTCGGTCTTGCAAAGGGGCCAGTCGATCTGCGGCTTGGGGACCTTGCGTGTGGGCTTAATGTTCAGTGATGATTTAGGGGATGGAATAGACTAATTGTGACAACAAATCTTAGCAGTCAATTTCACTTTCATATATATATATTTGATTAGCTCTATTGCAAACCTGTCTTTATATACTTAGTTAGTGAATATTTCTGCTTACTGCTATTGTCATCTATCTTGCGGCTGTTCTGGTAACATTTCACTATCTTGTTTCCTTAGCATTGCTTCGTAGTGTTCTGTTCAAATTAAAGTCAGAGCATGTTATTTACTGTCCAGTAAGCTTGCTTTGAATGATTCACTATTCTTGTGCATATAAGATAAGCAATTGAGTAGATTTATACTTAACCTGTCAAGTATTAAATCTGTTATTGAGATAAAGTTGTCACAATCTAGTCTATTACTTGTCCATTGTGGCGAGGAGGGCCTTTAAGACAACCCGACATCGAGAACATTCAAACAATCAATGTGAGCTTTATGCTAATTTCTTTATTCGTATCTTGTACATGTTCATATGTGAGATCTGAGCTTACATTCTATTATTACATTAGCTGTCAATGTTCAATCCATATGTATTCTTACGCTTGTCTGTACGTGCGGATGTCCTAGTTTTAGGGAGAGTCTTTGCGAAATTTTTATTAAGTTCGGCAACCTCCTAGTTCGCTTTTTTGCTAAAAGGCTAATAACAAGCCATTTAGGCTAGTTCTTTTAAAAGGCTAATAATAAGCCATGATATCCACAAAATCATTCACTCTAATGTGATTTTATTTGTTCTTCTCTTTTAGTTCGTCTGAAACTATTTTAACTTGTAAAGAAGATGTCGTCCTCTAATCCATCATTTGAAGGATATGATGTGCCCTCAAAAGAAAAATCGACCCGCGCTGCAAGAGGACCAAACAAAAGGCCAACAGACCGATATACCATTACAGAGATCGATCCAAAGGATGGGGCCCCTAGAAAGCCAAAAAAGGCAGCAAATGCATTTCGGAGTATGTGCGGGATAGTAGCACGGGAACGGGTTCCGATCACGCTATCTTCCTGAAGGTTGGTGACTATTGAGGCTCACAATGCCTTGCTGACGGAAATTCTTTCATCGTTCAACATTCCAGAAGAATCCGCTCCCCTAGTGCGACGGTATGCCTCGCTAGCGGCGAGAAAGGCATGGAAGACCTTCAAGCATCGCCAGAGACTACGTCAAGAAGGATCTGGTTCCATACTCTAAGTATGGGTTCATTGTTGAGTACACGTGGGGGCGTTTTGTTGAAATGAAGACGACAGACGAATTCGTGCATCAAAGTGAAGCAAACAAGGCCTTGCAAGCAAGGAACACTCACCCCCACAGACTCGGCACTACTGGATACACGGGGAAGAGAGCGCAATGGGACAGGGAGGACGAGGAGGGTATCGCGCCATTTCCATCGATCACAGATCAACGTGCCAGAGACTGGCTAAGAGCGATGTCAGCTGCCACGTCCTCCGCAACCGTCTCCTTTGTAAACCCAGCATGACGAGGAAGTGCGCCAGCGCACGTAATATATAAATCGAACTACCAATTTTACGTAATTAGTCCATGACTTCATAAGTGAAATAACTTGTCCGGATCTTACGGTGGCGTTGAGTACACAATCGGCGATGGCTCTTTTTTCCCAAGCGAGGAGAAAGATGCACCGTCCATGGCCTTGGGAAACAAGGAACACCACAGTCGCGTACAAGAGGCAAAGGGTTTTTGTTCCATGGAAAAGCTGGATTCCCAGCACGACTTCCACATATACCAAGTAAGAAGAGAACTAAAGCCGAGCGAGTAAAATCTTATAAAGAATTTGGAGGACAAGTTGAGAGGAGAGTTGAGAAAAGAGTTGAGGGGAGAACTGAGAGAAAAATTTTATGAAAGGATAAGAATCCTCGAGGAAAGGCTCACCAATCAAGAAAGAAATCTTGTACAAGCCCCCAGTATGTCATAAGTCAGCCCCTTGCCCGTAAGAGCAGCTGTGCATCCGTTCCTCCAAGTAACATAGATGAACATAGCGGGACTTATCCTGTATGTGACATTAAGGTGGCCACGCGGTGCAATCTCCAAGTGAGAATTAACAATGGCACCGTTCCTCTGACGGCTGCTTAGGGCATGGCGTATCCATCCACTAAGGGGACCATGGTGCACGGTACCATGATAGCGCCGGGTTTCACCAAGGTCAATGTGGGCGTGGTATTTGATAGTTTCAAATTTGTCGATCTCGAAGCCGTAAACAGCGAGATCGTGAAACTTGGGGATGCCATTGGCACATTCATCCAATGGCCTAGCAGCGACATCTCCCTGGTCGTCCCTTCTGTCATGCAACAACCGCGACGATCTGATTCGCCTATTGTATCGTCTGATCAGTTGGCTACCAAATCAGCAGTCGTAGAGCAGACTCCACTTGATGTACATAATGTTGACCTCTTTCCTGCCCATTCCTCTCCTATGAAGGGTTCATACAAAACAAAGAAAGACAAGGACAAACAGAAGAAAGACAGGCAAGAACAAGTCGACTATCCATCTGCTGAGTTGGCTAAAAAATACAAGCTAGGAGAGCCGTTACTAACGAAAGGCAGCGTAACTTCACTTAGTATAGCTTGCCAACAATTGCATAATTGGTACACCCAACAAGCTGGAAAGCGGGCGTGAGCATTACAACAAGTATCGGCGTTATGTTCAAGTATGAACATCTATTCAACGACTTCGTGGGGGCTTCTTGGCGGTCGATTTTACGGACTTGTTCCATCTCTACAACCTCGACGCCCTCGACGCCACACTCATAAGATGCTGAACCTTGTAAGTGTGTGCTATCACAGTCTACATTCGTCTAGTAGTGATAAATGTCCTCCAATATATATATAATTCGCCTTTGTATATATAGATACATGCACTTGAAGCGACACGGCAGAAACTATCGATCGGTTTCCTCGACCCACATATAGTCTCAAAGCAAACAATGGATGAGGATATAAACATGGTCAAGAAATACGTGATAGAGGCATTGCTAGCACAAAAAGATAAAGAATTCATACTTATACCCCATAACCCAGGGTAAGTGCTACCACATGCTATACTTTGAGTGCATCTTGTGCACACAACTCTGTTTCGTTCATTGTCCATTGTGATATACCTGTGTAAGTTTCACTGGGTTCTAATTGTAATTGAACCAGCCACAAACCGGGTTAAGTACCTTGATTCCGGACATGGCGGAAACCACGACTTGGTACCTATCGCAAAATTACTCAGCAGGTAATCACGTTTCCTCCATACATAACGTACATGGTCGTGTAAGTTGTTCCAGGTTTATATTGCTATTGGAATGGCTTAGGCTAACCTTTTGCAATCTTGTAGAGCGTTCAAACACATGAAAGATTGGACTAAACTACAGCATGATTTGAACTTTCCGGTATCCGCTATACACAACAATTCTATATCAAACCCCGTAATAGTGACTCTAGAACTAACCGTAGGTTTTATTTGTAGTGCCACCAGCAAGGTCAGGGAAATAACGTATGTGGATTTTATGTTTGCTACAACATGCAAACCATCATCGCTAAAAAAAATAGTAGTACGGTTAAAACTGCATTGACTGAGGCCCATTTGAGCAACATTAGAGGGAGAGTTTGTTACTTCCTACTCACCGAAGTAATACATAAAAAAGGCGTATTCCACGCAGCCTGATAACTTCTGGAGTTGTACAATTGTCAAATGGTATTCATTAATTCGGAAAATATGTCAAAAACTTGCGGTTATTCTTGTTTGTACGATTCATTGTATTGTCACATGATATTATCCTTAATACATATTTGCTCATCTTGAATGCAACAACTTAACAATGTCTTGCTTGTTGGAACTAGATGTTTTCCTACACCCTCGTGAGAACCTCCATTATTTATGGTTTGTTGTTCGAAATTTCCACCTACTTAGGTATTCTGCATCTAGCCACTGGATATAAATGGTCCAGATGCAGTCGGGTCTTCCATGTCCATGGAAGACCCGACTTTGCATCACATTTGTTCAATCTTTAATTAGCCTAACTAGAGTAATCTATGAAGTACATCTACAAATTTTCAAAGTACCATGTTCTCCCACCGTGGCACGACGGTGACGTCACAAGAAGAGCATGCCGTCCGGCACTCGTGACTGTGGCACGACGGTGACTTCAAGCAAGGCCACTTCAGATGGCATGAAGCAAATCACACACTCCAAAGGTGTCGTTCGATCAAGCACACTATGGTTGCCGAGACCTCGCCATACCGTCAAGGGTCTTGGTTGATTTATTAGTCGAGTTCCATCAACATTATCATAAGAAGGAGAAAAAGCGCTACAAATGTTTATATTTTAAGTTTATCCCGATCGACAAATCGCTGCCACAATGCATATAGGAAGTGCAGATATTCAATTACAACATCTATAACTCGGTTGTGCCTTGTAAATATCAAGTAGAAATATTGATGGAAATTTCAACAACACCATAAATAATGGAGGTTCTCATGGGGTGTGGGAAAAAAGGTCATCACAGACGGTTTTATTTGAAACCGTCCGTGATAAGTTCGTGATTACGCATTTGTTTATGATTTGAAACCGCTCGTGATATTTAGTTATCACAGACGGTTTCAAATGAGAACCGTCTATGATATTTAGTTATCACAGCATTTGTTTCAAATGAGAACCGCTCTGTGATAATTAAATCTCACAGACGGTTTATTAATAGAACCGCTCTGTGATATATATTTTCTCGACGGTGGAAAATCGCTCGATGATCTCCTTCATCACAGATGATTGTTACCGACGGTTCATAAAACTGCCTCTCGATGACGCTACGAACCGTCTGTGATGATGATTTCTGTAGTAGTGGCTATTTTATGTAAATCACCCATGTCAGCTAATCCTTTGTAATAAGCCATGCATATAGTATATTAGACTTGCATTCTGTGCACTATATATTAGACTTGTATTATGTGCATAACTTGTTGAGTACATTATGTATTCATCCTTTGCAATAAAACATCACTAGTGGGAGAAGAAGCCACACCTACTTTTGAGGAGGAGTACCAGGAAGAGGCAAATAACTAACACTACAAGAAAAGTGATTATCTGTGACGAAAACGTCGTAACATTGTCAACTTTTATCATGGAAAATCTATTTTCTGTGATGACTTGTTTATGTTCGTCATTAATTGTATCAGGCGCCGTCGCCCCATGTACTTTTGTGATGAAACATAAAATTTCGTCATGAAATCATAATACAAATCGTCATAGAAAGTGAATGGATGTTTGTCTTGGACTGTTGTCAAACATATGTCTATATTGTGATGATATGCTTTTTCATCACAGAGGCATGGCCTATCGAGAGGCTATATCTAGAGGGCCCCTGTCCGAGGTGACCTTGTTATCCAACTTGGCCTTGTAGGCCCATATGTGGGTCACACCTTACACGCTATCAGTTCTTACTTATGTCCCTTCATGGTCAGCTGATTAGGGTTTAGGTCTGGATTAGTTGGTAGATGCATGTGATGTAGTGCAAGCCTTCATTGGAATCCTTCTATACGATTGGTGGCTTCCACATTGTCCCTTGCATGGAATTAATTTTAATTGTCTTATATCTGAATGCGATTGCTTCCTTCTTGTCGATTTCCTATTAAGTTCACTTTGGATGAATGCCAGTGCTAAAAATAACTTGTGTTACTCAAATTGAATCTTATATAGGAGATTAATTCAAAATATTCTCGATTTGTCTATTTGTAAAGTGAAATAAAAACAGAGTTAAATGGACTAATAAGTGTGATCCTATCTCGTAGGTGTTA